>CM047427.1:87184669-87784669 GCA_026168455.1 Theocolax elegans | reverse complement strand
GTGTTTTGTTTATTTTATAGATTTGAAACTCATTGAATAATTATAAATTCAAAAATAAACTTTGCACACACAGTTGTAAAAGTTGATACTGTCTTAAACAGCAGACTCAAACGATTCGCCGAGTTACGGTATGAAAGTTATGAATTACATATATAGGTATATATAATGTATAGATGAATATCTTTCTTCGCCAGGTGGTGATAATGTTTCCATGCACCTGGTCTATTAACTTGAAGAAACTTCAAAAAGGGAGATAAAAATTAAGGTAGGGAAAATTGGAAATGAACGAGGAGAAATACAAAGGAATCATGGCTTATGTATTATAATCAATATAACTACGTCCCTTCGTTTCAATGCAATAAAATCTACGATAATACCTCCTATAAGAACTTTGAAAAGAAAAATTTGGAAAAACCACCTAATTGTCCGTAAAGTGTTACGTCCAAAATTGTCATCGAATCGTTTCTCAATAACGAGCTTTGAAAAACTTTTCTTGAAAATTACAACGATCGCGTCCCGCGCACGCACGCAGACACACACAACATATAAAAGAAAAATCTTATTTCGCGAAATGTGTCGTCCTCTAGTTCGACCAGATGGGAATAGATAAAGGGCTCGGAGAAACGGTTCGAGATAACGAGCGACTCACGTACACAACAAACGTGTGTCTGGTTCAGGTCACGTTTTCAACCCCCACTGGAACATATATCCGACAGATTTGCGGGGAAAAGTTTTTTTTTCATCTCGAATAGCAATAATTATGATTGATGACCACTTGAAAAATCTCCTTACCTTTTTACCGTGGAGGTCTATCAATTTGGTATATACTTGTATATAGGTATATATTTAATATATATCGCGGGTTGAAATTTTCGTAAGTGTATACGTCACGAAGGAAAATGGATCTTTTTATTGTTGGGCTCTCTTTTTCCTCGGGAATCCGATGGAAATTAATACGGAATTTTCCATGCGGTGTTTACGTGTGTATAGGTATACCTGAATTTTGATACCTCCGAGGTAAATATTAGAAATATTTCAAATTAATTGAAACGAGACGAATTCGATCCTTTTTGGTGGAAAGGGGATTCCACGTTGATTCATAAGCAATATACGCAAGTCATGTTAATTTAATCAAATCGGAAGGATATTCCAATCGGCTGGACGCAGGATATTGCGATTCTTTCATCGGTTATAAATCGTTTGTTTCAATGCAGATTTTATTATCTGCATTTAAAAATATATTATTTACATACACATACCGTATATTTATAATACATTCCGCTTTCGTTATTTTAATTTTCGATCAGATTTATATAATAAAAATCCGATATAATAAAAATGAATAAAGTTTTTTTCGTACCGTTAATAAATAAAGACGACGTCCAAGCACACTTGACACCTTCACCTTTCAATAGCATAGAATTCAGATCTTCTTCAATTTGATTCACCAGCGCTTACTAAAATAAATGAAAAAAAAGGGGATGAAATCAAGAGCCAGAAAAAATCCATTCATTTATAATTTAACGTACTCGAAAGCATCCTCGAAAATTAATTTAAACACATTCAAACCCCACTCGACGGAGTATTCAACTACTCCCTTAAATTTACCTAAACTCGAGAAGTAAAAATGTCCGTGCAGCAGTGACAAAAAGGTGAGAACACTTGAAAATATGAGCGAGTACGTAAATTTTACTGTTAAAAAAATAGTGCTCCTTCAACGATTCTCTTTGATACGTCTTTTCAAACACTTGAACTACCGAAGTCTAGCTCGCTTTAAAGGAAGTTCACGAGAAAGATTCGCAAAGCCCGAAGGCAAAGACGCGTTGTTGTCGTTTTGCCTTCGTTAGAAATAATTCGCGCGCCCCCTACGGCGTTAAGAATAGCTTGTGTGAAAGTTGTATAAGTACATATATACCTGAAACTGGATCAGTGAGTACTTGATACTGTAACTCAATTTTCAGATATTTCTTCCATTTATACAACGCCTAAATTATTATTCATTTGTGTTTTGTTTATTTTATAGATTTGAAACTCATTGAATAATTATAAATTCAAAAATAAACTTTGCACACACAGTTGTAAAAGTTGATACTGTCTTAAACAGCAGACTCAAACGATTCGCCGAGTTACGGTATGAAAGTTATGAATTACATATATAGGTATATATATAATGTATAGATGAATATCTTTCTTCGCCAGGTGGTGATAATGTTTCCATGCACCTGGTCTATTAACTTGAAGAAACTTCAAAAAGGGAGATAAAAATTAAAGGTAAGGGAAAATTGGAAATGAACGAGGAGAAATACAAAGGAATCGATAATCTTGCCGAATTAAAAAGAACTAAGAATATCGCGTTAAAAGAGAAATAATGACAAAGCCAGAGTTGAATAAATCAAAAAGAACCTTGTTCAACGAAATTAGAGGTAGAGAAAGCTTAAAACTCTAATGGATATGTAAAAGCATTATAACTCAAAGTACGTCAATAGAATTTGTTAATATCAAACAATAAGATTTAAATAATTAATTATACAAGAGTTGAGAAATTGTGCAAACAAAATTTAAAGCAAATGTAATTTAAAAATTTTTGTATTTTAAGAAGACTGTGCACATACCACGGTTGATAATAAAAAAAATGTTCTTTCATTAATTAAAATACATTAAACAATTAAAATAATTGACATTGAATTATCAAATTATTCTACATTTTTTTACTCTACTCGAAAAATGTTATTATTTCAAGAACTACTAATGATATACTTATAAGTTCTCATATACGAAATCTAATTAAATTTATCAGTGGGAGAAACTTTCTGAATTACTATTCATAATAATTTTTTTTAAATAAAAGTTTCTAGCATTATCATACTCCTCTTATAGAATATGATTTTCATTCTTTATATTTCCTTGAAAATGCATCTCTCGGATTTTTCTGGGTCGCTGATTACGTATTTAAAGTGAAAAATACAAAATATACTAATATGACGGATAAAATGAGAACAAGCGAATTTCACAATATTTTTAAATTTATAATACAAACTTTTAAAATTACAAAAAAAGGAGTCTGGTTCCACAACATTAAAATTACTAGGTAGAGTTTACTTTTTGTAATATGTAAAATTAAATGGTACAAAGAATTTAATTTTTACGCGCATAATTGTAACTAGGTTTAATAAAAAGATTAATTAAGTTAGAGAATATGTACCTTTGTCTATCTTACGACTATACTGACAAAAGTATTTTTGAAACAAGTTACATTATAATGAAAATCTGTTATAAATATCGTGTAATTAACACATTTTTCATAATAAATGTATCACTATTCAATAGCTTTTCAAAAACGAACCCTGAACTAACTCACTTGAAACAAACCCCTATTAATAAGGACAATACATTTTTTCTAAAGTTATAAACCCTAAGATTACCCAGGCACGTATATATCATATAAATAAAAAGAATGGGTCGACACTTGTAAAGGATCCCATCGATACATAAGCCTCCCCTTCAACGAGAGTTTTGTACCAATATACATAAAGGACGAGGCATCTCGGATATTCTCTCTTCGTTTCTCACTCCCCCAATGTGCGCCGCTGACTTTCCTCGTTAAAAGAATAATGTCTTTTATAGTAACGAGTTTTCCGTGCGATCGAAGGTTCGGCACCCGAGTGCGCCGTGGAAAAAGAAAAAAAATCACCTTACAACATAAAAAGCATCGTGAGGGGGGGGGGAGGAGGGGAGGAGGGGGGCAACGCACTTGAGCACCGGAGCGATTGCAGAATTAAAATTTCCTCTTGTAATTCGATCTTATTTCTTTAAAGAAAGATAAAAGGTTTCGATTTACCCTTGTAACTAAGTCGGAAGGTGCGACAACAAAGAAAAAATTGTTCGACACTATTTTCGTATTGAGATATTTTTTCGCACCTACCGCGAGTGTTATTTTAAATATAATATTCTCTTACAAGGAGATGACCAGGATCGTGGATTTTATTGCAGTTTTTAATAACAATTCCTTATGTACGAATAAATCGAAATCTTCGATGGTATAGTTAAATGAGCTTTATTTCGAAAATGATTCGCAATTGTTGAGAAATTTTAAATAAAATTTCTATAAATGTAATGTAATTAATTAGTCATTATAGGTAGACATTATTAAATCAATGTTTAAATAAAAGCTGATATGAAGCATATCTAATTAAAATAAAAACTCAATTCGTGTATTAGTTCGAAAGTTATTGAAGAAATATAACAATTGAAAGAAAATATGGCCAAAAACTTCGTAATGTGAATTTATTTATTTATTGGCTAAACTTTCTTCAAACAAAACTATTTCTTTGATCATTTTTAAACTAAGTCAACTGTTATTTAGTTAAGCGCAACTACAGTATTAAAGTGATTTTATTTCAAATGTTTTTGTTTGCAAATTACTTATAATATGAGGTATATTGTAGTATTACAGATTTTTTCAAATTTTTTCGTAAGGGATAACAAGTCAAAATTATAATAAAATCCCGGATCTATACACCTAGTTATTTCATTGTTAGTATGAATCGTTATTACAGACTGGTTCTGCAAAAACTCTATTATCGCACAATAGAAACGTAACTGCTCTACATTGTAATAAATGAAATATTTATGATAATTGGCTACTCCCATTTAGGCATATCGCCTCATTAATACGAATAATCTCAATTATAAATTTCTGCAATCTGATATAAAATATGTATTAAAGTGGGTATTGCACATTCTTAATTGCGTATATTAAAATAGGTATTACACAGTCTTCGTAGCTTACAAAGCGTATGTAACAGATTTCAAGGTTTCTTACGCACACCGGTGTCGGGGAAGAAAATTTATTGTAATCAACTTCTCATTCTTCACCTTCACTTTTGTCACATTATATTTTCATCTCGAGTGAGAAATAAAAAATATCGAAATTTTTCCGAGTCTCGGAAGTATAAAGAAAGCCGAGTAGATCCGGTGTTCGACAGAATTGTCGATAACACGACACGAAAAGAAAACCCTGCAGGATAGATAATTGTGACATAATTTTTGTTAATGTTGCTCTTCGTTTAATCAGAGGAGAGTGTAAAAATTTTAATCAGTTGACGTCGCATTATTTTGAGATGGCCGTAGTCTTGTGCATCTATAGATGTATCTATTGTACATGTACAACTTGAAATACCTTAGGTAGTAAAAGTTTGAATAAAGATTCCGTGCAGTTTGAACAACGGAGGTGTTTTATTGGAAAAGTTGCTAAGTCCGTTTTCCATAAAGATATTTGAAAAGCAGCCTTGTGAAAAATTGAAGAGTTTTTAGAGCGTATAAATGCGATGCGTTGTTTGTATAAATATTTAATTCATTTGTTTTTATGAATTATTTCGACCGAAAAGATGATAATGCGATTCAACTGTCATATCTCGAAAGAAAACATTTTCTTTTACTTTTCACTCTCTTGAATAATGACATTTGAATTGCAGGTAATCGGTATATAGAAAAGAAGAAAAAAGAAAGGAAATATTTTAATGTTAATCCGAGCGATTAATAAAACATATGTTACGGTTTATAGGACATGGACATGCTACAGCTGTTCGCATCACCAGCAGGCCGGGCACTCGTGCGAAGCGGCTCGAGGGACGAGCGGCAACAACGTAATTCCGCAACCTCGACATCCTCGTTGACGCGCGAACTCGGGACCAACTTGGCAACAACGACGACGACGACGTCGACGTCGAGGAGGACGGGGGCTGCTTCTACCTCGGGTAGTAGAAGATTTGCGGGCAGTGTAAGCGCACCTACGTCGCCACCTGCTCGACAACGCAAGTCCAGCACTGAGCTGTATAAGGAAGCTGTTGAAATACTCGGGCTTACCTGTACGCTTAGCGATAGCTGCCGGTGTATCGACTGTCAAGTGGGTTTTATCACTAATTTATTACATTTTTTCCTTTCCTTTTTTTTTAATTTCCCGCGTTAATTAATTTATTAACTATGTAAAGCACGTCAATTAAAACTAATATTTCCAAAATGACAATATCCTGTCGCTCAAAAACCCAATTAACTTTCGCAAGTCAATTTGGTTGACAACGTATTTTACAACAATGATAATTTGTCCGACAATTTGTTTAATAAATCAGTAAATAAAAATTTTTCAATCTAAAACGTAAAGGTTGATTATTTGTTTATATAATTATATTGATGAATTTGGAATTCCAATTTCAAAAGAAAATAGAAATATTTTATTCGTTTTATCGAATAAATATTTTTTTTAATGAAATTTAAATAATTTCATATACTTTTACTATCTGCGATATTAAATTACTTTTATACAAATTCACACAAATTGAATAACGGTATATATAACGTTACACGAACTAGAAACAATTTTATTTTATATATAGAATCCCTTTTAATTGTTAGTAGGTCTGGTCTACTGTACACGTAGAAAAATAGATGTAACAATTAAAAAAGAAGAGATAGAATTTGCATTCAAAAGTTTCCATTTATGCTGTCAAATGTGCAGTCATAAACAGTGTATCCGACATTCACTTGAAGCGCTCATGCATTCAGTTTAAAACAATTTCCGGCACTCTAAACTCTTTGATAATTTTGCAAAGGAACAAAGCCCTGTAATATCCTATGTGTTTAATGTGCTTTCTATATTTATTTTCATTTTAAAAGTTATCTTTTCCACACCCGACGATCTATTGTTCCTGGTCATTGTTCACTTAGTGAAAAGAAAATTTATAATACCACACGATTACTCTATTAATATATACAATATTTATAAATTATTAATATGCAAAAATTGAATTAAAAAGAAGATAAAATCCGTCACTGTCCAAAAAAATTACTTTAACCTATTTTCCTTTAGAAATTGTTACATAAACTTCCAAGTTTCATCTCGACTAATGCCAGTTTATGAAACTGCGTGGCGAGCTGAAATAGCCTAGGATTAGGGTCTTTACACTTTGAAGAAAGGAAAAAAAATCCTTTACACCATTGGGTATCCCTCTCCTTTGTGTAGAGAAGCAGGAGTAAATTTGCGATGCGAGGAGTGCTGCATTAAACTTGTTCTCGTAGCGCGTGGTGGACAAGGTGGCAGCTTTGTTAAGGGATGTCTCTGTTTGTCGAGTCGACGATTCAAACCCAGGGTGTAGTTTGTTTGCGTTCTCGTGGGTATACATTGAAATTTGAAACAATTTGTACGGTCTTAACACGATTTCGCTTACGGGTTTTACAAAATCGATCTACACCTATATACGTTCGATATCATTTTTAATATTATTCATTCATTTTTATTTTTTTTTCGATTAACAAAAAATATTTTTCATTTTCTGTTGTACGTTGATTAATTTTAGTACAAACTTTAGGCATTAACAAGATGCAAAAAATTATGCTTTCGCGCACGAAGGAGGAATTTTAATAAAATTAAAAATTCTAGTGAATAAACTGGACTACCCTGAGCCTTAATTAAGTTAGCTTGATTGTCAATTTTTAATAAACGCATACGTCAAAGTAAAACTTTTGTTATGAACTACAAGCTTTTAATTACAAAAGATATATCTTTGCAAATTCCAATCAGGCTGAAAAGACGTTTGAATAAATGAAAAAATTTATTTTATGAAGCAATAAAAATTAATTATTATGTAAAATAACTGAAATATTAATTATTTTATTCAAATTTTTTAATTTTGTTTTTTATAAATTTAAAATATTAAAGCACTTGGAATTTGTAATAAAATTTGAAAATTTTTCAATCGCATTATAGGTTTTTTTTTGAAAAATAATTAATATTCTAACATAAATTGTTGGACATGATATTAAATTTCAAAGTAACAGCTAGATTTAGTATAGAATTATTTACATCGAAAATTTTATCGGAAAGCAATAAGTACTGATAAATTAAAAAATTTTTTTAGATCTGCATTAATCAAAAGTATTCAAGTTTCACATACCTACATAAAAAGATAAATATATCAAGCTTCGTTATGTATTTATATATGCAAATTAACAACTGTTCATTGAAACGTTTATAACGAGATTGACGGAACATTATTTAAAAAAAAGTCGTACACTAAGTCAAATAAGGTAATGAATCGGAAAACAAAAATCTATAATTTTCATCATCAGTAATTCCAAATGAATAAAAAATGTTACTGCTCTCCAAATACAATTAATTTATGAATATGTAGCTATAGAAAAATAGAATGTATCATAAAGTTACACAAATAATCTAACAGCGTTCAAAATTTTATTTCACAGAGTAACTACTTTGACTACGACGACGAATGCGGAGAGGCAAGAACGGAATTGGCAGCGGGTACGCCCATATTACTGGACCACGCGCTGACGCATCCATTGGCCTGCTCCATTCAGTAGCGACTGATTTAAGAGCGTATACGTCACACACAGTTACCCGGGAAGATTGAAATTTCAACTTGAGATGATGAAGAATCCGGCCTTATCACGAATGGCTTGTCAAAACTGTACATTTTTACTTACGGAAACGGCCTTTAATTTTTACTGTTTAACAATATAAATGACGAATCTCTAATTACTTTTCATCAAGTTAATACATTTTTTTATTTTATACATAAATACGTTTTATTGTCAAGCAGATGCTTATACATCAATTTATTTTTTTAATAAAAAAAAGTTTTTAATAATCCATTCCTCTTAAATATTTTAGAAAATATATTATATTTAACATTACTTTTGTATTACAATTGAGTAAATGAAAAATGTTCATTTGATATGTATACCCAGTTATTACATTGTGAAATCTGCTAAAATTAATGTATATAAGAGTCACCCTAAATGAACCAGGTCTCGTGTTAAGATCCGATTCCATATGTACGGAATGTACGAAGATAACACAAAGCTATTTTTAATGAATAATATCGGCTTAATAATTTAACTTAAATTAATTTTCAAAAAGAAAGATAAATAAATCATTCTAGTGTACACAAATCACCGCCTAAATACACGACATATATAAGCGTAAATACATATAACATTACAATTTCGATTTTGGTATAGACACATTCGAAAAGCGTTGCCTTGCAAACCTGTTTTTCATTTTTCTAAAAATCAAGAAAGGAACACCCATATATTATAATCTTTATCAGCTCGACTTCTATTAATGTAACTCGACTCGTTGGGCTATCCTTTCAAAGTGATTTAAAAAGATAAAAAAAAAGAAAAGGAAAGTGCAAGATATAGGATATAAGTCTAAACGTTTTTCAAAGTAAACCACACATTTCTTCATAAGTAACATTAGCTATTTTGGTTTTCTAACAATTGTAACAGTAAAGAAATATGAAATTTCGTTTATTATGACATTTTACAACATAGGTAGAACGAAAATTGTAATCAAACGAATGCGTTGATTAGTCTTCGCATTATTAAGTTACCGTATGAACCACTAATACATAATTAAACAAGTACCGCCAATATTGTACAACATTGTAGTAAGGATAATTATCATAAATTTGTCATCGAGTATTAAACATTCATCTCTAAAGTAATAAGCAAGCGACTACGAACGTACCAGTATTATTAAATGCATTTATATATATATACGCCACACATCATCGTTGCTCGTGTGATGAAAGTATATCAAGAATGTATATATATAATGATATTATTTCTTTCCTCGATTAGCTACATTCTTCGTATTTCATTTTCTTTAGAAATAATTTTAAAATGTATTTTTTTTTCTTCCAAATATTCACGTTTATTGTAGTAGCTTATTTATAAATTAGCACTCGCGTTCTATCGATACCGTTTACTTTTGTCATTCAACGCGTAGACTTAATAAGTTTACCCAAAAATCATCGACTATTACAAGTGATTGCGCAAATGAAAACGATTTTTTATCTGCTCCTGCTGCATCTTTCATATAAACGATTACCTAATAATAGGGTATACGCATTTACAATATGTAACGTCGTAGCCAGTAATTTACTAATTTAATGAAAACTAACGTAAAACGATAAACGAATATAACAGGCCTGAGTTACGTTTACCGTACGCATAATTTTATTCGACCGCTAGTCGATCGCAAAAGTATATAAATATTTAAAAATAATGGATTTAAAATAAAAAAACAAACTCAAATTTAATTTACATACACGAGAATAATAATACTAATCTTACAGGACGTTGATTTTTTTTTAAATTTAAGCAACAAAAAGATAAATGGTGAATATAAAAAAAAATAAAACACGTATGAGTGAAAAGCTTAAGTGCCAAAAAAGATACATTTTAATCATACCTTGAACAAACAATGGAAGTATCTATACTTATAATACCTACCGTATACATATTATTATGTACTTGCCAAAATTCAAATGCTACCGTGTGTACATAATCTAAGAGACTGTGAACTTTGGCACTTCAGATACCATTAACAAGTAGGTGTTGATAATATTTCTACAATATACATATATATATATATATTTAACGCGCGATGATGCGAATGATGAGATAAGATACTGCTTGTATAGTTTAACGAGATTATAATATGATTTGCCTTTTATTTTTGTTAACGAACAAGATGTTATAACGATATAAGGAGTAATTATTAACTTGGAATGTTTGTTATGCTTTTGATATGCGTTTCTTACTTTACTTATACAATATTATTATCGAAATATTTGTGAACAAGCGATACGGTGCAGAACGAATTTTCGTTGGAATTTTTGGGTTCAAGAATTTTGGTAACTTGGATATAATTTGACGGTTTATCATTATCTTCGAATATTAAATAATTAAACATTTAAATGGTATTTATACTAATGAATAGTTATGATAAATCGTTGAGTATGACAATAATGTTTAAATTGTGTATTTGAATTTGTCAAAACGAATGATGTATTAAACAATGAAAGTAATATTACCGAAATATTTATTATTAAGAAAATGTATAAATAATTAAGTAAAAAAACTATATCTCATCTAGCTGAATACATATGCCATGAAAATTCGTTCCGCATATGCAACTCCATACTAATTTTTATGAAAATCATCTTTATTATATATTTGCATTGTACCTGTACGATTTACAATGATTCAAACAAGTATTACAGTAATTAAAAAAAGAAAAACAAGACAAAAAACTTTCATAGTTTTCAATTTTAGGTACGTAGCATAGTTGAATGCTCTCGTTTAAAAGTATAAGAAATGCTATTGTTGTTAATCGTGTGTAAAAAGAAAAAAGCTATTATGAAGCACGATGAAAAAAAAAATTATTGATATAGACGAATTTAAAAAATGCTTAATCGATGATTTATCCAATGTTGAATCGCATGAAAGTTTTATAAATATCTTAACAAGTAGGTACCGTTATTTTATGAATTTGAATGAGGAGGGGTGAGATACGTTTTTTTAATTGAATTAATAAATATCTTGTACGATCCGCAGGGTGAATTCACAATTTTAAATAAAATTAATTTAATTTTATTGATAAAGACCTACTCTACATACTGAATTACTTTGTACACAACAATTAATTACAATATTACAATGCATTTTTACCGCGTTAGGAAATCATCTTGACGTATCAAAATGTAAAAATGATAGTGCATATGACTTTTATGATCGTCCCTGCAGATACGAACGTTGCAAAAAGTAAAAGTAAAGAAAAATATCTCACGATTAATCGTACAAATTTTATTTAACATTTTATATGAAAATTTTTGAATAAACGTTCTGATACAATTATGGACTGTAAATGTATAGTATGATATAATAGAAAATCCGGATAAGATACGAAATAAGCAGATGTTCTGTAATACAGTGCAAAAATTCAAGCGATTAATAGAGTTTATTTGATAAAAGAAAAGAAAATTATTTGTTTGTAATTGTTTTGCTGTAATCTATTATAATTTTAATAAATACGAAAACAACAATTATTTTGCCATTATTCAACACCAAACTAATAATAATTTTATCAATCAACAAATTTTAAGTGCATTATTTAAAGTACAATGCAATTTACGTATTTATTTTTTGTATTTTTTTATTTTTTTAGTAATATTTCGACTAAGATATTTATAATATCGTAAAAAATATTAATTTTTTACCAAAAAATTGTTTATAATTTAATTACGTAAAATTATATAATTTAATTTACTATCTACTATGATCCAATAAAGTAAATCTTAACTGGCTGATGATCTGCCGCATCCGTTTCGACAAAAGTTAACGTGTTACTAAGAATGAGAACAATTTTTGACTATTGAGCAAAAGTATAATATGGGTGGATCCTTTGTCTACACATTGATATTTTTTTACACCTAGCTAGAACTGACATAACATAGCAGCGCCACCTTCCAGGCGTGACACTAATTTACAGGTTTCTTCATTCAACACGTGGGATACAGCCGAAAGCAGAAAATTACTTTACCATACATGCGTACGTTACCAACTGATGGTAATTCACGTTTTTACTTTATGCTAGTAAAATAATTGTTTAACTTTAGCATTGTAGGTAATATACAAATTCAAAGGAATATTTTTATTAAAAAATCGTGAATTGATTTAAATTGCATATTTTTATACTGAATTAACAATTATGTACCATAAATAGTATCAAATAGTAAAACTTTAAATAGCAGTTAAAGTATTTGCATAGTGGTAACATTTAAACTGAGAAGCAAAAATCTCTAAAAATTATATAATATTCATATGTTTAATTGTTTAAACTCTAAACGAAATAAGTCCGTTATAAAAGTCTTTGCAATTAAACTGAATTTTTTTAAACTTGTTGCAGAGCGCACTATTCCGCCATACATAAATTTATTTACTTAAGTTGAAGCCCCGGTGTTCAATAATCTATTTACCTCGAAAAACGAAACTCCTTTCCATACCGACTCCCACACACACCGGGATCATTTAGCATTCCGAATAGTCACGAAAGTAAGAAAAGCGACGGGAAAGTAGTTAAAGTCAGCGTCAAGTCAGATGCCGTTGGAATTAAATCGAAAGAAAAAAGATCGTATAGAATTGTATCGAGTTACGGGATACGTTTGAATACGAAGGTGTATGTGTGTGTGTGTGTGTGTGTGTGTGTGTGTGTGTGTATGAAAGAGAGAGGACCGATCGGAAGTTGATGGAGTCGCGTGGCCTCATCCGATTATCCGAGAAGAGAGTCACCCTTCGACTGGCTGCGCGGAATACTTAAACTCGATCGCATAAAGTATTCCCGATCGGTCGAGCTCAGGAAAAAGTGAGTTACGGCTTGGGATATATATATACGTGGCTGCGGCATAGAATGTCTACTCGATCATTTGTTACTTCTCACTTATTCTTTGACTTTTTATTTTTCGACAACGAACGATCTTCTTTTTTCTTCGAGATATCAGTGGGTTTTTGACGTTATTTACTATAACGTACATGAAGAAAAAGCTCCTAGTAAATATTACAATAGTATTGAGTAATTGAGAAACAAATTTAACATATTATAAAAATTATTATGTTTTATAGCTAAATTCACTATTAATATATATTTACCATATATATCCGTTAAACTTTCCCAAATCTTGTAGTACATTTTACTGTATACAACAAAGTACACATGGAATAAATAATTGTTAGTGTGACAATAAATTTGAATAATTAAAACCTCATTTTTGCTAACATAGATAATAGTGTGAGAACAAGAAATGATTAAAATGTAAAAAGGTCAATCGACAGGTACGTAATAAATCTCATTGATACCGTCGATAAAGCAGGAGATAAAAAAACGAAAAGTGACACGAAAATTGGAATGAATAATCAATCGTATAAACAACCGATCAAGAGAAAAAGCTCCCCAATTCCAAGTCAATTAGCGAGCTCGCACGTATCCAAAACCACGATCGAATGTACATATATGTGTATATATGTACCTTGTATACGATTCCTCCCAAAGCGACTCGTCGTACCTTTCAATTCTTCCCCGCAAATTATTTATCAATCCTTGATGAGGATCCTCAACGAGGAAGAAAGAAAAGAAGAAGTAGAAGCAGCGGAAGAAGAAGAAGGAATCCCGTGGATCGAAGGGGACTCGAACGGATAGCCATCAATGATGCAGTTAAAGTGGATATATGGGCGAGATCGCTCGCTCCTTAGGGGTCGATTTCGAGAAAAGGAGAAGCGTTGGACGAATAATCGCTGGCGCGTCGATTCGACCGTTCATTTATTCACGGGGTAGTAATGAATCTAGCCTCATGGGGACGTCGTCATCGCCTTGGACCCCGCGATCTTCTTATACACCCGTGTAATTTTGGTCGCGAACGAGTTTATGTCGATTCGTAAACTAAGTAAGTAATCTTATATTTTGTTGGATCGTTTCGCTAAAGAGGTAGAAACGAATAATCTTACTGGTTTATTGGATTGCCGGTTAATTCAGTACTCGTAACTCGAATAATTTAGTGTCAATAACACTCATTTTTATATAACTTTTTTTCAATCGATCAAACGTTCTTCTTTTACTTATTCGCATGCTACTGAAACTCTTATTTAAAAATATAATAATAATGTCATACATCACTCTTTTATTTATAAAAAAATCATCAGCAGTCAAGTAACACTTAAAATTCTAGGAGTAAGTATCAATAACGAAGATAAAAAAGACAAAAAGCAACGTTGCTCTTAAGTCAGTGTAAACTCAGAGGTTCATTTTTTTCCTTTCCAAAGTACATTACGTCGATTGTCTAAGGGTATTTCGCTTTTTTTTTATTTTGGCCGGAGTGAGTCCAAGACTGAGGAATTGCATCGGCACGTGCCACAAGCCTTTTGCGCCTAAGAATGCCATTTGTTTTATTCGTTGTCTTACCCGCTATTTGTTAGAAGCCGCTTGACGCTTCCTGTCTTATTAGAGGGACCCGTCCTTGACAAATCGCCCTTTTTTAAAACGAACCACCTTTAAGGTCCCTCCTCCACCACCTCCTCTCACCTCCTTCTTCTCGTGAAAAATATCCGTTTTAATATTACCGGGCGTTTTTATCTCGTATACTCCCGAAACAAAAAATGGAAAACTCGCGGCCATGGAAATGCAATTAAATATAAAATATATTACTTTTTTTTGTTTCACATATGTATATATATACCGAGGCAATTGAAAATTTACATTTTACGCGCCGAATATATTTACATATATGCGCAACTCGGTGGCTCATGAAAAATTTACACGCGTATAACTCTGGACAAACAAATGGGCGTAGAAAGGTACGAACACACACGCACGCACACACACACACATGCGCGCACACTCACGCACGCGCAAAAAAAAGAAAAATATAAAAAGCTCGGGAATTTATTTCGAGCTCTGTTGCGACTTAATTGACTTAAGCTCGTGCAGAATTATTTCAACGTTATATACGCGAGGATATAACCGTAGTGGAAAATTTTTCGCTACGTATACGCATTTGGCAAGTTATGTTCGCGTTTGAGTGTCTCGCTCGCTTACGGAAAATGATGGAGTAAATATGAAAATTTTGCGAGAGAGTAAGAGAAAGAGAGAGGGGCTTGTTGCAAAAATTAACTTAGCTTTTTCGAACTCCAAACGAAAATTGTCCGGTTAAAGTTAAATAAATTTCGGAATTATTTATACGCTGTATTATTTTTTAATAGATTATAAAAATATCGCGAATGCAATTATTTTCAATGGATGTATGGAATAAAATAAAAGTTTAAATAATTCGTGCTTCAGCGAAATAACATGATATCTCTACAATAGTTATACATAAAAGGTAATATATTGCGCTATAATATATGTTGCGCTATCGCAAATATTGGAAAATACAATCGTTTTAGAAAGACGCGTTTTAAAATACACAATTCTTAATCTTTAGTTTAATTTAATGCATCATTATCTCAATTATTGAATTAAAAATTGATTACACCAATGCGCAATCACAAAAATCGGTACTTTTTCAGAGTTATCATTAAAATATTATAAAAAATTCAATTACAATACAGCATCACGAAGCGTACGATGAAGCAAATAATTTTTTGCACATCAAAATAAAATTCATCCAATGTAAAATAATTGTCAGACTTCCGTCTGTCAAACTACGCAAAAAAATATACTAGTGTAGTAGGTGGCCCTTTCATCGAATTGTTAAGGATGGGTGACGGGTAATCCTTCGCATCTAAAATTCCATTAACCGCACTGGGGGTTCGAAAAAAAGAAAGCTCGCAGTAATTGGAAATATGACATTTTTCACGCGTTTCCAGGACTTTGGTGATTACCGTAGCGTTTTCACAAAGTGAGATTTCATCCGGATCTGTCGGACACCTTTTTTTTCACTCATTTTCACTCGAGTCTTTATTGGTTCGCGATTCTTTCGGGTTATATTTTCGTGTATTTTTTTTACCGTTCGCTTGTTTTGTAAAGGGAAAAAATGAGTTTATTAGATCACGAGCTCGTAACTGTTACTGAAAGCAATATTGATAAGGATACGCAGTGTAAATAATATTTTTTGTTTTTCGAATGTTCGCGTCAGCTATGTAGACTTGTCAACGATGTATATAAATATTTTTTTCACCCGGTATGATTGCTTATGATATTGACAATTTTTAAATTACTCGTTTTAGGAACATTTTTAAGGACACATTTCTACAAAAAAACGCAAATTTGCGTAAAAGATTAAAAAAAAATCGTAAAAACACAATTGAAAATTCGAGATCGGGGATGTATATACATATATGTGTAAGTTAAAGCGTATATACGTAGAGATCGTCGCGAGCATTTAAATATGTATTGGTGCGTCGCGAAGAAAAAAGTGACGGTGTAGAGGAGTAGAGGGGTTATCTCGAACGGCCGCGGTAAGGAAGTACTGTAAATAATATGAAAAGACGAGTGCTCGTATTCCACGTACCGGGAGTCTCGTATATGCATCTCTCGAGGAGACTGACTATCTCAGGGGTGAGTTTACGACGCGTTGCTTTCCGTTGGTAAGTTACTTTCTTGGTATGACAGGGTCGCCTTGACCTCAACTTGATATCCTGTTAAACTTACTTCAGACTACTACTATTATTTTTTCAGTCTCTCCAATTTTATATACTTTTTTGTATAACCTTATGTTTCATTATTTTATTGTTTATATACTTGTAAATTATGAATTTGATGTGTACTTTAACGTGTATCAGTTTCTTCGGTACGTGGAAATTATTAATATTTTCATAGATTTATCAAAAAACCTTATTTTATATTTGATTTTGTAGATTCGCATGGTGTAATATTCTTTTATAATAATGGTTTTGCTGCAACATATTCATGTTCATTGGTTCAGAGTCGATCGATCTTATTTTAAGAGAGTACTTGAACTCCAGAAAATGAATTGCTTGAAACCATTGAATATAATTCTTCGATGGATTCTAGAGACGAATGTATTTGAACTTGTTGAACAAATCTAAAAAGAAAAGCCTCACAAATATAGAAATAACTTGAATTCTAAACACCTCCAATCTTCAATTAAACTAGAAAAGAAAGCTCAAATCAAAAGCTTTAATGCTAACTTTGGTTTGCAAAAAAGTACAAACGGTTCAAGAGTGAATGTTTATTCGAAGAAATGTAAAAAAAAATAAGATAAAATATTAGTCGACAGGTTTTACGTTTGTAACTATATTTACGTGAACATTATTTTTTAATAGTTAGAGCTATATTTAAAAACATAGCTCTTAATGTCAGCTTTTTCCTTGCTGTTAAGTAATGATTATAGCTCAAATTGAACTTAATAAGTTATTTTAATCGAAGTAAAGATTTTTATTTTTCATTTCTAAAATGTCGATTATTTTTACCTCTAGGACCCATTAGACAATACTTCGAGACACGGATCATTTTAGTTTGGCCAAATAATCACATTTCATAGTTTCAAACAAATTCGTTTTCTGAAATTGAAGCAGTCTCCTTTTTAGTACATAATTTCTGCTTTGCATAAAAAATATTATATAGAATAGGTCTCACAATATAAAATAAATGAACACATTAGGTCCAAGGGAAGATAATAATATACCATACCGAGGGATAAAATGGTCCAAGGAGAAAAAAAAATTAAATCGCAGTTTTAAGATGGAAAAATATATCCAAAGTTAGGTAAAATACAGTGAGCAAGTTACTCGGTAACACTGCTTTTAGCTCGGTTACTGCTGTTCTCCTATCGAGAGTGTATATAAGGGGGAAAGAGAGAAGGTGCAGGTTGAGTGGGAGAGGCCATATATTTGAAGAGAGCTGGCCTCGGAGGAGCCGTGAATACCTTAATAATCATAAGGTGTACCCACCCAGGTTCTACGTACTTACATACATGTACACGTATATATAACACACACACACACAATACACATGCATATTCACAGATACATCCCCATACGTACGTGTACGTGTATACACACGGCGCTGTCGAGAGATGCGCATTATGGAGTTGTCCTCGTTGCAAGAAACAAAATTTTATATTCTCTCTTTCTTTTTTTACTTCTCTATTTATTTTTTAGCATTGGAATATTCTTGATTCTTTGATAAAATGAAAAGTAAACAAACATTTTTTGTTTTTAGAGGAATTCGAAGCTCTGTTCTATATACTTATTTAGTTACTGTATATGAATAAGATTTAATAAAATGAATAATAATCTTTACGAGTAGTATTTTAAAAAGTAAAGCATGTAAAGTTTGATTAATCAATATTGATTTGGGTTCTTTGTCTAAGTAGTCGGAGAGTTTAATAGTCAGACATAATAATTGATATAACAAACTAAGATCCATTTCGATACGACAAAATATCAAATTATTAAAAAAGTAATGAAATAATAGTAAAGAAAAAATAATCAGTTCATAAATTTAACACAGGGGATCGTTATCTTAATGTAGAAAGGATGCAGGTTGCTCTATTAGCACTGCCATTGTACGTACGCGAGTATCGGCAATCTGTTAATCAGCGCGCGTGCGCCCTGAGAGTCTCTAGCATTCACTCCCATCTCTCTCTCTCTCTCTCTCTCTCTCTCTCTCTCTCTCTGTTGAAAATACCCCCGCGTCAATTAATCTTGCCCAGAATGCAATAACTGTCCAATCTGCTAGCGGCGTCACCCGGGCCAGTCTGTGCAGTTATGCGAGTCTGGATTCTCCGCGAGGGTCTCTCTCTCTCTCTTTCTCTCTCTCTCTCTCTCTCCTTATATTTAGGAGGGAATGAACCTGCCAGAGAATTATACGGGGGTACACGAGATTTTCGACCGAATGAAAAACAGAGGCTTTTTTTAGTTTCTCTTTTTGATGGAGATTCGTACAAAGAAAAGTTTCGTGAGAAGGTTAAGTCATTTTTGGTCCGTTTTAATAGATTTGTCATTTTTCATTATTTCGTCGGAATTTTTCGTGATTTGGTTACGCTAAATTATCTCCAAATTTATTCTTGTAAAAATGCAAGACGTGATTTTTTTTCTAAAGAAGTCAAATAAACGATTAATATCACAAAAGAAAAAGAATAATGTTTAAACTAAATTTTAATCAGCGAGCACATATTTTTCCCAAATCAATGCCAATCCGACATTCCTCTGCGGAAAGAAACGAATGTAGGTTCACGTGAACAATTTCAAGAAACCTTCAATCGATATTCATCTCCATCTTATCTCTCTAATCAAGAAAATTCTTGGGAATCAATAACAATCAAATCGACGTCTCGATTTAATAATCGGAAAGTTCAAGTACATTGCACTGATCGTTTCCTGGGTTTATATTTACTGTAAACAATAAATTAAGGTCGAAGCTCGAAAAATCGAGAATGAACATAAACGAAAAGACATTAAACGAAGGGTGACCCCCGTCGGGTTACCTACCGAACGAAAACGAAGCAGGGGAAAGAACCGAACGAGAGTTAGAACTATGTATATATATATATATATATATATATACATATATACGCACGGGACGGCAAACATATTGGACCTTTGAGAGCAGGACAGTTTGCTTAATTGCCGCAGTGCCAATTTTTGTTATTGCTTACAAGTGGAGCGGTATTCTTTCGGTAATGAAATAACAAAAACTTGCCCATGAAAAATTCTTCCGATTTTTATTAAAAAATGTATATATATATATACATTGGGATAATTGATTAGTATAGGTAATTATTTCGAAATAAAAGAGGTAGTAGATTTACAAATGGTAACAGCTTTTATTTGTAATGATCATAATAATAATTTTAATAATAATAATAATAATAATAATAATAATAATCAGAATAATGATAATAATATTAATAATAATAGTAATAATAATAATAATGACAGTAATATATCAATAGCGAGGTCTAATTACAATAATTACATGTTAGTCAAAGTTACAACAATAAAAACTCGGATTTATCGAGTAGCAGGTAGAGTCATTTCAACCTCGATGCTCCGCGACGGCAACTCATCGTTAATTATATTAGATACTCGTAATCCATGTATAATTTTTGTGATTCAATCCGATATAGTTTTTTTTTTCGTTTACCTATAAGTTTGTCATACAGTTTATCATTCTGCTTTATTTATAGACTTTTTCATTTATTTTTTTATATATATATAATCATTTTTTGGTTTGTATGATTAAAACATGTATCATGCATGTATCTTGTGACCGAATCCCATATTAGAAATGCATGTACATTCGTGTTTGGTTCGTGTGGGATTGATGTTTTCTACATGTGATATCTGCCAAATGTATAACGAATATGTATATTATAAGCGTGTGGATACTTTCTTTTTTCTACCTCAACACTCATGTAGCTTATGTGTATAGATATTATAAATATTTAGTGTATCTGAGATGTTTATAGAGTGCACTCCATAAATATCTCAGGTACACTAAATATATTTACAATATCTACATGGAAGCTACACATAGGCGACACGTACAAAATGTAGAAATTTTCATAATGTACATGTAGGCTACATGTACCTGAATACATGTAGTGTACATGTTTATAACATGTGTGACACATGACATCATTTTTTCACGGGAATTAATAGATCGCTGCGTCTTTTGATCTCGTACACTGCAGCATTTTCTTGCACAGCCCCTACTTAAAAAATTCGCTCCTTCTCCGATTGCGCGTATCTGGAAAAAAGCAAAACACAAAGTATCGAAATATTTTTTTTATACTTAAAAAAGTAAGAAAATGTGTAAGATATCGGAAAAGAATTTATGGCAGCAAGAAAATTTTCGATACAGAAAATTTAAGGTTAATAGGTTATCAGACCTATAACCAAGTCGTATTATTAAAACTGAAAGACTTTCATATTTTTAAAAACTTATCTGAGTAATCTGGTGTTGATCATCTTCATAATTTAGACCTGGTGCGATCACTCCGACGAAGATTTTATTAGCATCCGCAGCGGCAGCGCAAACAAATTCTCAAAGTCCGTCACACTGAAGTTGCATCGATGCGAAGTTGCATAAACATATCCTTGCATCTTTAGTTTAACGTTTGACTTCGCATCGATGCAACTTCAGTGTGACGGACTTTGAGAATTTGTTTGCGCTGCCGCTGCGGATGCTAATAAAATCTTCGTCGGAGTGATCGCACCAGGTCTAAATTATGAAGATGATCAACACCAGATTACTCAGATAAGTTTTTAAAAATATGAAAGTCTTTCAGTTTTAATAATACGACTTGGTTATAGGTCTGATAACCTATTAACCTTAAATTTTCTGTATCGAAAATTTTCTTGCTGCCATAAATTCTTTTCCGATATCTTACACATTTTCTTACTTTTTTAAGTATAAAAAAAATATTTCGATACTTTGTGTTTTGCTTTTTTCCAGATACGCGCAATCGGAGAAGGAGCGAATTTTTTAAGTAGGGGCTGTGCAAGAAAATGCTGCAGTGTACGAGATCAAAAGACGCAGCGATCTATTAATTCCCGTGAAAAAATGATGTCATGTGTCACACATGTTATAAACATGTACACTACATGTATTCAGGTACATGTAGCCTACATGTACATTATGAAAATTTCTACATTTTGTACGTGTCGCCTATGTGTAGCTTCCATGTAGATATTGTAAATATATTAGTGTACCTGAGATATTTATGGAGTGCACTCTATAACTGTATATATTTATAGGCTTATCGACCTACATCATAATAATAATACAGACTACATATAATATTTACAAATTGTTTGGTCACCTCGTACTCAGAGAGCAAGCGTTCATGATCATATATTCATTTATCATTTATGTATATATATATTTATGTTAATTATACTATTTTCATCTAAACAGTCGGTTTACTTTCTCGTGTAATACACGCGCAAAAAAATAAATAAATCATCCGTACAATTTATACGTTTACTCCTTAAGTACTAAATAACAATGAAAAGAAAAAAAAATTTTTTTGGCGTATTTTTGCACTTGGTAACGAAGGATTATCCGCCATGAAAATCGATTGCACTAATATACGTAAGCTAAGAGATAATTTGACCTTTTTGCTCCGTTATTCTTTCTTTTTTCTTTTACAAAGCAACGTGACTTTTATTTCTTCTCGCTGTATTTATACAGATTTACGATTAAAATTGGAGCGCATTGTATTTTTTGAATTGACGATATAAATTAGTCTACGTTTCTTATAATTATATTATTTGGAAATCTTTGGAATTATACTGTACACGCTTATTTCCAAGTGGAAATGTTTCTCAATGTGTGAACGTAATTATTGTATGAAAAATTGAATGTATAATTTATTTTTTTTAATTTATGATTTTTTCCACACGATATACGGATTATACATAGGCAATTTTTCATACAACTATGCCTACTAGAGACGTTTTGAATGCTTGAGAAATGCTTGAGAAACGAACGAAAAGACAAATTATAAGTAGTACGGTACTAGAGATATTGTTTAACATTTACTGTCAATTAGTATACTGGATATTTTCTATTATTCAATCGTTATTTACGTTCACGTTTTTCTTTTTTTTCTATTAATCGTTCTGTAACATTGATTTCTCTAAGTAGAGCTCGAAATAAATTATTTACAATTTAATTGTTGAATCTAAATTCTAGCCGTATGAAATTGTCTAACGAATACAATTTTACACGTTAAAATTCTGAAATGTGAGAATCTACATTTGATTGCAGAGTTTTTACTTCACAATGTGATTATTTATATTATTAATCCATGAATAAAAATCTAAAGCTCTCCCGTATAGCGGTCGTGCCTAAAAATTGACTAGTAGTTTACCATTGCCTCTAAAAATATATAATCATACGTTAAATTATTTAGGTTGTCATAATACAGTTTACTTATAATTCAATCTAAAATAATCACATTGTGATGTAAACATCGAGTAAAGTTTAGTTCGATTTCGAATACAATTACTTTCCTCGTAACTTTTATTTTCGAAAATTTAAAGATAAAAATTCACCCGATGCCTGTTTGTCAAATAAAATTTAGTATGACACTATAAAAAATAAACATTCAGATAAATAAATGAATTTACAAATAAATATAAACCTAGTGAAGTATTAATTTTATATTTATTCTTTTATAAATAGATAGACCTTAGGAAGATTTTGATAGTTAAAGTTAGTCAACTTTACATCCAAATGCAAATTTGTTAAAATCTCTCATTCTCGATTCTTACGTATCGATTTATACGTATTTGTGAAATATATATTTCGTTCGATTGTAACTTATACAAGTTCCTTACATCATCGCACTGTCATTGTTTTATACCTCACGTGAATTTAAAGTCTAGAGCCTTTAATTCGATTCCCAAAAAGAATCGAGCGAACGTTTCACTGCATAATCGTAGGATTGGTAGCAGATGGTACGAGTCCGTTGGGTGGTAATGAATTGATTGGCGAACGATGATGCGCAGCCGGCGCTGTACCGTTAATATCAGCGTGTTGAGTTTCTCGGTGCCTGCGCAAGTCGACTTTACGTTGGAAAGCACGACCACAAAGCTCGCATGCAAATGGTTTGAAACCTGTGTGTTTCCGCGAATGCGTTATCAGGTTGCTGCTTTGGGAGAAGGCCTTTCCGCATACTTGACATTTGTGCGGTTTCTCACCTGGAATCAGAAAATTTCGATAATATTTTATTACTCGGATCAATTTTTTTCTCTTAAACCTGATACACTTGTTAATATAATCTTTTAAGTAATTTATATTAATAGCAATTGTTAAATAATACAGTTATGATTATATTCATCTATTTATCTAGACGAGTACCTTGATTTTCATTAATCGATCATGTAACAACATGTAAATTGTTTAAATAAAAAATGGCAATTTAAGCGACGAAAATTCTAAGATTATATAACCATAAAAATAAACAATCCCCCGATTCAGAATAAAAAAAATAGATAGTCTAGTCATTCAAAGTAAATTACCACACGATTCGAAACCACGATACGCACCAACAAAAAAGGAGAAAGAGGAACGAAGCGAGCGAAGTAAAAAGCGAGAGAGAGGGAGAGAGGGAAAGATAGAGAGAGAGAGAGAGAAATATGTAGGAGTATCTAGAGCCCGAGGAAAGCATCGACCAGCTAGAAAATCCAAGGCGTCCTCTCCCCCAGATTTCTCACTCTCGACATTCACCCCGCGACAAATTCCCTCCCCCGGTATCCGCCATCATCGCTCGCGCCCTCCTACTACTCCCGTATAAATCGGGTGAAATCGATCGGTCCAGACGAGCGTCCTAAGAGATAACCCGCACATACCGAGGTGCAGGGTTAATTCTAACACGTCCAACCTCCCCTACTTTCTAGAGGAAGGTGGTATCCGGGATTCGGGGCACGCCCGGTCAAGATTTCCTCCCGAGCGAGAATCTCAGCCACCCCCCCTCGCTCTATATACGTACGTACCCCCGTGTGTAGGTGTGCGAACGCGTGTGGGTACAGCTATCCATATCTCTCCGTCTCTCCGTCTCTCACTCTCTCGCTCTCACTCCGTTTCTCTTCAACCACCCCCTTCCTTTCCCGGCAGGAAAAGAGAGAAGAGTCGAGCTCTGATTGGCGGGCAGGGGCGGCACCAACCCCTCGTTACCATGGCGATGGCCTTACTCGGGAGAAAAGCGCCCTCTATTTCTCTACCATCCCCCACCCACGCGTACTCCCGAGAAACTCGGATGGTCGGGAGAGAGAGAGAAAGAGAGAGAGAGAGGATGGTTTTAATGGACTCGCCGTTTACGCGAGAGGCGCGGATAGCGCATCGATAAACAATGACTGGGCATGCTGTCTCTTTCTCTCTTTCTATGGTTCATTCGGAATTGCATTCGGTGGTCGCGTAAAAATCTCTTGTTCATCTCTCTTCTCGTTTGTTCTTGCGATTTTTTTTAACGCGTCAAGAATTTGATTCTTCTTTGTCTCACCTACGTTTCCCGGTGTTACAATAATTTAACTTTACACTTTTATAATCATTTAATTATCAAGCGGAGTAAACATTATTTATTTTATTATTTCATTCTAGCGGAAGTTGTTCTTATACTTTTCCACTGTAATTATTGTGATAATTGAGCATTTGACTAAAATATCAGAGATTATGACGTTAACTTGACTGACGATATTCACAGTGAGTCTACTAAATTTCAATGTGATCCTTGGATATGAAAAATATAAATAACTACTTTTAAATTATCTTTTCTCTATGTTAAAATGAATAAAAAATACGACAACAATAAAATACATTGTAATTCAGCGGATACATAAAATCATGTTCTTTCAATGAATCTATAACGTGCGGACCTGCAAATAGAATCCTTCAGATAAACTTCCTGATCATCAAACTAATCAACAAATATCATAAAACTTATCTTACCGAGAATCTCGAGTGATTAAAAAGTATCAATTACCAAAGATTACAGAGAACACAAGCCGAATCAAATATCTCTCAGAATCTAATAGAAAAAAAAATTGTCTATCTATATGCTTCGTTCAAAGATATAAAAAAAATCAGTATACCGAAGAAACTGGAGTTGCTCCCGGGAAATCTATTCGGCCGCGATGAAACTCCGGATGAGCGGCCGTCTGGGGGCCGCCCTGAGGAAAAGGGAGTGTCGGAGAATTTTGCGCGCTCGAGGAAAGAGAAGGAAAGAGAGTGAGAGTGAGAGAGTGAGAGAGAGAGAGAGAGAGAGAGAGAGAAAGAGAGAGAAAAAACTCCTGTGCGCTCTCGGGAATTTACGGGCTCGTAAAAATCAAGAAGCGTCCGCCGAGCTTGGCCCCTTCGTCTTTATCTTCCTGCAGTCCGTTCACGTTGTCGGGCTGCACGTTTACGCGCTATTCCACTTACGGGAGCCTCTGCACATGCGCCCAACGAAAAGACGCTTTAGACGAGCTCTCGTTTCGAGACTATATACTATCTCTTTTATTTTTCGATACGATTTTTACCTTGGATTCGTTTTACACAGGAATGATAGAAAAAAAAAATTCTGTTTCACGATGGCTATTGGAGATTTAACACCCGAATGTGAATTTAACTGAGTGTTAACTTAATCTCACATGCCTGTAAAGTTAAAAAATTAATTTTTTCACTTTTTTGAGATAATTAGTTATACTTTCAACGCAACGAAATTATGTAAATTAAAAATACTTAATTTTATAAAGGGCGACGCGTAAAATTCTTCGGTAAAATGATAATGTTGATTAAAAGTGTTAAAAGTTATCTCAATTATATTGTTATACAACATAATTGTTCCACAAAATTGTACGACAAACAAGATCGCGAGCAGATCAAAAGTAAATAAAAGAGAAAATATTTAAATAAAAGAGGGGCTATAAAAAAAGTTTCACCTCGAGGTACAGATAGATATATACGTAGGATGATAAAATAAGAGTAAGAAGAAAAAAAAATCCCGTCGCGTCGGAAGTAGTAAAAGGCGCCCGTTTGGTCGACTCGCTAGGAAAGCGATCAAAGTGCCGTCTCGAGGTTCTCTTCCTTTTCGCGCCTGGAAAAATTCTTTTCCACTTGGAGTCGAACAAGAGTAAAAGGAAAGAGGAAAGGAGGACCCTCAAGATTTGCCGGAGTTTAATATGGTTTTAGGGGATGGCGGGTATATAGAACGGAGTTGTAATGGCGTCTTAAGTTCCGCAGGGGCTCTCACTCGCTTCCGTAATTTTCGCCAGGGCTTCTCGTTTTCCCTTTGACACCCGTGAAGAACCCAAAGATTAGCATATTCATCGAGAATTTATGGTGAATAAGTGGAAGCTTAATTATGATGGAGTATTAAAGGTATACCGTACCTCCGACATATATATATATACAAAGGATAGTAAATTCTTGCGTTATAGCTTTAGTTGCTTGGTGATTTCTTTTTAAATACACCAAGAGAATGTTCTAATAAAAATTAACGTGACAGTATGATGAACCTGAGACATTTGATCAGTAATTTAAACGCTACGACGATAGTACGGTAAAAATGATGATGATTTTCCTACAAACATTATGACATTTTAAGTTAACGTTTGTCCAACAACTGAATGTATTCCAGGTTTACCATGCTATCACCGTAATTTGCACTAGAACATTCTTTTCTTGTACAAAATGCTATATTTACTAAAATTTTCATTTTTCGTAGATTTATTACAAACTCGTTAATTAGAAATAACGAATAAATTAATAGAAATGTAAACAGAGGTATATGCGTTTTCCAATACACATACAAAGACAGCAACGATCGTATTATCTGAGAAGAAAAATTGTAACGTAAAATCGTGAAAAAAAGTAAATTGATCTGAAAATATTGCAATGTGTATTGTAACTAACGACACCGAGAGAAATCGAGCTCCTTACACGATCTCACGTAATTCCAGCTGAAGCGGCACCATCCAAAAGAAGGTGGAGATTGGCGCAGCGCGAGTAGGAGAGCCGAGCTTCACCCAGGATGAGCCAACCGATGTGAGGTGGGGAAGATCCGCTCGAGGTAGGAGGGAAGAGTTTGCTCGTATGGGAGTAGAGCTCACCGAGCATTGATTTCCTCTCGTCTCTCCGGCATCGACCACGGCCTCCAAATCCATGCAGGAGGAAGGGGAACCGACACACCGCGACGACGCAAAAGAAGAAGTAGAAGAAGAGGCAGAAGACGCAGAAGATGAAGAAGATGAAGAAGACGAGGCGACTCATATTTCACACTGAGGACAGCCTGGATTTTACCGAGGGCTTCAGTTGCCGGATTACCCACCGATATCAATCAGACCTAGGGATCCAAACCGTCTTATTTTGCGCTCGGGGATTCGGTACGTAGGAAAAATTGCCTATCGGTTTATCTGTATCCGAGGTTAACTCTACCGAAATCGATGTGTACTCGATACCTTATACCTTGATGTCTGGATTATTGAGTTGTCTTGTACGTTTACGCTAGATTCACGTCTATTAAATTTAATAGAATTTTCATTCAGTATACAAATAATCTCCCGATAGATTTATTCACTTGACAACGTTTTGTCAATGAAACAACTATTGTACCTCGTACGAATCGATTGTACCAGTCGTACAATCAAGACAGATCGATGGCCAGTCGGAGGTTGTATCAGTTGTCCGTCGAAACGCAATTTCGCAGTGAGCACCACAAAATTCCCTGGACTACTCTGGGCTTTCGGCGAGTGTCTCTACACTTGCGCATTTCCCACGTACACACACGCGTGTCCGTGTGAACGAGAGAACGAGAGAACGGAACAGCGTAGTCTGGAAAGTACAACTCGTGTACCAGAAATGGTAAATACGACCGCGGCGTTGTTGTCGGAATGCCCGTTTTCCTCTGAGACTCCGAGCGACAAACGAGCTTGCACGATCATCGGCTGTACATTCTGTGTATATCAGGACTTTTTTTCTATCGCGGACTCTTTTTTTTTCACCGCGAAAATTCCACAAGGTGCACTATGCACTTTTTTTGTGGAATCAAATCTGGGCGGTATATACGTTGGATTTTGTTAAATACAGATTTTCCGAGGAATTGCATTCAAGCGTTCCTTATTCTCTAGATAAAAACGATTGATTTTTATTCGTTTTAACTTATAAAAATTAATAAAACACGAAAAAAAATTTAATTAATAAGAGGATAACATTTACTAAATTGTATAATATTTAGCTTCGAAAATAAATATCTTTTTAGGAATATCTAATAAAATATTTTATTGAATTAACTAATGTTTTTTTTTCAGCGTACATAAAATTATTTTATTATTTACAAAGAAAGAGATAAATATGGTATATTATCGTTTGAGCAACATAAAGTGACTTAATTGCAAGAATTTAATAACGTGTAACGCAATATTTACTTTACAAATCCACACTGTATATACCAAGAAATTCACTCCACCAGTATGGGTAAGAAAGTTCCAGAATCATAAATTAATAATTCAACGTCGAGTCATTTCGACGACTCTCTAGGAAATCCATCTGGAAGATGGTACGAAATGCAGACATAGTTGTGTGTGTGTGTGGGTGTGTGTGTGTGGGTGTGTATGTACATACAGGTGTATAAATATGTAGGTATAGTGTAAGATGTCGCGCAGTGAATTAGCGCAATATCGACTCGACGGGTACAATGCACTTGAGAGCTTACATCTAACGTCAGCGATACCGCATTAAACATGCAAATGTTGGAGGAGCTAAGGTGATATAACTTTCGCGTTGGTGGGTATTCCATCCTACGTAGACGGCATTGTGGACCTTACTATTAAATTTCTACGTGGATATGATATCGACAACTCGCGATCTACCTCTTTGACTTTTCAATTTATAACTCGAGCTACGTGTATTCACTTGCGTTTTATGCATATTTCGAAAGTTCAAAATAACTACGTCGTATTTCGATATATAAAAGTGTTATTTATGCAAGTTAGCTAAACACGATGCACTGCGAAAACTGAAATGAAAATATTCGTGTATTATCGGAGTTTCCTATAGAGGCTAAAGTGAAACGTATTAAAAAAAATTAAGGTTAAATCCTCGCGTTAAAAAATCTTTGTCATCTATACAATTCGATACAATCAACTAGAGCATCAGTATCAAAGCAATATTTCTTTTCCTCGACGATTTTCCCACACGTATAACAAATCAAAATCCAGAACGCTTGGCCATCATATGACTCTTAATACCAATTAAGAATAATAAAAAACTATATGTATCTAAGACGAAAGTAGTAGCGGGAGAAATCGAAAGATCGGATTTACCACGCGATTCCTAATGCAATCGAGGTCCCATAATAATTTAATAGCCATCCATCGGGTGCACCGAAGAGGATTACGATCCCGCATTCCCGGGGCGACGGAGGCACTAAGGAGCTAACCGACTTAGCGTCTCGGTATCGCGTTTCGACTCGTTCCTCGAGAGAGGCCACATTAAGGAATCAGCTTTCCCGCTTACGTATATGAATATATACCTATATATATGAAGATGACGCCCTTTTCTCTTCATCTCGAGTTATCGTATACATAAGAAAATCTAGCAAGTCGATTATTTTTATTTAACAAAAAGATAAGTTACGACGAAGATAGTCAATTCTAAAATATTTATTTAGGACTAGTCGTTCAACGCATATATCGTTTTCATCGATTTATCGTATCGAATAGAACTATGTGCAACAAAATTGAATTGTTGTATTTTAATATTCCATAAAAATGTAACAATCGCCAATGAAGATTATTGATAAAAAATAGTAAGCTATATTAACTCAATTGATAAAAAACAATATGTGTACAAAAAGATCACCAAGACACTATACCATTAAAGCGCGTGAAAGACATTAAGCGTTGGATTACACAACGGAGCCAACAAGTGTTAGCTGTCGAAAAGTTTAAGCAGCCTGAAGGGATGCGGTGCGCTTTGGCTCCCGGGGCGTCAAGTCAGTTGGAAACCTCTAATAGCTTACGAGTGGCTGGTTTGGGACCATCATAGATACATGTACAGATATGTATAACCTCGTGTATAATACAATAATCATTTCCCCGCAAGATAGTCCCTTACTCGATTCCTTCAATTATATACACCTTGACGCGTCTTTTCATAAACTTATTTCGATTGTTTGGCGTTACGTAAAATATTAATTTATTAATCATTTTAATCATTTTAAATTTACTAACATTTTTTTACCGCTTAAGTTAAATAACGTTAAGATAATTTAAAAAATATAAAATTTGTCATTCTTCTGCTATTTAAAAATTCTAAAGAACAGAAGAGCGAATAGTTAAAAATTATATAACCAACACGTTGCCCAAAAAGTGGTTAAAAAAATAAAAAGAAAAATTGACCCAAAAAAATGCTCAACGCAATAAAAAAAAAACACAACATACCACGTATCTCAAGAGCAATAAGTGCGATCGACATTGGATTTTCGGAAGTTTAGCAGGATTAGAATAACAGTTGGAAAACTGTCATGGGATGAAAAGGTCGGTCGACCGCGAATATACACACGAGCTTATCGGTGAACTTTACTCCGCAGCTACGAATGGACAGGTTGCAGTGTTTATTATGAAAACAAGTAGGGGGAGAGAGACTCGCGCCATTTATACACGCGCAGAGAGAGAGAGAGAGAGAGAGAGTGAGAGGGAGGGAGGGAGAGAGAGAGAGTGAGAGGGAGGGAGGGAGAGAGAGAGAAGCACGAGCAGGCGCGATGCACGAGCGCAAAAGGTTTCTATACGATATATATCCTATCGAGCGAGAAATTACAACACTTATGTTACTACCTTCGCTTATTCTATCGTGTTATTGCTGATTTCCCTTTGACAGCGCTTGTTACAATCTTCCAGAGAAGTAAATACTCTGTCGATTTTCTAGATTAATTGTATGCGTGATAAACTTTTTTCTTATTTAACGAATTCCACTTTTTATTAGGTCTTCGCGTGTGAGATGTACATGATCAAGTTTCGTTTATAGGGAACATTAATTAACAAAAATATTAATAACAATATATTTGAATATTTACTTTCTTCTCGAAAATGTTCGGTATAAACAGTTATTTTTAATTAATATGAAAATATAAAAAACAGTTGTAAACATACCCGAAGTTCTGTACTAGATAAAATCGCCCAACCTTTTTCCAGGCGAACCACCTCTCTATACGAAAACACGCGTAAAATAAAAAAAACAGTGGCAATAAACAATGGAAAAAGTGAAAAACTTTATCAACAAAAGAATGGTCCAATCAAAACTCAATCAACGAGATTTCGCGGACGTAGCGTCGAAACCTCTCCCCTGTTTTTTTAGTGTCCCGCAACTGTGCGCACCACACGACGGCAGGTTGCACTTGACTCGTTTTCGCGCGAGAAAAGGGGACTGAGCAATATTTGCACAGCTCTTATTCCCAGTTTCACTTCCCCCTCGCGTTTATATATATACACACACACGTACATCACGTTGGTACGTACCCACCTACCTAATAATGATTTTACGTTACGCCACGCGACGGTCCCTCGGGAATCCAAAGGCGCACCCTTATTGCACATGGCCCACTGCCTCTGTGTCTTTTTCTCCTATTTCTTTCTCTCTCTCTCTCTCTCTCTCTTTTTCCTTCCATATGCGAAGGCCTTGGATTGACTTGTTCTCTAACCTTTCTTCTTTCGTTTGATTTAATTTAATTAAGTATACACTCGTTTTTCTTGGATTTATGTTTACTGCGTCTTTCCAAACGTTACTTTCATTAATTGACACTTTTTAACACGATAAATATTCAGCTATTTATAAAATATTAATTTACATTACGTAATTGTTAGTATTCGACTTTGCAATCGTTCAAAATAAATAACTTTACCAAAAATATTGCATAAATGTAATCTGTTAAATTGCGTAATATATTAGTTCGAAAAAATGTAATCCTTGATGCTTCAAAGATAATCCTACACCAGAATACTAAACTCGCGCGTCACACGTAGGGTCGGTATATCCACTTTTTGCAATCCGTTCGTATTTTAATAGCAGAGCTTTAATACTTTTAAATACAAGAATTTTAATTATATTATGACACTGGAACATTCGTTTATGTCCCAAATCTTCCTTCAATCTTAACGTTCAATTTATAGGCTAACCTATAATATTGCATCATTTTAAATGATTTTTTTATACTATCGATGGGTTATTAACATAAATGTGTATATTAACATAGTCAATTAAAATTTTTAATAATTTTAATTATTTAATAAAAAAAACCGCTATTCTCAAAAAGTAACGTCGTACTTTACATATACACAATGAATATAATAAGTGCTATCTACCCCTTGTGCTATCCCAACGGGACAGTTACCACAAAAAAAACCCTTTCATTTTAATATCCTTAAAATTTCACGCGGTCTAATTGCAGCCTCCTGTAAACTTTTCGAAAAAATATAAAAATGATAAAGATCGATAATCCTTTCGCAATTAAAAAGGTGCAAAGAAGAAACTTTTCCTGACAATGATCCAAGAAGAAAGGAAAAAAAAGTGAATTCCCAAAGTTTAGCTAGCATTACTTACATAGGTTTGTTTGAATATTTCATTGAATTGAATAATGAATTAAATGTACCGTAGCGACCTTCTATAGGTTGTTAGCGAGTGACCATCGATAAGGAGAACGTCTTCCAAGGAGGGTAGAGCGAAACGGAGCTAGGACAAGGTGATAATTTGATAAGACATCAAGAGGGTTGCCATGACGACGATACAAAAGCCTCGACTCTCCAACTCTCGGCTTCGAGTTCTCTCTCTCTCTCTCTCTCTCTCTTGCCCTACCTTCTTTTTTCCCTCTCCTTCTTGCTCTTCTCAGACTCCACCTACGCCCTTTTTTTACCGCGACGAAATCCATCCTTACGCCCGCCAAGAGAGACAAGCTGAGTGTCAAGTGTCTTAACCCGCACACCCTCGTTCTTTTTCCTCCTACGCGGATATAATGGATACTTCTTTTTCTTGTGTCGGCGAATGCTCTAATCATTGCTAGTTCAAGTATAAGGCATGTTACGTGGATTTTTTTTTCTTTATTTCTTCTTTCTCATTCTTTTGAAAGGGTGGTGAAAAATCGTGCTTTCCGAAACTTGCAGGGAAACTTAACTAACCGTTTTTTAGCTTAGTTTACACGGTTTCGCTTTCCATAATTAAACTCGATGTAAATAAAGCGATATCGATTAATAATCCCCGAGACGAGTAAACTCGATGTCCAGAAAGGAATAACGTACGTAAACACCTCGAGAAAGTTCGCGTATGGAGTTATATATACAAAGATCGTTAATCGGTGCGCACTTGATCCCAAAGCAGTTGATTCACACAGACAATTTGTCGGTAGTGAAAATCTATTTTAGGATTACACCCAGCAAAGCCCCGTCAAGTGTATGGCAATCGGACTCTTCGTAGTCTATATATGGGGGGAAAAAAGAGTGTGTGAGCGCGCGCGAGAGAGAGAAAGAGAGAGAGAGAGAGAGGGAGAAAGGCAGAAGCGCCCCCAAAAAGACATTACGATTATTGCGGAGGGTCCGGCCAATCTCTTTTCTGCATCCCACTGTGCACGTTGGATTAACTTATTCAGGGGCCGCTCTAGACGTTTCGAAGCTTGGATTATTAATGGCACCAAGTCGCCCTCTTGTCATAATTGATACGCGCGAATATGTGACTTGCGCTGCTTGAGTTTTATCACGGTTATTTCGTATAGGTATATATACACACAGATATATATCTTGTTCTATACTTCTCTTTGTCTGATTATGAATGTTGCACGAACGATTTACTGTCAGGTTTTCACGTAATTCTCCAGATGGCTCGGACGCGAGTATCATTTTCTCTTCAAGAGCCTTTTTCGATGTGAAATGTATATGATTTAGGACGGTAAATGGACAGTTTGTGTGTTTCGGGATATAACTAATTATAAATTTCATTTTTTTCTCTCTTTTTCTTTCTTTTTTTTATTTTTCATTAACACGTATTCTCCGTACTTTTAAGTTAACACAATCCGATATATTTATAATTCTTTTGTTCTACTAATAATTTAAACTTTTATACACATACAGCCACTCAATATGTGATAATATAACTTTTTTTAATTTATGATACCAATAAAATGTTCTGTTGCGTATCCGCAGATAAATTTTTATAGGATTTTTCTCAGGATTCGAGTTATTGATCGTTAGGTTATATAATATTTACGAAATAGATGTTTTCAATCCCCACGAACTACAATAATTATCTATTTTTAAAATCTATATAATTTTCATTATTTGTAACGTAAAATTCTGTTTTAAATTGTATTAATTAGTTGGAATAGATCATTCGTAACGATCAATAAATTATTTCAAATCTATGTAGTAAATATTATAACGTAAATACATGTTTTTCATTAATTGATGTACGTAACGAGAACAGTGAATCTCACCTGTATGAATGTAGGTATGCTTCTTCATATCACTTTTTTGGTGAAATCTTTTCCCACAGAACTGACATGGGTAGGGCCGCGTATCCGAATGTATGAGTAGGTGAGTGCTCAGTGTGCTGGATCGTTTGAAAGCTTTGCCGCACTGCTTGCACTCGAAGACCTTTTCCGCGGAATGCACAGCTCGATGCTGCGTCAGACTGATTTCGTGACCAAACGTTTTGTTGCACAGCTCGCAGGCGAATGGCCTTTTACCATTGTGTGACCTTCTCGCGTGTACCTGGAACGAGAAATGAAGAATCACGCAATTTAGCACGTACATTACGCATTCACACGTAAAAGTGTAATTTATAATTATTCACTATATGTATAGTGAAGCGTTTTTTTTTTATTACCGTACCTCAAGACCATGCGGAGTACTAAACATCTTGTCACACTTGACGCAGCTGTAAACATCACCGAGGGGGTGAGGGTGATGAAGACCATGAGGACCATGAGGTGTGTGTAAACCAGGATGACCCGCTGCGGCGGCTGCTGCCGCTGCCGGATGGACACCGCGTAGTAACGGGTGGAGATGTGGTGGTAGCAGGTGGTGGGGTAACAGTTGAGGGTGTAGATAACTTAAGGGGTGATGGGGATGAGGTGGGAGTACAACGCCGCTCTGAAGATGAAGCGGGGGGTACAAGATCGACGTCGTCTGAGGAGTCACCGGGTTGCTCGTCGTACCGTTGCTCTGCGAGTGCGCCGAAGGCGGATCTGGCCTTAGCAACGCGCTCACGCTGAATGTGTCACCTGACCTGCTCGAGCAATAATAATCACACTGTTAGTTATTATACCTTTCAACGTAAATTTACGACTATCGCAACGCACATTCAGTTTAAAATTTAATTGCAGAGAAACCAAATATCATAAAAAGTCGCGTAATATAAATATATATAGAATAATGGAAAAGAAAAATGCAGTGATAAATGCAGACCTTCTAGGAGGATTTGAGGTGGGTGTATTCCGTGTAACGGCAGGAGGCGACGGAGGTGAGTTAGATCTTGGAGGGCTGGATCCGTTGCCCTCCTGATCATCTTCGTCACCAACTTCCTCGACGTCGACGTCGATTTCTTCGTCCTCGGCATCAACGTCGACTTCCGTATCTTGATGCTCGGTACGTGGTGAATCTGGACAAGGCGAATGAGAGGGCGACCTTCGTGGACTCCTCGACAACGGTGATCCGACCAATCGACCCACACCGAACGACAATCTCTCTATTATAGGAACAAAATAGTGTCTGCATTGTATTACCATAAAATATACGAGGTACTCGAGTCGGGTTATCTACGAGTCTATTCAAAGTATCACGAGCTTAGTCAAGAACGAAAAAGGGAGAAGAACGAAAACTCGCGGAGGGAAAAAGCAGAATCCCAAGCACGATGAACAACCCCCGTATCGTATAGCTATAGAATGTGGGGACTTCCGACCCTCGGATGTACACACCTATATATATGGAGAGAGAGAGAGAGAGATCCTCGCCGTCGGACAAATGAGATTTGAGTCACGTACCGTACGTCTTTTTCCAGGCTCGCGTGTAACGCTAACGAAGCGTCGCGCGGCACGGAATCGCGGATCAAATAGGCATTTTAACGTACAATAGTTTTTCCTCTCCACATCACGATTTCTGAATGAAATATTAATTTTTAAATGGAAACGCTTTTTTTGATTACGTCGCACACATTTTCCACCAGACTGGCACACCCACATAGATGATAGAGATACATGACGTGTTCGAATACACGTACTTTTAATATGACTAATTTTTAATTGCGCTTTGTTTACTCTAGTTTGTTACCTCGTTAAGAATAATTCTAACCTATTACATGTATATACATATATACTTCTTATAGTTAATTAAATGTAATATTTTACGAGTATACACTAGCACTCTAAGGTTCTTTTTTAGTCACCATTTTTAAATTAGGTACTGTTCAATCTATTATAACAGGAAGTAGAGGTACATAAAATTAAACGGAAAATGCAACTTTTTAGTCATCAGAATTTGTATATTTTAAATTATACCTAACATTCTTATCAATAATTATGAATTTTTTGCCTAATCGATTATTTATATTTTAAATTAAAAATTATTTCTAATATCGGAAAGATTGAGAAAGTTGATTTCTAATTAAATTATCTTGTCCATAAAACATAAAAATCCAAGTTTAAAGATGCTTAGCGGAGTCTACCTCAGATTTTGGGAGACACGAAAGATTAACCAGAACACCAGTTGCAAAAAGGAATGAAAAAGAAAATTGAAGAGTTTATATGGAAGGGTAAAAAGCAGCGTGTATGAAATAGCATAAACATCGAAGCTCAGGGCCCTCTACTCTCATATTCTTTTCAATCGTCTAAAGTGCAAAAACCCCAAGGCAAATGATCGATACGAGTGAAATTTAATGGGTGGTCCGGGTGCAATAGAACCTCGCGAGCTTAGATTTCTATGAACCTCGCGTGATTTACGAGTTATAAGGAGCCGGAGGAGCCGGGGGTTTAACACGATTGATTCGTAATAATTCGCGCGCAGAAGCTGCTGCTGCTGCTGGTGGTGGTGCTGGGAATGCGACGCCCTAGAATGCCGGTTATTACTCGAGGGGGATGATGCGCTCTCTCTTGTATATTATATTTATAATCCGTGCGCGCGACACGCGGGCACGTGCCACGGTCTTTTGTACAATATATATAGACCAGCGCACGCTCGACTAATCCTGCGGTTCGATCGAATAAAAATGTGGGATGCGACGACTCGCACAAGTGCATAATGCGATTATTATATGTGTGCGCGTCTGAGGAGAGGGAGTGATGCTATATGGTATATACTGCTTAGTAACGCGAGAGTTATGATCGGGAGAAAAGTCGGTTGGTCGAATCGCCAAATTCTAATGGTCTAAGTCAATAACGATTCGATGAACCCGGCTAATCACGCTTATACATTTATCACCCTTTCACCTTTTAATTGTTTACGAATCATTCTAGATATTCCTCAATAAATCAATGGGTCATCCTTTAACATTTTTCATTTTGTTCTCATAAAAGCGTATTGTTTCTACTTTATATTAATAATATTTAATAATATCTAACTTTATTTAAAACGTATTCTAGCTAATACAAAGCAAACTCAATCTACGAATACAGGAACCTTGTAAAATCGTATCGGATAAAACAAAATCCACGAGTTTTAAACTTTACGATGACTTGGCAAAATAATGTCGAAAGCATAAAAACCAATGCTCGGTGCATTTCAGTGACGGGCGGTAAGTAATGCATCTCTCCGAGTATCGTCTCTCTCTCTCTGTCTCTCGGTGCAGGGGTCGCGAAAATAAAAGAACAAGTGCCTGGGAAAGGGCCAGAGAGTCAAGGCAGACGAAGCTAAGAAAAGAGCACGAGACGCTCAGGAGACAGATGGGCGCCTGGGTAAAAACCGTCAACTGGTTCGGGAGCGCATAAGGAGCCCATGCAAAAACCTCCGGGTTAGCGCGACATGCGAGAAATCAAATTAATTGCGTAACTCGATGAGTTACATTCATTACTGCTGCTAACGGATTTTTAGCGGATTTTTTTTTAAATAAGAAACGACCAGTTGAGAATTAAAATCAGAAAGTATCTTGGAGTTTTCTATGATTTTCCGGTAAATTGAAAATATTAATAAATATTTGGTTAAAAATATTTCAATTAACTGTAAGATCAGTTTTTTTAATAATTCTTTTAATTATATTTTACAATAAAAAAGAAAAAAAATATTGATTCAAAATAACAAAAATAATTCATAGTTTATAAAAATTATTTTTAATAAAATAGATACACAATGTTAGTAAGCGAAGCAAATCGACTAGATTTGTAAAAATTTTTATTGATCATCAGAAATGTAATTTTTATACTCGAAAATGAATAGTATACGTGTAAATTCTCAGTCTCATTAGCCTAAGTGGACGGAATTCAACGAGCGTTAACCCGGACTGATAATTTCTCTTCTTCTCTTGTATATCATATTAATCCAAAATTATGTGTTTATGTGACTTTATCGTGCTTTCTTTTAATTCGAAGATTAAAATCAATTTTATACTACAAATATACATTATTCTTTAAATATAAAAAATACGAATAGTTAATTTAGATGTGTATGTGTATTATTATAAAAATAAATATTTTCTCACGTATATCCGAGAGATTTAGTTAAATATAGAATATACGTAACAAGGCACTTAACAAAATGAAAAAGTGTTTGCGCTATGGAAATGCCTGCATTTGGTGTCGTCACATTTCACATGAACGAATCTATCAGAGGACGTGATTGAAAATGATCTTGTTAGGCATATGGGGGCACATTTTAATGACGTATAATATCTAACTAAATATATTTTTAAGATGTTATACATATATAAGTACATAAATGTACGTAGATATAAAGAGCAAAGCGGCGCACGATATACTCCAGATTTCGTGTCTGTCACGAAACACGCAAACGTAAAAAGAAAGACATATTGCAAGTCCGTGGTGTGGTGGTGGTGGTATACGCGAGCGCGCGTTGGATTAATAAAGGAAGGCCAAGCCTGAGGGGGACAATTAGATCGAGTTAACGGGCCAACTTTAATCTTCTGTCGTCCGTCAGTCGTTTACTGCGTAGTGATCTACCGCTATTAAAGCCGTTATACACTTTAGGTTCCGAGGAGTGAGCGCGGACCCTTCCGTTCTTTCAAACGTTCGATAGATGTATATATACATACATATATAGAGGACTCCACTATGTGTAGGAGATTTTTTATTTACAACTATGAATGCGCCTTGCTCCTCTTTTTCTTTTTCTTTTTCTTTTTCTTTTTCTCTTCCTTTTTTTCTAATTGCAGTTACCGAACGAGTTGATTGCGCGCGTTTGCGAAATGGATTCGATTAGGAGGATGTCTCGAGTCAAGCTTGGATGCAATATAGTCTTGAGATTCCATTTTATCTCTTGTATATTCAATTCTTTCGAGATTCTTCTTTTTCTCTCTTTAACGAACATTCACGATTTTTATCGTTAGTTTTCACATTATATTTTTGTTTGCAATGTACGTATATTGAACTTTTCATTTTTCAAATAATCGATAGACATACATAACTGGTATTCTATAATATTTTCTTTAATGGTAACTGTTATAACTATTTTTATACAATCATTCAATAATTTGAAATAGAAAAGATGATGTAAAAAATATGTTTTTTTATCATTTTTAAAATAACAGCAAAAGAAAATACTTTCAGATTATAAATAACATTTTAAATTGCTAATTCATAAGAGTCGAAATATCATTATATATACATAATATAAATGCAACAATAATATTTATAGAAAAGTCAATAATTTATATTAATCCATGTATAAAATAATTTGAAGTCAAAATGTTGTTAAAATTAATTTCAAATTAATTGAAAATCTTTGAAATTTCCTGTCCGACAATTATAAGAACGGCAAGTGAAATACTAGTTATCGAAATATGAACGTTTCTATATATTAAATGAGATAGGTATAACAAGTAAACCACGAGAGGTTAAATATAAACGTAAGTTAACCAAGCTACAATTTTAATTAACTGTATTGTTTCTTTTAGCGCGATTCATCATCCGTAAGTTCAGTGGATGAGATCGCGAGGTTTGCACACATCGTAAATATTCACTTGACGGTAAGGCAAACCTTTTAAATTTTATTTAAGACGATGCGCGCTCGCGCGTGCACGTGTCTTTTCAAAAGCCGTAAATATTTGATCGAAAGGTTCTTCGATCGCGCGGCAATAAACACCGAAGGAATCTATTTTCCATGTAATATAATACCTATATATGGCGTTAGGTAGAATATGTAACAAATGAAATTTTCATCGATCGTAAAGCGTCAACCACCTACGAAGCCGAGGAACTCAATTGCGACCGCGCGTAGAACGCGTAGAACTAAATTGCATAGTTTCGCGATCTCATTACGCGCGACACCGTCAATTCTATAAATCTTTAGTTCCCCTTTCCTTTTTTTCCTACGTAATCTAAAGTTATTTGATATATTTATTAAACGTTGATGAAATTGAAGGTTTAATCGCGACTATACATCGAGCGATCTAAATGGGCAAAGGAGGATGCAGCTACGACATGATGAACAACAAGCCGATCTCGATTCCTGAGCCATCGAAGTCAAGCGGTAGGAAGAATAATAAGGAAGCCGCTAAAGGGATTAAGAAAAGCTCGGCGCTCTCGTAGTTCGTATGCACAGCGTCCAACGCGACGAGATGTCGGCAATTTAAACCAACTCGAACGGAGGGCAGACCCGTACAAAGGAGCCGACTTTACTCCCGAATCCGGCCTTAATACTTGCGCCTCTAATCCAAGACAATTGCAGCCACCGAGTGAGAGGTGGAAAGGGTAAAACGTGCGTGCGTGCGTAAGGTAGAGCAGTGTGCCTATCTATATATATATACGTATAAACACTATGTATATAAGAATGGACGCGTGCTACCATTTATCCCAATCATTGCGGGGACGGACACGGGCGGTCTTTCTCTTTCGTATGAGAACAATTGATAAATAAAAAAGTTCCTGCCGCCATCCGGAGGAGGGACTGATAGGCCAGAAGGTCACCAATAGCCCTCCTACGCGGGGATTAGATACAAACCTCATTCGACCTGTACCCTCCTTCTTCCTTTCTCTTTTTTTTTATAACATTCGTGACTGATGGGTTTTTTTTTTGCTTCGAGAAATTTGTAATTTAGGAAAATGTTGTTCCGGTGACTAAGCTCGTGTGGATAAAAAGTTTATGTATACGTAAACAAAAAAACTACATTCTGTTACATTACGTGAAAAGTTTCACTCTTCCTAATTTAATATCAGACACTTTGAAAATATTAATAAACGCACATTCAAAAAGAATTATGAAGCATAGGAAAAAACTTTTGAACCAATAATAAGAACGCGTCTATTACATCGACGATCAATCGAATCGTCGGAAAATGTTACGAAAATAATATAAACTGTATATTTTCTTTTATCGCGGGCTACTTTTTCTCGTTCAGCAGTCGTTTTCTACCGGGAATAAGAAATCGATGAGAAAACTTTTCCGAGTTATAGATAAAGAGAGAAGGAGAAAAAAAAGAGAGAGAGGTAGGTTGAACCCTTACCTGGATCAGATTTTGGAAAGGGTGGTAAGTTCGTGACTTCGTTTGCGTTGGTGAATGGAGCCCACAGTCTTGGAAATATCAACCGCACATCGCAACCTGAAAAAGATATTTATCCATCTTTAATGGTGAACAATAAAATCATACAAAAATTGCACGCTAAATTTTTACAAATTTTTACACTTAATTTAAAGACATTTAAACACTTAATTATATAACACAGAATTAATAATTTTTCTAATAATATTGAACCTGAAAATTGTTTCATTGAATATAATCACTCGAAACGTGTAATATTTAAATCAATTATAAATAATGTGTAGTAACCCAGATAAGCGTTAAAGTTACACTCAAAGTAATTTATCCCCTTTTTCATTTCAATTCCAAGGAGGTTTGAATTCGAGTGAAGGGTCAATCTGGTATAGTGCAACGTCTTTCCTCACTGATGAATTACGTATTCTTCGTACGTAGAAAAGATCTACCCCTCCCTCTCCACCCTCAAAGAGCGTCTTCATTAGAAAGTAGGGGAGGATTTTTTTTCTTCTATTTATCAGGCTTGCCTCTTGAGCATTAAGTTATATTCGCATCTTTTTTTTCTTCACGCCATGCATATTACTCTCTTTGTTTTTACCTCGACGCTGCTTTTCAATTAAAAAATAGTGACGTTCGTCTTAAATCTTTCTTTGCAATTAATTTCAAGCTATGCTTGGGTTAAACGTAAAATAAAAATATTCATTTTCATTTATTTTGACGTTTCATACTCTCGTTCAACATTAAATTCTTGATAAATAACCAACGAGCCACGCCCAAAAAATTAGTAATTACGACATTGATCTATCAAAAATGAAGAAGAAGAAGAGGAAGTGGAAGAAGAAGAAGAAGAACGGGAGAACAAGATACGATTACGTGTCTCGGTAAACACGAAAATTTCGATGCATGGAAAAGCCACGGTTATGTGTACACAAGACAATGAAAAATCGTTAATCCAGGCAATAAGAGACCGCAACGGATAATCCGCGCGAACGAGAGATTAGGGAGACGTACCGCAAAGTTATCTCATTGCTCGCGCGTTCAGGATTATCAGAAATAAATCATGTTTCCCTATATATACCGGCTATCGAAGATAACACTCGATTTTCTAACGTAAAGACCGCACCGCACTACGTATGAGCCCTCTACGTTTTAAATCCCATAAATGAGTCTGATTTTCTCAAACTTGTGAGAAAATGCGATCTTACTTATTCTCATATTTCGGCTTACTGTGCACCTTTTTTCCTGCGTTTTTACGATATCCGGCATTTACCTGAATTATTTATATTTAATTATTTTATTGTCATTTAAGCAATACAATTGACTAATTGCGATATCGACACTCTGCCCATTCGACGCGTCCAAATTTCGCAATAATAACTTTGGGTATCGATAAATTAACTTGAATATTAAACAAAGATCATTATTTCTATATAGGTAATTAATTAAATGCACGTATGTATATAATACAAATGGATGCATCAACCAAAGCAATTGAATGCCTGTCCTGATTTCGCATGTACTGCGATAATCTCGGTGTAATAATCTCGGATCTTATCCTTCGAATCACATAATCTCTGTAACTCCTTTCGCAACCAAGTCAATATATGTATATCGATGTTTTATTACAAACCTTGCACATACACACGATAGCCAGATTTTTATTTCCTAGGGTACTTAAAAATCATCGCACACGAGCAAGATGCAACGTTATCGATTAATGAATACACTTGGCTTTTATACATGTATATACGTTTATACGATACACGCGATACTTTACGATAATAAGTATTACATTTAATCTTTTATATATTTATACACCTTTGATAATTCTGGGAATAATGATGTATATTCGACGGGACAATTTTTTACGTTATTAGTTGCAATATTTTACCAGTCACCGTTTTATGTGTTATGAAAACATAATTATATAAACATCAATCGATTTTTGTATAAGACAACGATAAATTAATAATTATCATTATTGTATCGTAAATTTTAATCTGAAGATTTTTCAATATAATTATATTATCCTAAAAATCAATACACTCGATCAACCCGACTTTTTAACATTATCTTCAGGCGATACACATTTTTTCTCAGAATTCTGACGAAACTTGGATCTTTTTCATAAAAACGAAATACAAAAAAAAAAACAATTACGATAGCAATCGGCCACAGCAGGGGGTTGTTCCAAGTGTACCGTTCGAGTGAAGTCGTATACTGACTTGGTATCATTGGGTTAACCTATTACCTCGATTAGTCGGGGTATTAGTATAGACAGCCGTCTAATACCGTCCGCGGCTGTCTCACCTGTTGAACAGGCCGCGTAAACACGCGATTCGACCTATCTGTGTTTGTCACCGATGGATTCTCTGTTCCGTAACGATCAAACCCTAATATTTAACTTATGCCGCAATAACTTTAATATTTCAACTCAAAATTTTATTTCTTTTTAACATTTTTATGATAAATCTCAATAAAGAAAATTGATTGTAATAAAATTTATTAATCATACTGGTTAACAATCAATTTCTATAATTTGTTGAAAGATACAAATATTCTAGCTATTAGATAGTCAATAATTATTTTCGTGTTTGAATATTGACATTTGTATTAATGATCTTATATTTTTAATTTATTAGAATTTAGATTTATTAGAAAGCTCGAGAAAATTATTTTGTTGATTGTTATTAATGATAATTAGTTATGCCCAGTAAACAGTATTAACATCCAAAGAAGAAAAAAATCAATAGCTCATATCGGACTCCAAATAAACAATAGAAATAAAGCAATATACCTCAAAGCCATATACTAATTACGCTGGCGAATGTGAATGTATATATAAATTACAAAATTTTTCCTCATCGATATAATCCCAGTGATTGCACCATCTCCGTCAAAATAACAATCCATTGTAATTCGTGTGTTTGGAAGCGCACGTTTAAAGGTATTAATTAGGGGCTCTATACGCACAGGTGTAACTCGCGTGTTGCAGCGCTGCACGATAATAGCAGGGAACAATGGACAGCCTGATGACAGGGGATAGACGCGCGTCGAAATCGAGTGAATATACCGAGTGAAAAAAAAGAGAGAATAGGGGTGAACTTTCGGATGCAACGTTATTCCCGAGTGTTACAAGCTTTACACGTATATCGCGTCATTTGCTATTCCTTTTTTGAACTATGCGTTTGACACGCTCACGGGGATTCGTCTCCCGTATAGGATATAACTGGGCTTATCTGTATGAATTTTATATTTCTCACTTTATATACAATTAGCATTATATTGTACATTGTTATACAATTAATTATTTGCCATTGTAAAATTATAGTCTTAATTTTGTTTATACAGTGCAAAGTCAAAACGTTATCAAACTCTTTGATAAATGTACATAAAATGTAAAAGTCTTTATAGAAAAATTATGCAGACTTATAGGAATTAATTGGCAGTTTATATGATACATATTTTATTTACTTAAACTTTTTCCTTCATTTATTAATAGTAATAATCTAAAGATTATTATTTTCACAGATGAAGAATTTTATTAAATTTTCCGATAGCATTTACGACATTCGGCCGAAAAAGAGTGATTATTAATACATTTATCATTTTTTTATCTTTGACAAGAGAAAGCTCTTGATCCTTATCTTTTTTCTTAGTCGCATTATTAAGCGCACTTTTAGCCCAACTTCTATTGAAATAAATAATTCATTTATTGTTGATTTAATTACTTTTCCCCGAAATTAAAATTACTTTATTTAATAGTACCTAAACATTCGATGTTTTCACTGAACGAATATGCAGATACTATAGGTTAACTATTTTCTGTTAAATAATATATAAATGATTTATTTTATAAACAAAAAGGTGTAATTTAATTTCATGCATAATAGATTATTTAATTCGTGCACTGTCACTAACTTGTTCTCTTTAATTATGCTAAAGGAGTTAAGAAAATTAACGATAATAAGGACAGAATATTATGATAATAAAAAAATAAACCACCTATACTTTTGCGCAAGTTGAAAAGTATGTAAAATTACTGATAAAACCGAAACGTAAAATATGGATGTTAAAAAAAGAGTTGAATATGCGTTTAGTACTATATGTAATATCAAAAATTCATTTGTTCAATGTTAGAATTATTAACTATATTACGCTTAATCAAAATTCCAAGCGATATTTAGAAAAATCGCCTTATCGTAGAGGTACAATAACCACACATCGCAACAATTCCTGTGTTAAAAGCAACTATATACTGAAATAAGAAGCAACAAGGACGACTTACCTTCAGTCTCGGATGGTATCCTCGTCGTATCCTGTAGATTTTCATTGTTGTTAGCTTCAACTTGAGTAGGTTGTTGCTTCGGTTTAACAACTCGGAAAGCCGAGGCTTCGGCAACACCACGTCGTGAAAAATCGAGCGGACCCACCCCCGCGGGTGAGTGCTGTTGCTGCACCTCCATCATTTTCCAGTTGTTGATCCTTATGAAAATGGTGCTCACGAGTTATTGAAAATAAAACTTGAAAAAACTAATAAAAGTTCAGTTGCTCGAGATAATGCGATGTAGGTATGCGTCGAAGATGCAGATATATATAGGTGGTACGTATAGGTGTCGATATGTAACGAACGCACGGGCACACAATAGGTTAAGTCGATCTCATCGCGGCCGAATCACTGTAGGTATTATCGGCCACGAAAGTCGCAGCGCTTTTAACCACCGAGAGGCATCGCCAAAGACTACGAGCAGACGACGCAACTATTCGAGCGCTGGGATTTTCGTGAGTTGTGCTCCGCCCACCATGTGGACACGCCCACTTAAACCTCCCCCACTACAACGCTAGAGTATCGGAAGGATTCGAGTTGCAGTGATCTGAGGGGCTCCGCGATGGCTTTTTAAGCCCGTGGCCATTGCGTGGGGGTCTTCTCGCGCGTGTAATTGGGAGGCTGCGCGCGCAACATCAGCCACTCCGGGGTTTTGATTCGGGAGAGACCTCACTGTCTTTACCTTCTATATACCCATATACGTACAAACGTGCACCGCACACACACGCACACACACGCACACACACTGACACGCAGGCACACCTACACATACACCCGCTTTGATTGATATTCTTACAGTACCTACGTCTTGTCTACCTATACTTACCAGACGATTATTTACTATACATTTGTATATGTATAATCAACTCTACTTTTCGATACCACGTCGTCGTCATTCTCATTAATCCCGATTCAACATTTACATTTTTAGGGATTTTATGCTCAGAGAAATATTGCCCGCAATTCCGCTTACTCAATATTTTAAACAATTTTTATGAAAACATTACTAAATTTAGTAACACATTAAATAAAATTAATTTAATGCGAAATTGTAAAAAATTTTAATAATATACATTCAAATAATTTATTTGAAACTATATAGATTGTTGCAGTGAAAGTTAACATCCGTTAATCCATATTTTTAATATGCATCAAATAAATATATTAAAATATGTCAGTTAGATCAAGTGGCGCAATATAAAATTAGTCATCGTACGATATGCGAAATATTTGTAATTACCGTAAAAATCCACGAAACAACGAAAAGAACGTTAAACCCTGCATTGCGTTGAAAAAGGATCAGATCGATTCTGAATAATAAAATACCAATAAGATACCCGCTAAGCTGACGTGACTTTGCTAGATGATAATAATATGGCATGATTTATTTTTTTTTTTTTTTGTATCCTAAACCGAGGTTCTCAAAGTAATAAAATTATAATAAATACAACAAATGAAAAAAAAAACAATTGTAGTATATCAAAGAATGTATGCGTAACAATTATAGACAGAATAATAAGAAAAATCTCTCTCCATTTTTCGACTGTTTAGAAAAGATATTAATTTGTTTATGAAACGTAACGCACGCGATGTATAATAAGAGCGCTAATAATGTCATATCCGTGAGAAAGATTAATTGGCATAATAGCGCGCACTTATCGTACAAATATAATCTCGACGCGAAATTCCACCTTGTATGTATGCATTTAAAGGCATCAATTTATATCGCGGGCGCGAAAACCTTTATAGATAAGTCTACAACACTTGCCGACGATTGCATTTCTCTTTGTTCTATTGCGCGTCGCGCTAATTAATTAATCTCGTATATGTAAAATGCAATATAACCATTAGTTTTAATTTCTAAAAAGTGCGAGTATTCTGAGTGCAATCGTGTAGACTTACTTATTAATACATAACAAATAATTGAATCATTTGACGGTAAATGAACACCTATATATGTATATGTATATATGCATACATATACGACCGTACTTAAATAATAAGATTATGTAGGAGGTACGGAAATATCCGCCCTTATACAGAGCGGGTTAATCTTTTCCGCACTCGCTCGCTCGCCGAAATTTTATTTTTCCGAGGCGTAGGGAAACTGTATATACGTATACGTATATGTGACTGTATGGCTCTCGAGACGCGCGCGGAAACCGGCATCAATCATATTCGCTCATTCTTTGCGCACGTTCCCCTGAGCTTTTCAAAGGCCCGAGGGTCGTTCTATCTTCGCTAGGAAATTACTTTCCTCACTCTTGATATGCATAGGGAACATTTTTTTTAACCGTTTTATTATTGATATTGTGACGCATTCTAATATCAAAGCCACCGAGATATAAGAACACTCTTTGAAAAAAAATGTCAAATCTTGTCTGCACGACCAAATTTTTTATAATAAAATTTTTCGCATTATTTATACTTAAGTATATCCAAAATAGTATATCAACGTAAATTTTTATAGCATAATTCCATACTGGTATTTAAAAGTTATTATAAATATGATATTGCAATTCCATTTTATACGTCTACCTTGTAGAGCATTTACCGTACTTTAAAAAGAGCGTAAGAATAATAATCCTATTTTATCTATGAGAGATACGAAATAAATACGTGTTCGTTCTATGTTTACATCCTAAATCATGATAGTTTCTAAACCGCAAAGAGATGCAGCTCTTTTAGCTGATCCGATCATTTTCATCTTTATTTGTCGAGGTTTGTAAGCGACGTGATTTACAGACCAAAAGATAACTAATCCGCAAACACATAAAAGACATGTATATATATATATATACATATATACATACATCGAGTATACGTGTAGCTCAAGATGTGTCTAAGGTATATATATCCCACCTCGTATCGGATAAATACAGTCAATATTATAGTCGGTTTTTAGTGATATTTCACACGTGTAGGAAAAACATTATAATTTAATAAACGTCTTTTGTTCTTTATTAATTATTTTAATTAAATTGTGGGAACTAATTGATTATTTCGTGGTGATTCGTGAAATTTAATCCACTTAACCGATTCTTCATTTATAAATTGCAATGATTGGATGGATATTTTACGTATGTATGTATATCAATTCTCGTATCAATCATCATGGGTATTAATGACGTATTTTTGGGCCTTGATCCACTGCCACTTTTGTTTTGATAGCCTGGTTCCTTACATTAAATCGAATATCGTGTATAATCTTCGTATATACGTCCGCATGACAATTCGGGCTATTGACCTGAGAGTCATCCAAAAAAAGACGAGTCAATGCACCTAATCGTAATCTTGATAAATAAAATCGTGAAAATTAACAAAAGTTTCAAACTGTCATTCTGATTTTAGTAAATACAATTTTTTTCTAACTGCGTACCGCAACTCTTACATTGAATATATTGAAATTATCTAAGAGAAATCAGAAGTTTATAGTTGTAAGCTCATATACCTTGATGAATGCGTGGATGAGATTTTTGTTTCTTGAAACGCTTGATTGTTGAGTTAACATAAAATGTAATTAACAATTGTTTATTCGAATACTAATATGTAATCTCCTTGATTACTCTTGTCTTTGTATACCAAGATAATTTTGCATATGTCAGGATAATAATGGAATAATCAAAATGTAGACTCATTTCAATTTCTCTAATCTATATTGTTCGTAAATTTTTACGATGTCTATATATATATATATATATACCTTGTAAAACAACAATTTCGCAATTCCGTTTCAAATCTATATTGTGAATCATCGCCAGATCAGTCAAATATTAAAGTTTGATTCGAACAATAAAATTAAGACGAAATACAATATGCGTATAAAATAACACATATTACGTTATATTGATTAATAAGTTATATTTTATTATTTATTAGAATGATTTATTTTTAATACATTATCATTATGAAATAGTCAAGTAGAAAAATGTTAGATATAGCTGATTGTTCACTGAATTCCAAAAAAAAGTTTTATCTTTTTATGGTAAAGTTGTAATTACCAATTAATTCTTAGTTTAAAAATCGTTTCATTTATCTCGGTTTTTTCTAGGATTCAATTCATTTTCATTGCCCCCCTATCATCAAGACAGGCGGTTAAAAAAGTTTTAGGCTCCACAGCAGGTTCGAATTACGTCTAACAATTTCTGAAATTCCCACTGCCACTTTTAAAATCTACATAATCGAAACTTTTTCAATTTTGGGATCCTCTTTTAAGCGCGTAGAGCGTTACTCGGGAATTTATGGATAAAACCAGCCAAAATTTATCTTTGTAAATAATTTGCATTCGGGAATATGATAAAAAAAATAATTGCAACAAATTAGTTCAACAGTTGAGCAAAGATAAGGGAAGTAGTAAACAACCCAATAAATCGAATAAAACTACGATAAAAAGAAAGAAAGATCAGTTATATAAAATCGCCGGCGGAAATGATCATAAAAACTGAAGGATTGGCGCCACAAGTCCACAAGTTTCTATTTTTCATCTCTATTGCGTCTCTTTTGTCTCTCAACGTGAGTCACTCGCTCAATCAAGGAGCGACTATATAGTGATTGTCTTTTCGGCAATTGGTCGCGCGCCGAGGTCGATTACGCGCGCGTTCAGATAAGCTATACGTTTACGTATCCTATCGCCTTACAAGAAAGTAATTGGTAATCGACTCGTCGTGTGTCAGATGCCAAGATGCGGGTTTGTATATATATACACCGCATATATACTTTTTACTACTCACACGGAGGTATAAGAAAAAATTAACTTTATATCTATCGTCGGCTTGATTGAAATTTATTTTTAGAATTTAGTGAAAAAAAAAACAATTTTGTCGAATAATGGAATAATACCTCAAAATGTACAATTTCCATGTTATCGCATTGTTTTTCCCGAGCCGTGCAACGAACTTCCGCACGTTAAGTTATAAAAATAATAAACCGATGCACTTTAGAGTTTTATCTAATCGCGATCGAAAATCATAGCAGGGTCAACGCTCGAGTTGAGCCCACCGACAAGATCGATTGGTGTATTCGCGATTCTTCGGGTTTGAATTGCACACACGTACTGACTGGACAGAAACGGATCTTTACCGGAGATCGATTGACTTCGGCGATACACGTGGTTTCACATGTCGTTGACCCCTTTCAAGGACAATTTGTCGAAAACGTGTTATTAATTTCATAAATGTAGAAATTATTTAAAAACGACATATTTCAATTAAAATATTTCTTAAAAAATTATCTTTAATATTAATCCAGAAAGCTATGTTTATCATTTTAATAGTTTTTAATAGTTTTTCATAAAAATTTACTTACAAGGAGAGGACCAACCCTGCGGGAAACGGATCTTTTCCAAACTCTAGGATATTTTTTATACTATAAAAATATGAAGAAAGTCGGAGTTATAGAATCTAATTCCCTTTCTTATTGATTGCTTGTAACTCGGAAACGAGTAAAGATATACATTCAAACCTAAGTTCAGAAGAAAACTGAGATCGAGTAGATATGTTTTGAAAAAAAAGAAACTCAAATATCTTAATTTAATCAAAGGTATGAAAGAAATAAGATTTAGACAAAATTTTGGCTTAAAAAAATCATTAAATTTCAATGCTAAATTTTCGTTAAAATTCCGTTTATTTTTTATTTTTTAAGATATTTAAGCTTTTTTTAAATATATCTAATTGAACTCAGCTTTCTTTTGAACTTAGGTTTGAATGTATATCTTTACTCGTTTCTGACGTTTCGTTATTTGCTTATATCTATTGTAAGAAAGGGCATTAGATTCTACAGCTCCGGCTTTTTTCATATTTTTATAGTATAATAAATATCCTAGAATTTGGTAAAGATCCGTTTCCCGCAGGGTTGGTCCTCTCCTTGTTAGTAAAATGTTGACGATGCGTTTTTAATATAGTCTTAAGAACACCCGAAACATGTTATAAAATTGTATCATTGGTATCAAGAGAAAAGAAAGAAAAAGTAAACAAAAATTATCGCACCATAATCTTAACGTTCCAATATAGTCGTAATTATCCCCCAACAGAACGACGATGCGGGAGCTCACTGGCATATGGTTCATAGCTCCTGCCCGAGCAAAATAGGGCGCGTACACCGAATTCTTCCTTTTCTTTCTTTCGATCCTTTTTTTGAAGGGGTGCATTTTAACATTTCGAATTTACTGCTTTATTTGCATCGATTGCGTGTACGCGTGTTTGTATACGAGGATGTGCGTTTGAAATATTAACGATCCGTTCACGCCCGAGCAATTGCAGTTTACCTCCGCCCCCTCTCGTTTGTATAATGTAATGATAAAGTTGACTTATCAAATTTTTATGGGATACTTATACACTATAAACTGTATATTCGATTGATTTGAGTTGTTCCGTGTAGCGAAATCATACCGACGATATAATTTAATTTTTAATGATTGTCGTTATGGTTTGCGAAGGTCTATTATTTATTAAGTCGTTAAATTTCGTTTGGGATTATTTATTTAACACATTTTGGTGAAACTTCTCTTATCAAAGTTACGTATCTTGATTCAAATTTATTTTTTTATTTTTTTTTTATTTTTTCTTTTCAATTTTTTATACAATAGTATAGTTAATACAGATTTATTATTTAAAAATTGTATTGTTTCTATTTCACGGAAACTATTCGACATACTTCCTAAATCATAAAGTTTGTAGCGATCTAATAACACCTCGATCCTAAAATCCACATAAACTGGCAGTCGATTCGGATAACCACAAAATTTGTTTCCACTTACCCATTCATACGATCATCTCAAGTTGCACGGTAGATTACGTCCAACAAACCGAACAATAGCCTAAAATCCAGCTAAACGCATTTTCCGCGGCGCCTCTGCAATACGAGGATGAAAAAATAAAGTGAAAGGGCTGTAGAGCGGTGTACGCGAATACGTGTATATACACAGATATATTTGTAAAGATTCGATGGACCGTAAGGTTTATCGTCGACGAATTAACGCGAGACAAACGAGCGTGACCAAGGTCCTGCACACGTGGAGGGTTCAAAGGAGAAGGTACGTACGTAGAGGTGGAAAGAGAAGAGAGAACCGGGATGGGGGACGGAGGGAGGGCGAGAGGGGGGGGTGTGGGGGGGGGATGGGGTGCGTAATCCCCTATACGAGGCATATGGAACCTTCGGTCTTTCCCTGTGGACTGATATTTAGGGCCGATATTCATTAGCAGTGTAGAGAGGGAGGGGTGATGGACGAGCCGGTGTCTGTACTACATTTATACGTATATGTGTATATGTGTATATGTGTATATACGTATGTATGTACGTATGTACGTATGTGTATACGTACGTGTGACGTACGCGTGTGTGATCGTGTGTGAGCGTGTGGTTCTATGCTCTGCTGAGCTTACTGTATTTGTGCTTCTGTGTGGGTGTGATGCCCTTTTCGACGGTGTTACGAATGCACTGAATGGCCCGGGGTTTGTGTTTCTTAAGTGGAAATTTGCTCTCCTCTACGCGTGAGGGTAGGTATATACATACATGTGTACGTGAAGTTTTATTGAAATCCGTGAAATGGACCTACGTTTTGTATTGTTACGGTTATTGATGACTTTACGGTTTCATATCTTTTACGGTACGTGCGAGATTATCTCATGAATTGATAAAGGTGTTCACTTTGCTTTTGTCAGTTTTGTTTGTAAACAATTGATTATTTAACTCTACACATTTTTCCATTTAACAATTCTTGTTGAATTATCACTTGGCACTGTTAATTAACATAAATTCAGTTTCATCTGTGTATTAGCTGTTAATGAGACCGATTACTTTTACTTTTTGTAAATTAATCGGCCTGGAAAAAAACATGCGGGAAAGAGACAACGTGGTATAATTTTTTTAGCATTAAAATACGAATTTCGGTACCCGCAGTTTCATATCATATGGCCCGATAAAAAAATGAAGGGACGTACAAAATAGAATTTACTATTTATACATTTGTAGAGAAAACGTTAAGTGTTATTTTACAAAAAATACAACAATAATGTATACGTTTAGAAAATTCGTAATCACTTTCCGAAAATGTCGGATTTCGTGAGAAAACAAAGAAACTTTCAATTGGAGGTTTGCTCCAAAAAAGCTGATGCTCCCATTAAAGAATTAAAGAATTGAAGAAAGAGAGCAACCGTTTATGAGCACCAGGATTCCCTTACTATTCGTCGATTGAGGCACGTGCGAGTATAAATTCGGAATTACGTCAGACGCAGTGCGATAGGAGGCATATCCGGTCATCGTCGGCGCTCCTGATTGACTTGGCGCCGCGCCGCCGCCGGAATTAAGCGATGAATGTTGCGTTTATACCCAACAGATGAGAAAGAAGCCGACTCGCACCCGCATCCACACGACGCATTCAAATCAATTTGAGGGTTTATTACGGAATCAGATGTGGGAGAGAGAAAGATGCAAGAGAGAGAGGGAGTATGGCTATTAACAATCTTTTTTCTAGACTTACTTTTCGTATCCTTTCGTAGAAGAGAGATATTTCGGTGATTAGAACGAACAATTATTAATAGCCTTTGTTCATGGAACGTGAATTATTGTCCTCGTTGTAATTGTAGCAAACGCACTTTAAATTTAACAAAGCCCAGTTTTGAAAAATTATCCGGTATTTTAATCAAAAATCTAAAAGTGAAAAAGAAAAAAGAAGCAGTGGTAAGAACGGAGAAGATTCACGGGGGATGAGCTAGTGCGCGCGTGATCGAATTCCCGCAGGAGCGAGGAAAGGTTGACGACTAAATGCGCCTGGGGCGACGGGCAGCAGATCAAACGCAGTTTTGCCAAACGACCGAGCAGGCTCCGGTTCATTTGAATTGATAATTTAGCTTCCCCGTCAGCATATCAAAGGGCTAGGTCGCCTATATACGTACAGTCCCGCGATCCTGGGTGAAGAATTCGCGGGCAGATTCAAATGTCTAGCCCTTCTTTAAGTTCGATCGAATACGCTAACTCGTGGGAACATCACCGATGTGTATTAGACGTACGTGAAGCTATATCCTTGCATTTTCTACGCTGGATAAACGTTATCGCTCAAATCGATCAAAGTTTAAAATGTAATGCGCGAGGATGCAGAAACTTTCGTGCTGCTTTACTTTTCTACTTTGTTTCTTTAGGTGTGTCTTCTCTACAGGGTTGCAAGATATGCAAAGCAAATGTATATCCTAAGATTTTTTGTAAACTTCTTTTTCTATGCCTATGGGTATATATTTATTTATCTTTTGAATTTTATTACCTATCCTAAATTCTGTTTTAAAAAATAATTTACAAAAAATTGTAAAAATCACTTTGTCAATGCACTCTACATCGAGTACGGTAATCTTCCTTTCATATTATAGAAGTGCGAAAAAATTCCACAATTTGTCGAACCTTTCTCGGTAATACATTTAAATAACTTACTGCGTTAATCCTAGGCTAGGCGTCTCGATGATCCGTGGATCTCCCACGAATTAAGCTGTCGCAGAATCTTGGAATACGTGATTAGACTGTGTACACGTGGAAAACCCGAAGCTGTGACCGATAAGGGAACAGGATATTCCAGGCGCTTGCCTGAAACACTCGACAATCTCGGTCTCATTTTCTCCTCTCTGCGAGGTGTTGTGCACCTGAGCTCACTAAAAGCCTCCCTCATCCTTAACTTCACTGATTCGATATTTATCCTAACGTTATGGAATCTTACACCAATCATCGGTTTGCTTTCAAAGTTTAATCAAATATTTACTAGGAAATTTATCTACGTTTATCTAAAAGTTTAATCATTATATTCCAAAATATATTGATCCTTTCAACAAATATTTCTTAATGTTACGAACTTTTTATTTAAATCTAAAATTATAAAATGAATTCTCACCAACAAAAATATTATTATGAATTGTTTAAATAAATTATTCGTATAACGATAAAATTTTAGTAATTAAAATAATAGATATATTTTAATAAATTAGCTAAAAATCATGTATTTTTTGTTGTAATGAAACAATTGAAGTCATTTTAAAGAAAAGCTGCATTTAATGAAAATCCATTAGTCAAAAAGATTTGTAATAAAGTGAAACCTATTGAAGAGGTTGAAGGGAACCAATCGATGTATGCGCAAGTTGCATTGACAGAGCGAACGACAAAAGCGTGAATGAATTCGATTGATCGGAGATCAATGGGAGAGCGACGTTAGTCAATCACCGTATAGGGTCGTAAGGTCAAACCGGTCGCGGTCCAGCAGCTTTCTCGGACATTTATAGTTGACCGCAAGCCAGCTTTCAATCACGACGGTCTTCTCTGACTCATCATCGGTCCGTCTGCGGTTACGACAATCGACTCGCGAGTCCTCTCTTATATACATTAAACCCTCGACCATTCTGAATGCGAATTATTGGATTAGATTTCCTCGTAAGTCAGCGGCGTCAAAAACAAGCCGGTTACAGCTGCTTAATCTTTTTGATTGTTAATTAAATAGAATTTACTTATGGGCTGATCAGCAGATTGTTACTCATTTTGCAATTTTAGAGACCGCAATTGTTATTATTATTTATTTTTATCAGCCGCAATTGGAAAGAGTTAAACCCATTCATTCGTTCGGTATAACCGTACGATTTATCGTTTCCTCTGCCTAATTTGTGATTTGTAGGATTGATTCATCCAAGCTAAATGTAGAATGTAGAACGCGGTTTTTAAATACGTGTTACGGCTTATACATAATAATTTTTACAGAAAATCGATCCAGTTTCAGAATTACGTTGAAATATATTTTATATTATACACGTAAATGCGTAGATTAATTACCACTACCCATGTTAATTTAATTAATTTAACAAAAGTACATGTATACACTTATTAACATTATCTTAATTTGTTTCCAGGAATTCAGTCTATGCGTATATTTATTAAATTAAAAAGGACATAATGTATAAAGCATCGCAATTTTAATTAAAAGAAAGTTTCTTAACAACGAAAGTTAATAAATAACTGTTCGTATGTGGCCAAAGCATTTTGTGCATCTTAAAATCCAACCCCAAAGAGCAAAACTATTAGAACAATATACTTACTGGTCATCGAATAGCAAAAAAAATTAGAGGCGCGCGTAGGAGACTCACCCATATTTACCGAACAATCAAGCGGAATCATTAACCCCTGGTACGCATATGAACGTAGGCCAACACACACACGCAGACACACACACAGAGACACCGAGTTCTCTCTCGACTCGTGGACAGGAAGTCCAGCTAATCAGGGATAGTGAGTGGCAAACAGGGGCGCGGTTACGCGCTCGCTCGCGCGGAAAGGAATCCGAGGGGATTCCTGGCGAAACATTACGCTCGCGCTCCTAATTAATTTATCTAATCAACTGCGCTTATATACATGGGCAAGGTGATTCCTTTGCTTAACTTTTTCTTCTTTTTCCTCGTCGCTAGTCTACCGAGAACGCGTGTGGAAAAAATATAGTTGATTATTAAGATTTGTTTACGCTTTACTCTTGCTGATTTTATTAAATTAGATTTGATGAGTTTTCCTTTCAAGGAAGTATGAGGTGGATTTCGTTTAATTAGGTTGAGTTGTTTGCAAGTGTATCAAAGAAAAAATAAACAAATTCCTTTTTTCTTTTGGTGATATATTAAGGGCAGTAATTATGTTTGAATGAGGTAAGATATTGTAGATTATTACACTAACTTAATAGTATATTCTATAGATTTGATTAGCATACCCTATATTTTTAATTCAAACGATGCAAAATTAAAACATATTATGTAATTTACAAATGAAGGGTTATTCGTAATTTATTATAACTATATACCCAAAGTTAAAACGCAAAAGAAAAAAAGCAATAGCATTTAATACGTTGCAAATATACCGAAACATACATTTAAGAATATAGGCAGAAAGAAAATAATTTACATTAATTATAAGTTCGAGTCCACCTCCCTATAATGAGAATGCTCTTATAAAGCTAAGTTTTATTAGCTATACCATGACTTTTCCCAGGAGTGGCAGTGCACCAGGCAGGACTCGGTCGGCCCTTTATTTGATTACGTTCAATTAAGACAGCGTGGAAACAGTTTCGTTCCGAATACAGTATAGCCCAAGATTCTAACACTGTATATTTCAACGTAATAAAAGCATTGAATGCTATTTGCTTTCGCTTCTGACTCATAATTGTGCTTAACGGGGACAATATTGCGCATACATCTGTATATATGGATATATATAGAATCAATGATTTGCCGCACTCGCTTGTGTGATTTGATATGGCCACCGATTAATGACCTGGCTTTCTATACTGTGGTCAATATAACTTTAATGTATTACATATCGAAGAGTCCCGAGGTTATTGTCACATAGTAATTTATATATTCTACTGAATTTAATACGTTGGACATGAATTGCGTAGTTAAATTTTAACAAATTAGAATTTGTAATATTTTACTACGCGCAGAAAAATATTTCGATGAAAAAAAAGTATTGTTATACATTTTTGTTATAACTATATGTATACGTAAATATAATACTCAGTTAGAATATATTTACAATATCTTTCTCAAGGTAGGTATTAATATAATTAAACGTTATTGATATTACCGAAAACCTTGCGAAGGATTAAAAGCAGATATAGATCTAAATTGTCGATAAAACAACTGTTCATCATTTCATGATAATTAGAATATAACAAGGAAAAATTCCCATATCCATGCAAATATCGTCAATTTAGAATCTTTCCGAGAAAGTAAGAGGAGAAAAAGACACCTCTAATACAAGAGGAAATAAAAGTTCCCATTACCCTCCTTTACGATGGTAAAGATTAAGCATTCTGAGAAAGAGAATAAGAGAAAAAAAACCCCGAGAGAGGGGCACTTCCCAAGACACTGAAATTTTCCCGAGTACAGAGAAAGTCACCCCCGCGGGGGCGGCTCTCTTTACGGACGTCAAAGTGTAATAAGGGGAAGGGGTCAGAAGCCGCGAAGGATGATAATAATAAGGTCGGTAATTCAAACCACTTTGACGGCTCGAAGAAAAAGTTCGACTTTATCGCCGGATGTCTCCCTCTGAGGGCTCCCACTCGCTCCCTCCACTCTTTCTCGAACGCGCAATTAAAAAGCTCACGCGCGCATCTGGGCGGATTCGCTGTAAGGAGGGCCGGCGCGAAGGAAAAACGCGAAAGGTCGAAAGCTCTGATTACAAGCTACCAGGAACGACGGGCTCTTTGCCGGCTTGGTAATTCGGGGATTCCCCTGCAATTATTTGCTTGTGTATTTACATAAATTGGACTTTCTCAGGAGGGGTGTTCTTCTTTTCTTTCTTCTTTTATTTCTTTCCCACTTTTTATAAGGTAGAATTCCGTAAGGGACCAGATCGACCATTATTTTTAATGAGCTGATTTGATTACGGTGATTATCGTGTGAAACTAGCTTAATCATTTAGTTTTATTCAATTCATTTCAACGTGTGAGACATTATCGTTTCGAAGTTAGATTTCTATGTTTTTTTTCTGCTATAAAACGGTATTTTTGAGAGGAAATATTAGTTATAGTGTAAAGATATATGATATGTACATATTTATGTTAGATGATTACTCCGTTGTAAATAATTGTCACGTTAATTTAAGTATAATGATTATATGCAAAACCGTAAAATAAAAAATTTGAAGTGTTGCGCAAAAAATGAAATTTGAAAGGTAGTAAATGCTTATTATATATAAGACGGTGTTCATGTATATTACAGGTAAACATTTAGGAGTCGACTGAAATCATGGTTAATAGTTAATCCTGATTGCAGGCGGCCAGTCGCATCCTCACCGAGAGAAATTTAGGTGAGTAAGAAATTTTTGGTAAAAATTTCACTTAAGGATATGATACCGGCAAGTATATATCTGCGTGGCTGAGCGCAATATTCACATGCTCTCTGTGAGATTACGTGGTGAGAGAGCGAAAGGGGATACACATGTGAAACGCTTAACGACCAAGTAAAAACTCCGGAGCTGTACTAATTTAGACGAGGAATTGCCAGAACAAACGGAACTGCGTGCGCTACGCATCCCGTCCAGATGTTTCGTAAATGAATCCCCGCGATGCAGTGCGAAACGTTTTATACTCGCGTGAATTCACAGATGAACTATGTAGTTGCCCATGTAACTTCGATATAAACAAAAAAAATACGCGCCAACGAAGTTAAACGAGATTCACACGCTACAATCACCGAAATATCCAACATTTTTACTTTTCACGAGCTTGTACAATACCTACGTAGTGGCGCGTTATAAAATAATATTATATATGTATATGTATATATAGGTATATAAACTGTTACGAGTAACTATAGATGTTGTTTTCTTTTTGACTTTTCGGTTACGTAAATATAAAATGACTCAGAGATTCAGTTCTGTTTACAGGAAAAGGGTTGTTAAGAATAATTAGAGGGGCCTGCAAATTGCTTTAAAAAGGTGAAAATGGTATATGCGTTCAGGCATACGTAAATGTGCTCGGAGCTGTGTAAATACACATTGAGAAGGAGATACGGTTAAGATGAAATATAAGTATGAGAAATGAGCGTTGATTCTGGGTTAAGAGGCCCTTTTTTCAGTAACTTTTCGAATGTTACATCGCGTGAGGATGTATATGCAAATATTCTCGAAAAGGATAATATTTATAAGAATACTACAACAGTATTTTTGTAGAAAAAATGATTGCGGGAAGTGAATAATGAATAATCAAGATTTTCTTGTACAAATTACGTGACCAACTGTATTTTCAATAGCGAAGCTTTTCCTCGTGACATCATAAATTCGAGGTCATTTAAACAATATGTTTGACAAAAAAAAGGTAAAAACTGTAGGTAGACAAGGAGGTGGTAACAAAAACCGGCGTATAATCAAGCGTATCCCTCATCCAGAAAGGTACAACACACATACCACAGAGAAAAGCCATAGAGAGGAAAGGAAGATGAACGAGGGTATTCGCGATAGGTCGCGAAAAGGGGATGTTGGTGTGTATAGTCGGAATGGTCAGTCGGCGTCCGTCTCTCAATTAGCTCTCCTGGTCAAGAGTGAGAGGTGCTGGTCAATGCGAACACGTAAACGGCCTGTTTTCCTAATGCGGCGCAACCACGCCGGTTATTAAGCGAGCCGCTCTGCAACGAGACACCAGGGATTAGAATTCTCTCTCTCTCATTCTCTCTCAACGAATAGATATAGATATATATGTACATGCGCGCTAACGCGAAAGGATTGATATTGCCATAACGTAGGATATAGAACGATCGCGCGATATGCGCGCACTTGTTACTGGCACATCGGGACGATTCAATTATCGAAGCTACATTGTTCATTATTTTCCGAGGCGAAACTCGTTAACGCGTATGCGCTCTATATATACATCTACAACATATATACGTATACATATATACCACTTTTACTCCTGAGTTTCACTTGTCGCCGATTTTCCATTTTTTTTTATATATACTCGTATATTTATATCATTTTCTTTCGTTAACTCGAAATAGGAGAAGCAGTAGATACTTTTTTATAGCTATTATACAAAGCGATGCAAAACTGTGTATTATGGATTGGACATTTTCTGTTTTCGTTTGCGTGAATGTATCTAGTGGTGTAGAAAGCACAGTCGTAAATCATATTGTTGGCGATTCCCTTATACCCGATGTAGAGTATGCTGTTTAAGCTTTATCACCTGACCTCTCAACCAGTATACATTCCGATATGAAACTCATTTTTCACACTCTTATTAGGTAATTTAATTAAATTATTTATTTTACTTTGTTTTGTTACAAGGAATAATATACTGTCAGTAAAATCTTGAAAAAATAAATCTAAGCTGGGTTATTGGTAAGGTAAGAAAAGGGAAGGAGAGTTAGGTTCAGTTAGTTTGAGTATGCGAGCTTATCTATAAATGTAAATCAAACTCATGCACGTGAATTAAACCCGTCAGCTAATTAACGTAACGTCTCGGATCGGTCAGATTTTGAGCATTTGTGGGCGTGTTTCCGCCTCATGGGACAGACGCGCCTTTAATCCCCATGAGACGAGCGTGACTTTTCACGTAGCCTGTCCACTCTGTACACACGTATATACGCAGACTTGCTTTCTCTCTCTCTCTCTCTCTCTTTCTCTCTCTCGCTCTCTTGGCGCGCGCAGTGAAAAGACAACCTTCGCGCACGAGGCCTCGGATGGGTAGGTACATATATCCTTGGAACGAACTGCCTGCCGACACGCCAACTCGGTCCAATTCGATTCAATTCTGCCGTCGAGGTCTTTCTTTTTTTTAGACTTTCTCTCTCTCTCTTCCGCTCCTCCGCTCCTCCGCGATCCGTTTTCCTTCCCTCGAGTACAATACGTTCTCGGATGATTTCGCTCTCTCCCTATGTACATCGCGAATCGCGAGATTGGTAGAGGGTCGATAAGCTACTATGGATAAGACGGTGATTACTTGGAGATGTACGTTCCTATACTCGGACGATGCACATGCTTTCAATTCTGTGCCGTGAAATATATCTTTACCTTTCAGATGGTTCTCCATGTCACAACCCATAGGCAATATTTAGTTAAAATTTAATTTAATGACGTATTAAGTTATACATATGAAGCACAACAGTCATAACACGATGTATATCATCAAAATCGCGTACGCGAACCCGTAATTTAAAAGATTAAAAGGAAATTACACGGGCTTTACCGTATAAATACCCTTGAATACTTCGATGCACGCCTTAAAAGAACAAGTGCAATGCGTATTTGAGGCAAATGAAAAGGACCTCCAAGCTGAGAGAATACAATATCGATGTTTGCTATTTACGACAGCTGTAACCGTTACGTTTCAAATCACAGATTTCACATTGGGCGTACTGCAACTTGTCCAAGGTATATACTTATATGTCTAGCCAAGTACAATTTTTAACCCATTTATGTCTGTTACGCTATTACCAACCCTAGCCATTTCAAAAGGAGCGACGAGTGACGTATCGCGTTGCATGACAGTTGTGCACCTACGGATTACTGAGTTTAAGGGTTATTTTGGGGGAGTTACCTACATTTACTTTTGTTACGCGATTACTAACAATTTTCAACTTCATTTTTCTTCTTTATATGGCGATTACCAACTGAGCGAGATCTTTTTGTTCGTTCTTAATTTACAAAACTGTGGTGTATATTTATAAAAATCATTACAACCCTTGTACATTTTACAACAGTATCCACAATAATTTCTACGCGCAAAATAATAGATAGTTATACGAAATATGCGGGTTTATTCAATCGACGAAACCAGCCACAGGAACCATGTATCTCTCTTAAAAATCGCTCGAAAATTTCTATTAAACCTAGCTTGATAAGACAACAGAGAGAGAAAGAGAGTATAGGGTATAGAGCATACACGCATCTAACCCGATAAATTTTCAAGCCCGACGTTTCTCGTTTTCTCGACGGTAAGAATTTCAAATCAGCCGAGATACTCCGCGACCTTTGATTTATTTCCTTATTACACGCAACGAGCCGCACCAGAGCTCCAAAGGGGAGGTAGGCGAATGGAAGCCAGATGAAATTTCAATGATATCGTTGTAGAGAAAGGAGGCTACTTGCAGGCGCGCCAAGGGAAATGGGTGTGCGAGAGAGCGCGAGCGCGATGAAAATGGGATTGAAAACCACCAGGCTAATCTCCTCCCGCGTTTCTACCGCAATTTGCAAACTAGATAATGTAGGTTATATCGTACTCTCTTGTACTGATATAAGTGTCGAGCCACTTGCGATAGTTGATTCTTTCTTTATCTTTTTCTCTCGCCCTTTTTTGTGTTTCGTTTCGGTTTATCTGTTTCCAAGATAGTGAACATAGATTTTTCTGTGTACACGATAGTCTGTTGTTCTAGGCAATTACACCATTGGGTTATCACTCACAGCACAATTACAAATTCGACTGCTTTTTTTCGATTATACGAGATTGTAACATAGAATATCGAAATTGAAGAAAAAGGAATTTTAACTATAACAAATAATTGAACTGATAGTTAGGAATTTTTAATTTTTAAAATAATGAAAAGAATAAAAAATCATGAAAAAGCATGAGCATAACTAAAAATCCCTTTTCTTTATCACCAAAGAGGAAAAATACCACGAGACATTCTCGTGGGCATACTTGCAATACCAGAGATGGAGAAAAAGTCGCGAATCCTCAGCGGAGAGTAGGAGCAACGGGAGCGGGAGCGGGAGAAACAGCAGTTCTCTTTTCACGGGTCTCGGTCAGAGAAAGAGAGAGAGAGAGAGAGAGAGTAAAGTTAAAGGATCGCCATTCAAATGAATGTTTAATCTCGCCCGGCCATGTTTCCAAGAGTGTAGCATAGCCCTCCTCGCGGACTCGTCGTCAATTTCGTCCCCTACCTCTCTCTCTCTCTCTCCCTCTTTCTCCCAGCTCTCACTCCTTCTCTCTTACCCACTACCTTTTCTCGAACGTTTTGCGGAACGTTATATCCCCGAGTGCCATTTTCTCCCTGCTCGGGCACGTGTAAGAGGGGAAAACGTGAAGAGGGTCATGGCAGTTCTACGGGAGTCGAGTAAAAAACCAATTGACTCTGTGCACTGGAGGCTTCGTGGACTCCACTCCCTCTCGCACTCTAAACCTTCTTTTTTCTTCCGCTCCGTTCCTTTCTCCCATTTTCGTCATTCTCATTCGTACCTACGCAGAGTTGGTCCAAGGCGAATCAGAATGAACGAAATAGGGGATTAAAAATAAAAATAATACTTTAATGAGGGCAAGGTAGCGCAATACTAACTGCATATGCAATTATTAACAAGTATCTAGTAACTACTCGTGTTCCATTATCTAATCTGCAAATCACGTCTATGAATGTAAATATTGTTTACACGATGGAACTAGGAGTAACTTTGATAATGTAAAATAAAATCGAAACTTCAATGCGAGAAATACCTAAGGTTCTCTATACAGTCACGAGGTGGCTAAAGATCCCGGATGAATTCCGGGACATATATCTACATTTTTCACCGAAATTTCAAGAAAATTGTTATAATAATTTTAAAAAATCAATTTAGCATTTTTCGTACGTTATATAGTAGAGTTTAAATTAACATTGATTTAGCTAAAAGTATATGCACTTAAAAATGTGTTTATATGCGCTTTATATTAATTAACAAGATATTAATATTATTATAGATTAATATAATGATGTAGTAATTTTAAAAATGTTTGTCACATCTTCATTCTCGGTTATCTGCCAATATATTTACTTTGACAATATATTCATACGCCGCAGTAGTGTAAAAAAATAGTTACAATGGATTAGCCGTTGTTACCTAAGAAGTAGACTAGATTGAAGCGAACGAGAAGAATCTCCGTCGGCACCCGACTACGTCATCATAAATAAAGTTTAAAGTCACTTTGATAGGGAAATACAACGTATGAGAGAAGGTTTCCCGAAGAGTGAGCAAGTCTGATCCCATATAACCGAAGCAAGACCTAGTCTAAGAGACTAAAACGAGATAAAAGAGAGAATCCGGGATAGCCCGCGAAAAAAGTGGGAGAAACGGTCGAGAATAAGGGAGAGAGAAGCAGTAGTTCGGCCACCGGAAAAAGAGAAGAATCATACTCGAGAGGAAGAGAGAGACGTTTAACCTCTGCATTGCAAATTCCACCCCCTTTTTGTAACGTCGCAGTAAGAGCCTCGGGAAGCCTGCAGGACGGTTATTTTAACGAAATATCTTTAAACGGGTCGGCCAGAGGAACGTGCTCTCTCTCTCTCTCTCTCTCTGCCTCTCTTTGGCTGCTACGCGGGAGCGAGCGAGAGAGTTGGAGAGGGTGGTTTTGTAGTGAGCGGAACGGCAGATGAAAGGATACCTAGTTACGGAATGAGGGCTCAGCCCCCGTTTAAGGGATTACCGACCTCCCATTATTCAAATGTATGCTAAATGCACAGGATGCGCGATAGCTTATCAAGGCCCTTACTCTATTGCCGGCTCTATCGCGTGTTACCTTTCTCTCGTTCTCTATCTCGTTCTATCTCGTTCACTCCCACCCCTCCTCTCCATCGGTCTATTTCTTTCTCATCCCCTCGTCCTCTACCTCGCTCTGGCTTCTCTCTCGCGCGAATCCATTTCCATCTATTTCTCAGCATCTCTTTGCAGACGTCTATTTTCGCGCTTAGCGATCGCTGTTTAATTCAAGGAAATTTAAAATCTGTATAAACATGTCACGCTCCACGGACCACGAACGTTCTCAACCGGATGAGCTGTAAAGCGATTTTTATTGTACAAGGTTCTGAATGCATTACCGCAATTAAATAGTCGTACAATACCTTTTAATATTACGGGAATAAGTAGGATACTTTGCGTTCACTGTGAGTAAGTAACATGTATGATTGTGTGCTTGATTTTCAATTGAATATTTATTACGTGTTAACCGCATTTATATATACGTATACTACACTGACAAGTCAAAATTATGAAATTGGAAAAAATAGAACAAAATTTCCTTTAAAAAAATTGCATTACTATGCCTCTGGAAAAATGTCACATGACTCAATCAATAGGTATACGTAACTCGAGCTACAAATCTAAAATTAGCCAAATTCGAAGCTCGGATGCATCATTCTCGTGAACTTAGTGATAGACGCGTATATGTACGCTTATATATATGTATACGTATGTGCACGCGTATGTATACGTGATGTATTCGTAAAGTGCAAGAACGAGGTGTCAGGGAGAAAGAAGGCTCTCTCACTGCTCTCTTCGCAAAATTAGATCAGTCATCAAGCGAAGAGTAGTACGATTTAATGAAGATGACCTCAGCGTTGGTGCAGGCTCGCCGAGCGAATTCTCACGTCAATCGGCGCGCGCGCACTCAAGTGGCGCGAATTGCCGGCAATTGTTTCCGAAATCCCGTATGCATGCAGCTTTTATCTATATATCCTATACACACACGCGCGATCGCGCTTATCTGCACGGGTAGATGTGTGCACTCTTGTTACACGATTTACGGGTATTTACGGGTATATCCTTCGTCAGGTTTAACCGAATTAACACTTTTCAAGGTACGCGCGCCAGAATAGTTTCACTATACAACTTATTTCAGGACGTTCAAATTGCTTTCGAGTGTTCAGTTTCGTTGCTTTATGCGAAAATACCTCCTCTTGGATACTTACTTTGATATCAAAAAATTCGTTTATACTTAGGTGTGTCACGCTTACGGGTATTTAATACATTTTTCTCGACGACGCTTCAAAATGTACTTCTCTGTATTTGATTGCTTCCGTGAATTTAATTACAAAATTGTAGTATTCCAGTTCGTTGAGTAGCTCGATTAACTTCTTGAGATTGTGTTTATTTTCCTGATGTCAAATCTTGGACGTATATCTAGTTTACAACGCTCGGGAATAGGATACGCTGCATGGTATTACGTTTTCTACTTATTGAGATACATCGTATTTAAAGAAAAGTTAATGTTCACCGCAAGCTAACTTTATTTGAATTACGATTAAAATTACATTCACTTCTATTTTTATTTACTTAATTATATACATTATTAAGTTCGTGTGCATGTAACAGTGGTAATTACATATTTTCGTTTATTAAATCGAAACTGCCTTATATATACCATTGAATATTGACTTTAAATAATTGTATCCTAGAATTTATCACATTAAATTTCTTCGCTCACTTTATTATCTTACAAAGGAAATTTTTTTTAACTTACCTACTATGAAAGTATAGTTTTCAACTTTGGTCGTGGACGAAAGATGAAGTAGTATAGTACTTTATGCAAATAATTTACTTTCATCTACTTTTTATGCAAATTCTTTTAGCTTCCCCGATGATGAACTTTAACGAAAAAAAAAGTAATAAATAAAAGTTAGAGCAATTTGTCAATGCAACAACTCTAACGATTACAGTAAATTATAAGAAGCTGGAAAATATGTATATATACGTTTTGATGTGAAATGATGATTCTCAAAGCCACAATAAAATCCGTTTCTTGGAGGTACAATATTTTCCTGGTTAGTCTTTAATAGATCTTAATAGATAACAACGCTTTTGTTTATCTTTTTTTTTCTTATTAAATTATGGAATCCACAATTTTTCTAGCGCACGGAAAAATCTCAAGATTCGTTGTTCATGCTACTCCTCTGTATCAGTAGTGGTATTAAAAATAATATCTGTCATATATGTATGCCTGGATGTAATTTTTGCTAATGTTATAAGAGCAACGAAATTTAGTTGATTTCTGTATGCGAAAAATTATAAAAATCTATGTAGATGAATGTCGTAAATCTATATGAAAAATACCCAATATAAAACAATGTGTACTCTCATCGTAAATTATTTAATTATTACGAAAATGATCGTATACGCCTTTGGTTCGTTTTGTCAAAAAAGTTGCGAATAGAAAGGAAAAGAAGAGCTCTCACACACAATAGCCGACTCTCTCCGCGACGGGATCCATCACGGGAGATGATCTGTGAATCACTCGCGACAATTACGGCAATTACAACTGTGCTCTCCACTCTCTCTCTCTCTCTCTCTTTCTTGGTCTGGTGTGCGGAGAGTCAGTGCGCAACTACGTTCCCACGACCTCGCGTTCATTCACGCGTCTCGCAAATCTTGACGCGACAACGTGATACCGTCTTTACTCGCCGATTCGACTTCTTTCTCCAACTTGCCATCTTGGTCATTCTTTATTGATTCTCTCATTCATACACGGTTTTCTCAAACAAACAGCCACGGTCAACTTTTGCCTCTCTTTTTCTTAGCTCGTACGGTACGTGAGAATTGGGGAGGAACTTTATTTAGTACGCGAGTTTTTAACTGCTCGAGAATTGAGTCAATGTCCTAAAATAAATCTGAGGAGATAATACTCATTCGGTTTAAAAATATATATTTTTCAACTCGGGTAAATAGTTTCATCAGCATCGTTCACTCATGATTAATATATAAACGTTCATCTCGTTAATTAATATATCGCATTAATCGACGTATTAGAAGCATGATTTGAATGTTTTGATGCTGCCGTTCGTAAATCAAATTGAAAACAAACTTTTATTAAAAAGCAAAAGCAATACGATGAAGATCTAGTGTACCTTTAAAGTTCAGCTATTTTATAAACGAATGAATGAACGACTTAAACATTAAGAGCAAGTGATAGTTGATGTATCATTATACGAACCTACAAATATATATTTGCGCAAGCCAATATCGAGAAAATGTAGACGGCAAGCGGTCCCCTATACAACAAAGACTGTATCGTAAGACATTGAATACACACACACACACAGAGAATCGCATACACAAAAAGACCTTACACAAGGGAATTGACATTTGACACCTTCGGCTCGTACGTGGAACCTAGCGATTGCCTGATTATGATCTCGCTAATCCAAGGTAGCTTTATCGGGGCTTAAGCCCACCCCGACGTGATTGCCCAGAAGCTAGGGCAAATATCGTGCTGCCCACCCCATTTGCTACAACTCCAATATATACATATATGTCTTGTATGTACGAGGTGCCCGATTTTTTGCTTGCTCCACGGGGGTGCGAAACCTTGTAATCGCTTTGTAGATATTCGTACTTTGGTACTTGTTGGCTCACGGGTTTTATGTTGATATTCGAGATATTTACTTGGGTTATTCAATTACCAATGTGGTTTTAATACACCGAGTCTCGGGAAATCCATCATAGTAACTCATTGCTGAATAAGGATAAAGATTATATTTTCGGTTTTTATAATATTTAACAATTGGAATAGTCGCGTACTTGTTCCATAAATCTTAAACACAACATGATTTGAGAGAGTTTTATACCAGAAATAGTGATAATGGCGTATCTTAAATAATTTATTTACGAAATAATTGTTATTAGACCTAATAATATCAAAATCATTTGAAAAAGTAATTGTTCTCAATCGACTGTTAGCCTCGTGTACCTAAACCGCAATTATTAACCCGACGATCTCAACATCATTATATAACAGATTGACAACCCCATCTGAAAAAGACCCCCCGTTCAATCTGCAAGTTTAAAAAAAAATTGGTAATATCAATTTTAATCTCAATTAGGTATATAAAAGTATAAGCTTCCACAAAACAAAAAAGCTGATCGAACGAGGATCAAAGTTAAAAAGAATTTCTCCCTCGACAATAAAAATGCAAATAATCGCGGCTCTTATGGTATATGTATATACGAAAAATCGCCGCGAACATTACGGTGGATTACGGTCGAGCCACTGATCGAGTGAAAGGATCGCGGGGGGTAAAGTGACACCGCTCTCGGTGCAGTCTTAACAAAACAACGGGGGTCGGGAACCTTCTGTAAATATTGTTACTAGCTTGGCCCGCTGGCAATTTTGCTCGCCATATGGCGCCGTAGAGCCGCGTTAGTCTTTTTGCCGATCTTACGTGACTTTGCGAATTCGGAGACGCGAAGTGGTCGCACTTTTTTATTTCCTCTTTTCTTCTCTTCCGGGAGTTAGTGATTTGTAGCAACTTTTTTATACACTTTGTGAATATACTTACACTGGATTCGAAATCGGAATGATTTGTGGTACAAACTTTTCTCTGAACCGTGAAATATTGAATTTAATCCTGTTGGAATAATACAGAATAGTTATTATTATCTATTTTTCGAATATATTTGCAATACTATGACGAACACACGTTAAGTTAAGTATACCTAAATAAAGAAACTTGATATTTTGTTAGTTACTATTTTTAAAATCGCTAATTATTAATTTATAACGACAAATAATTTATTTATCACGATTAAGAAAAAAAATTTTTCAAAAAAAAAGAAATAAATGACAAAATCGTAAGCTTGATTTGCACACGAAAATTTGGCAAACCACAATCCAATATGAGATCCCCTCGTAAAAAAACCCTTTCATACCACTTAGAGAAGACGTAACCCCAACATACTCCTTTATTGTTACATCCCTTTATGTAAAGACCAAGTGAAAGATAACAGGAAAGACATCGAAAATGGGCGTAGTCGAATTAGCATCGCTTTCAAGTCGGCATGCTAATCTCAGCGACAGGACAAATTGCTGTTGAATGACGGCTAATGAGGGACGACGAGTATCTCTCGGTTCTTCATCTTTCTCTCTCGTACTCTTATAGAAAGTAACCGGTGAATCGAGGCGCGTCGCGGCTCTTTTCCATTACGCGCGCGTGTGTGCACGAAAATCGGCTGCACACGTGCCGCGGATTACGCGGCTAATTTTCGAATGACGTCCGTTTCAGAGAGAGAGAAAAGAGAGAGAAAAAGAGAGAAAGAGAGAGATCTACGAGTATACACATGTAACACACTTGCGTTCGTGTTCGCGAGCGCACTTAGCCAATTTAGGGTAATTCTCGCAGGGATGAGATTATAAGAGTTTTAGTAATGTTAGACGAAGAGAGTACGTACCGATCGACCAGTTCTCGAGATTTTTCCCGAGATTATCAGTTTGACCTTTTCTTTAACGATGTCATAAGGTTATTATTATTGTTATTATTATATTATATGTCAATTACCTTCTATCATCTAGCATTGATTTTTTTCTTTTTTTAGTTTGACTTTCGTAAATTCAATTCTTAAGGATTATATTAATTTTTGTAATGTGAATAAAAACTTTTATTTGCAACGATGGTTTATACGATTATATAAATTAAAAAGTAAATATATTTTAATGGAAAAACATATACTGTTAGTGTTAAATTATAAAGTAATTTATTGCAATATTATAAGTTGCAACTATATAAAATTTTTTTCAGTAACATTTTGTAATACGATACATCATACTCCCTCTTCCGCCCTCTACAACTCGAAAATCAATTTCAATCGACCGAGAAAAAAGGCGTACACCTCGGAGTAAAAAAACCTAAATTGTTTCTAAATCGACTATTCTGTAAAGGGTTGGAATTCATTCGTTTGAGTAAACGGAAGTATAATAACCATTAGAACCCCCGAACAAATTTCCGCATTTTCCTTCATTAAACCACACTTGAAAAGGCGGTAGAATGCAACTTATCACCGATATACCCCTTTTTTTCTGTATCTCCGACACCCTTTTCCAAATATCAGCTGCTCTTGCGAAATCATCATAGCCGACAGTAATTTATTAGTCGTAAATAAAATGGTCTGTCGCAGTTCGACAATGAAGGAAAAATCGTTTGGGCGTTGATGGAGACGTTAAGCGTATCGGGAACAAGTGCGAAATCGGCTGCATTCATAATGTATCGGACCAAGGGATGAAGGGATGAAAATCAATTAGTCGCGGTGCGTGGAACGATATACATTTGTTCCTCGGAGAAACCCCTGTATACGTGTGACGATGTGCTATATACTATTCCAAGTGGTCCTGCCTCGGAAACTGATTTTCTCTTGCACGTGTTTGTTGATCCTTCCTTCTCTTTCGTCTATATATTCCTTTTTTCTGCTGCGTAATCCATATGTCCTTTACACCGTGAAGTTGGATCAATTTGTTTGGAACGTATTGTTTTACATTTTACATTTCTTATTGTATAACAATACATATTTAGATAAAGTTTATTTTGGTATATTATCAATATAGTATTATTGTTACTGCGACTGACATCGATGCTCGTGCTGTAACAAAATCAGAATAACAATTACACCGTTATTTTCTTTGATAAAAATATTATGCGTAGGAAAAGACAAAGACAAAGCATATTTAACGTAAGTTGTACAGGTATCTGTATCGCTTTATCTATTGGTAATTTATTTATATTACTTTCGCCCCACAACAAAACATTGGGAGTTATAATACACCCAGTTACACGACTACAATAATAATGCTAAATTATTATTTAATTATTTTGGTACCTATAACTTTAAACTATCTTCCATGCAACTTTTTCTTACGGAGCTTACATTTTTATTACAAAATCATCTGGGGTAAAAATATATACAATTTTTCAAATATGGATCAGGCATTTTAAAACGAAATAATTCTTTCATTGTGACGAAACGTATATTATCATTATTTTCGCCCTTTTATTGAAATGAAAGCAATCGTTTAATGTTACTTTTGTCAACATGCAAGCTAGTTACCTTACAAAAGCAGCTGGATCATCAAGTGAGTTATTCAAGGCCAAGGGCATAAGCGCTTAAAAAACATTAAAAAAGTTGATTCTGAGATAAGAAAAATATAAATATATACCTATATATCTTTGGAAACAATAAGAAATTTACGTTAATAATCATGCGTAACTGATTGATCCAGTTTGATAGGAAATTGAGAGTTTAGAGTACTACAAGTATTAGAAACTGAATTAAAATAAATTCGAGATAATGCTCATTCTATTAAATGAGCTTTCATAGTGAAAGATATACGTTGTTTCTACTAGGGACTAAATCTTGAAAATACTTTGGTATCAAAATTGTCGTATTTATTTAGCAGCCCTCACAATCGGTATATGTATTACAACCTACGGCTCTGTGGAGTTTCTTTGATACTCTTGTACCTGCGTAAACGCGTGGAATATTTTCTTAAAAAACGGTAATATACCACACTAGGAGATAACCTAGTTGCGCAATCTCCTAACAAAAACAAATTGAAAACGTCGAGAAAAAGCAGAGAAGCGGAAAAATTTCACGGCAAACAACAAATCCCCATATGAAAAATCACCAAGATGTCAAGAGAGTTGACCAAAAACGATCTATATACAGACACACACACACACAAAAAGTGGCAATTTTTTGTTTATTCCCTCCGAGTTGAAAGGTTCACCCTTCGAGCGATACAAGAGAAAAGACGGAAAAAAACATAACGGCGCGTATATAAGACGGCGAAAGGATGTCGAACAATGGCTCCGAAAACTTGACAGGTTGATCCGTGTTGAATAATGTCGAAATCTGGGGCGGTTCCTGAGAAACCGTACAGCTGAGCTGAGCTGCGTAAGTACGTGTACACGATATACGCGCCCTCCTACACTTCGTGTTTCGCAGACGTCTAAGCAGTACGTTTTACGACTGGCCCGTTAATTATTATGGTGAGAGAAGTTAACTTGCTTTTTTCCTCATCTTGGGCTTTGTGAAATAATGCGTGCGTTATTGAGATGGATAGATCGAGGTTGCGGGAGAGTACAGCTTATACGTATACTTGTACCAAGAAAATAGAAACGTTTTGTTCAGTTGATGACGATCGTTACGAACTCGATTGTTTTTCTATTTCTCGAGGGGATAACAAAAATCAATGATTTCGTAGAGGATGCGCGTAGAAATCGAATAAAATAAAATTTAATAACGTTCAAAGTGTCGTTTAGACAATTCGGGTGTATACAATTAACGTGGAATAACATTTGTTTGGAAAGGATATTCATGTACGTGCGAAATTACTATTCGAATGAAAAAAAAGTCGAATTATCTCGAGTAGATAAAAAAAAAGGTGACCGAGAAAATGGGCAGGTATACGTATGCATTACCAGAAAATTTGTCTCGAGGCGCATATAGATATGGATAAAAATAGAAAAGCCACTCACCAAAAATCGTTGGGCTCTCAACGGAAAATATCGCAATCTTGGAATGAAAGTAAACGTATATATATATATATATATGTGCGTGTGTACGTGTAGGATATAGGGGGTATATATATATAGGTGTATATATGGGTGTATAAGAAGGCGATTCGAGTGAAACGCAGGCGGTATTTCCCCTCTTTTCACCGAAGACGCAATTGAAATCCACCCCTTTTGAAATCCAATTCGGTCTTCCGAAGCGACAAAAATCCCTCCTCTCCACCGCGTAGCTCCGCGTAGTTCTCTCTCTCTCGGCAGGTCTCTTGCCATCTCTCTTGCGGAGTCGCGGAAAAATGGCGCGTACGCGAGTGCCCAAGGTAATGGAGGACGTGATAATTTAGCATGCGAACCGGAGTGTATTTGAATTTTATTGGCGAACCGGGTGCTGTCACCCAACCCCGTAACCGTCCCCGGTCCCTCGAAAGGAAACGTCGCTTAAGTCGCGTATGTCCCGTTGGGGGTTTTACCCCCTCTAGGGACAGTTGGACCCATGCGCGACGATATTGGTCGAAGCGTTCCAATATCTTTCGAGTCGCGACGCGGCCATGAATAAACTATCGGCGACTTTGAATATATATACCGGAAGGTACCTATATACATACACGCTTTCGAAGAGGATATCGGCGGACCGATCCAGTTTCCATTCCTCCTCTCTCACTCTCTTCTATCTAACCTAACTATACTTGCACGTGTACCTATATATATACATATATACGACGAGGAAGATACAGAGATACTCGGTTGGGTAACCGAGGTGTCGCGCGGACGAGGAATACCGAATTTTTAGTATCCTCGGGTGCCGCGGGATTACCCGGGAGGACGTGCTTTTATATGCACTTTTACGGCTTCGAATTATCCTTTGAGATATTGGCCGACGCTTTTACGTTTCCAAGATGTATTGGCTTGCCGTGCGACTTTTCAGTTTTACTTGATCTACGTGTCTCTCTACGTACACACACTGCACACATACACTTATACGTACATGTCCGTGGATCTATGGCTCGTCTACTGGGAAATTTTGTTTCCCAGTGTGATTCCTTTATAATTTTCTCCCCATTTTGTCGAAAACATTAAAAAATACTGTTTACTACCCAGTAGCTTGTAAGATCCAAAGTAAAAAAACCGATCAAAATTAAAAGAGCGCAGGTATTAAAAAAGAGCCAGTAATTTCTAGCGATGATCCACATAAGCTTTTCCTCGACAAACATAAAAAACCAGTGTGTGTAGTATCTTAGGAAGCAGCGATATAGAGAGAGAGAGAATGTATAAATCGAGGCAGCTCACCCGATTAATTTCTCGTCGTGGGATCCACGTCAAAATGATAAAATCAAGCAGTCGAGATAATGAGAAGCGTCGCAATTCATCGCCCAAGTATCACCGAAGGGTAGGTTATTAATATTCACCTCTCGACTCTCGAGTGACAAATACCTTGCGCGCGAACCGAGCCTGCTCTGCAATTAACGCTAATCTCACTCAGCCCCCCCTCTCTCTCTCTCTCTCTCTCTCTCTCTTGCTCACTTCCTCTTCTTTCACCCGCTGGTTTAATATACCTTTATCATTTTCCCTTCCTAACTCCGACCTCTCGCGTATTTATTATCGTTAGATAAAATAATGGTACTTATTTGAAGCGCAAGTTTCCGTGGTGTGGAATGACATTCATTTCCTCTTTCTCAACGTTTTATAATTCTGATTGACGTACTCTCGGCTAATGATTTTTAATTAAACCTTCACGTCGTTCCACCTAACACCAATTGTCTTTTTCTCCTTATTTTTATAAACTTGTCATTTTTAAGCTCCATTTTTTGATGTATACGTAATACTTTTCTTCATTTTATATAAATCTGCAAATATCTTAAGTATATCATTCGTGAAATTAGATCAAAAGACGAAAACCACGACAAAAATCTTAAAGTTTCATTTCATCGAGTGTACAACAAAAAAATAAAAATTAAAAATATTCCCGACCATTTACCAAAGTATTTTTAATGTAAATTCGCGCTCCAGTTAGCTAATACCGAGACTGTACACGTGAAATACTGCAACGTTGTTCGAGCGTGGCCAGCCGACCGCGAATATCCTTGATTAAACGCAAAAACCAGTGGCGGCCTGAACGAGAGACGAAAACACGTACACACACACACACCACCCCTTGGCCAAATAGGTTTTCTCTGCGCGAATCTTCCTCTCTACGACGTCGTTTACGATAATAAAAAAATTGGAAAAAAGAAGGTTAATATTACCTCTTTTATAGCCGCAAAATTAAAGCCGAAAATTTCTTCTTTTTTCCTATAGCTTACTCTTTTATTTCTAAATGCAATTGGCAAGTTATTTACTATACACAAATACTATTCCATTACGAAATCTAAGCGAGTTTACACGAATGTTAATTGTGTAAATTTAATTTACATTTGCATAGAATAATTATTATTTTCCTTACAATAATTATTTCTCCTAATTTAAATCGTAGTAATAATTATAGTTCTCCTCGCTGTAATAATCCTGAACGAGTTAGATATTATATATAATTGCTTTTTTTAATAACTTCATTTACTTAAATTAATATTATAATTTTTAATGGGTATGATGGTATTAATAAAATAAACTCATGTCGTTGGTTTGATTTTATCACTCGGTGGTTTTTTAATATTAATTGTTAAAAATTTATCAATCTTTCCGAGTGAAATGAGAAAAGGAAAGATGAAAAACTAAAACATTCTTTCCTTTTTCTGATGTTTCGGTGGTCAATGCCACGCTCATCAGACTGTCTAAAAAATGTATTTATTTTTAAATTAAATTGCGTACAACTCGGACAAAATTGAAAAAATGTAAGAAAAAAGGAAATTATAATATAAACACCGTAATTTGTATACACAAATTTTATCCTAAGTTGATTCAAATCTCCTTCTTTTTCCTGATTATCAACATGAAAACGTCAAAATAGATGTATACACGATGCAAATTTTCTATTAATGCGATTTGTATGTTTCACGTATAACAGAAAGTTTGCGTCGTATATACATCTATTTTGACGTTTCCTTGTTGATAATGAGAAAAAAGAAGCGGAGATTTAAATTGTCTCGTATATACAAATATTGGTGTTTATATTAGAAGGTATACATTACAATTTCCTTTTTTCCTATATTTTTTCAATTTATCCGAGTTGTTCAGTTTTATTAAAAATAAAATTTCGGTAAGATCGATAAATTTTCAACAATAAATTTAATTCGTTTACAATAATAATAAATTAGTACAATCATTGAATTGAAAATAAAAATAATTATACCAAGGCCGTGTAATGATCACTTAGATTTACATGTAAAAGAGGAACAAGAACATTCCATCTTGCTGAAACCCTATCGGTATAACGTTCGATCGTATAAACCGCGACGAACAACCCGAAAAGGAAAAGCAAGGATTTCCAGAACGATTAGTAGAACGCTTAATACACCCGATATATCCCCCTGTTGTAACAAAAAGGGGCGTGATAATCGGCAACGATGACGGGAGCCCGAAACAATGCGAGGGTTCCTCGAGTCCTCGGGTGATGTACGGCACGGCGCGAGAAACGCCACGTGCCTCTGGAACCCCCAGGATTAAGGGTAGGACATGCCAGAGCTTTTGCTCTCTTCCGCTCACTCTCTCTCTCTCTCTTTTTGCGACATTCCGAGCTCTCATATCGGCGAGGCGCTTTTTCAATTTCAGGATGAGTTGTAATAGAGAAGATTTCGGTCCAGCTTTCGGTTATATTGAGATGAGTTGCAACTTTCCATTGTACGACAGAACGATAGAGTTATCGTATTCCTCAGTTCCGTAAAAGATGTTTTTTACTTACTCTTATAGATATTTTAGTAATTTTAATATTATTTAATATTATTTATTTAATATTTGATAGTTATTTATTTAATTAAATATTTTAATTGCGTTTTTTTTTATTATATGATGACTCTTTAATTTTTCTTATTATACAGTGATATTTATCTATTTAACTATTATTTTATGTCAATACAACATCAAATTTTTTTTATTAAGAATTCTTTGTGTTTTCAATTAATTTCTTGAAAACATAAAGGAATTAATATGTATAAAAATATAATAAATTAACAAGATCACATATAAGTAAAAAATTGATTTCTGAAAATGCAAGAAAGTATAAATATAATCAATTACGAAAATTTCTTAACCGTCAACTGATACCATAAAATTCAGTAAAAACAGCAACCAATACTTTACCAGTAGTCGATAATACAGGAATCTTTCTAAATATTTGAAAATGGTATTTTAAAACATATAGTAAACAGAACCGAAATTAAATTTACATTACTTGTAGCATACAAATCGGATTATATTAAATAAATAATTAATAATTGTTTTAATAGAATTAAAGAAATGTGAGAACAAAAATGTATCCATATATGTTCGGACGCTCTGTAATAAAACACTTTTGTACTTTATAATTATTTGTTTGAGAAAAATTTTAATTTTGTGAAGATTTAAAATACTTTTCAACTGGGAGTCTACATAATTGCTGCTAAAAGTTGTAAATTACCCAAACACTTCAACAACCAAACTAAATCAATCAGATTTTTTTTAATTTTGATATTGACAAAAGTTCAAAAAATATTTTGAATGTTTTGAATTGTGAAGGCAGGGGTCTGTTTCTGCACACAGGAATTAAACACATAATGTTTGTGTACAAAAATTCTGCACTTTACTTTTATGCACGGTGCACAAATATTTTACAAAATAATTTAAATTAATAAAAATAATCGTTTATTTTGTGCACATAAAATTTGTGCACATTAAAATTGTACACGTAAATATTATGCACATGAAAATAAGAGTAAAAAAATATTTATGTGTACAATTTTTATGTGGACAATTTTTATGTGCACAATTTGTATGTGCACAAAATAAACGATTATTTTTATTAATTTAAATTATTTTGCAAAATATTTGTGCACCGTGCATAAAAGTAACGAGCAGTATTTTTGTGCACAAACATTATGTGTTTAATTCCTGTATGCAGAAACAGACCCCTGCCATTGTGAAATATTAAGAATTGAGTAAACGTCAGATGATGTATGAGATACTATATTCAAAATCCTCGTAGTTGATTCCACGTGAAAATAAAATAATTTTATTTTACAAGTATAATTGTATACAAAATTAGAAGAATAGATTTTCTATTTAATAAATAAGTTTATTAGTTTTTTTTTCCTCTCTTTTATAATTCCTTCATTAATTATAGCAAATCTGTTCAGTACATATTTTCCTCCTTTCGTAATTTTATCGTATCGATTATCAACTTTTTGAAAAAATTAATCGGTTGATTTTGGAAAAGAAAATAAGATAACCATTTGCACTAATTTAAGTATGAATTTCATATAATAATAAATTTTAAAAGCACTGTGTACGTTCTAAATAAAATCGTACACTTGTCGTATCGCAAAAGATCATTTTCCTTGTTCTTGATGGAATTAACTTTGATCCGTAACGCCGTCTTAGCTATGACATCAATGGTGTACCTATAGTAAAAGCGTCTTTGCATTCGATGTTTTTCGCCTCCTGAAAAAAAGAACATTTGTATTTTGTATTTATTACAGTTTAACAACAAGCGATTGAATAGCAAATGTAACAAATTAAAATGTACCTCAGAGTACTCGAGAAAATACTGTACGAATTTTTTAAAGCATTCGGCGATTAGCTCGAACATAATCTTCATCTTGAGCGCAGCACATTTCTACCGGATTGTGCTCACATCGTCACATGATGCGATTTTTAATTCGATCTTGTACGTCATCCGTGACAATAGTACGAAACGTAATTACAGATAATTAATAATATTCTAAAGCTACCGATATAAATCTTTGCTTATCTATGCAACATAATAAATGAAAAGATTTCATTAAATAACAAAATTAAAAAATTCCATATATATTTTATCGATGTACATATATTTTTTAATTCGTCTAATTATTAAAAGCTTTCACTGTGAAAAAAATCTGGTAAAAATTACAATATTGTCTAGTAATGAAATTACAGACTTCAAAATTAAAAAAATTACTATTATATATACTGTACAGTATAGTAGTAGTGTAGTATAGTAAAATTTACGCAACTTGTGATAAATATTACATAAATTGAAGTAAAATTTTTTTAAATTTTTACAGTCTGTATAATTTAGTTACTAGATTACAGTATTGTCATTTTTACTACAACTTTTTTCGCAGCGTTTGAAATAATAAATCCAAAGTTACAAATTTTGCAGAAAGATTGTACAATCAAACAATTTCAAATGTCGTCACAACTGTATGCTATTGAACGCCCGCTCATTCCATCCCTCTTCCCTATAACTAACGGTTTATTAATATATAATCGTTTCAATAAATGTCAATCTTAGTAATTATTTGAGCGTAAATTATAAAAATAATTATATTTACTCCTAATTAGCTGAAACCATTATTCGTAACAACTTAGTTATTTTATTGTCGAAATTCAATGTTTTCACAATAGTATGATACTTTAGACATAATTTTATATATTCACGTGTAATTTGTTATTCTTAAATAAGTATTCACATTCGAAAAATATTTTAATTCAGTATAACTTTCTTTCCAATGCAATATATTTTTATCACACGAGTTATCCTATAGAGCTAAAATTAAAAAACTGCGTTTCAAAAGCTTTAACGATTATTTCAAAGGAAAGCCGCAAGAATGTAAAAGTAAGATTTTATCACAAGTTATTTTTAAATCAATCCGTGCAACTCTATTCAGGTACGTAATATTTTTTTTAACATAAAATTCGTGTTTATAGAGTAAGTATATTAAAAGAACCTACGATTCTATAATCTACAACACCGCTCCCAATCCCCTTGGCGACATCGATATAAAACTATTATAGACATAGGAGCCAATATATATACCGTCGAAGATGCATCGCACTTTTATTACGCAGTTCGAATCAACTATTCAGATTTGCCATTTCCTCACCAGCTGAGAGAAATACAAATCTCGTAAGTGTTGATGATTGTGACATCTACCGACTTGCATCTTGCGTCAGAGATAGGGAGTAGTGGCATTCATTTGAACATATTAACAATATTATTTCAATTAATTTATTTTTTACATGTTTTTTTAATCCCTTTATTAACTAGAACTATTGAGTTATTTTAATTGGCGTGAACTTCTTTTTTCCTTAGAATTTTGATTATTTTTATTCGTAGGTCCCATTGAAGGTCATGTCCTCTCCTTGTACCAGTACTTATATATACAAAACACTGTAATCGAATCCCCTCTGTGCGATAATTAAGCACTTGGAATATATAAGTACGGAAAAATCGAAAAAAAAATGGACAGCGAGATTCAAATCTGAGCCCCCAAATTTTGAACCGTACACATCATTAGCGAGTCTTTGCACTCACGATTTATACAGTATAACAATAAATTATAAATTTAGATTCAAAATTTTTGTATTTAAATTTAAATTGTGCACCCTGCGGGATCAGGAGGGAGTATTGGGTTGTATAGTTTGGGCTACTGCCGTAACCGTCGGTAGCGCAGGGAGGTGGAGGCCGGAGGGTGGAGCTTTTAAGGCATAGATGCGACTGTGCTGCAGCGTGCTGCAACTCTACGCTAGCGTCGCCTAGCTGTTGGGGACCTTAACTACTGGTTAACAAACAAGGCAAGGCGATACATTTCCTTGGAGAGTGGGGACCTGGCATATATGCAGGTCTATCTTGTTGACAATACTCTTATAGTCTTATATATCTTATACACGAGTACGACTGCGCGTGGTTGTAACAACTTCGCTCTTCGTAATGAAAAAATTATATTTTACTTTTGGACTTTTAGTTACGTTAGTATTAACAAAAAATGGTGCAGAATCTTATCGAGCAGTCGCCCTTATACATGGTGTCCTTACAGGCAGTGATAGCATGGAAACAATATCGCAAAGAATACAAGAGGTAGGTTAAAATTAAACTTAAAATTGTTTGACGTAAATGCATCTTGATTTATTCACCTTTTGTCTACGGGTATACGCGCTTGCATCTTTTTACGCTTTTCTTTTCAAACGATGGTTTAAACTTTCATGAATCCAGACTTGTTAAAAGTTTCTATAAGTACTATTATTCAATTCTATACTGCGATTCAGGGGTTCAATTTCATCTAGTTAACGTAGACAATCATTTAATTAAACGTAAAATATATTTTGATAATAATAATGTGTATAATATTAGTCAGGATGATGCATGACAGACAGTATGCATTTTTTAGCGTGTGAGTAATAGTTTATAAATCAAATGAATAATTAAACAATAATTTTTATTTACATTTTGACTACTAGTGAAGGCAAAATTGAAATTAAATAATGCTCATATAGTTATTAAATAACGTGCATAAATTATTAACCATCGCAAGTTTAAATTGACTATTAATATTTTTTGTGCAAAGATATTCAACCAAACTCATATTTTTTTCAACTAAAAGGTTCACTAAAACTAAATATTCTTTTTACGTTGTTGATAAAATTATATTTCATTTAGTAATTAAGCAAAACAATTAAAATTAATTTTAACATATTTGAATAAATGATAAAAATTAATTTTTTTTCATCTAAAATTTACAGATAAATGGCTAAAATAGTGTATTTAATATAAAATAAATTTATTAAATATCCACTTATTGTTATTATTAATATTAGTTTAATTAATCAAAATAAATCAGTTTAAAAAAAATGTGTAAAATAAAACTCATTATGTCAATTGTAAGAAATAGTAAAACTTTGCACTGAATTTATGATTTATTTTTTGTGCGTTAATAATTACAAATTGTTTTACACTGCTGTAAAAGAAATAACACTACAACTTTTTATTTTACCCTGACCTCGTTAAGTGTTGAAATATCCTAGTATTTTACAGTAGAAATAATAATGATTTATTGTCAATATTACAAATATAATTTTTATTACAGATGCATCCAGGTACTCAAGTTTACAATACCGTGAGATATGCTGGTTGGAGCAGTTTAGAATCGATGTGGAGACAAGTTGAAGAGGTAGGCAATGATATTTTAGCGATAGGTGCTGCATTTCCAGAGGGTATCAATCTAATTGGTTATAGTCAAGGTGGTTTACTAGCTAGAGCAATATTACAAAGGTTTCCACAGCACAATGTTAAGACATTTATTTCTTTGAGTTCACCCCAAGCTGGGCAATATGGAGGTAATAATATAAATCTTATTAATTATTGATGTCTTGTTAATTATTAAAAGTAATATATATATATATAAATATATAATTTATTTATTTCTAGCAAACTTTTTACATCTAATATTTCCAAATTTAGTGTGTGAAACTGCTTACGAATTATTTTATTCAACAATCGGGCAACATACAAGTGTTGGTAATTATTGGAATGATCCGCATCATCAAGTATGTGTAAAAATATATTATAATTGTAAATAATTTTGTAATGTCTCTTTTAAATGATACTGCAATCGTTCATTATTGATAGATAACTTCATCAGAGCATACTAAAAAAGCAAACCATTTTATCATCCATAAGTAAATACTCGCATTAAAAATACTACAGATACATAGACGTGATTCCTCCTTATCAAAAAATAACAAATTTTACATTTAATCAACTGCTGGATTAAAAAATATTTTTATGATTTAAAAAATTTAATGCAATATTATAAACCATTGTTAATCGTATTAATAAATGTTAATTATTTATTGATTTGAAAATATTTTGTATAAGAAAACATTCAGTTAGGAACTTTGGTATTCAACATTCAAATGTAATAGCATAAATTAATAATATATACACATAAATACAGTAATACAATTTCTTCTTTCTTTAAAAAACTAAAATTGTATTTTGATATATCTAATAATTTAACATATTCTTCAATTTATTTCATTCTACCTATTATATATTGTATTTTTGTTTAAAATAATTAAAGCAAAATATTAAATTTCTTAGCAATACTCTACAATTTGTTTAACAAGTTATTATGTTATTTTAGGAGTTATACTACAAATACAGCAACTTTTTACCATTTGTGAACAATGAGAAAACAACAACAAACACAACGACATTCAAAGCAGGCCTAACAAAATTAAAACGCATGGTTCTAATAGGTGGACCTGATGATGGTGTCATTACGCCTTGGCAAAGCAGCCAATTTGGCTACTACAACAACAACGAAACAGTCGTTGAAATGCGCGATAGAGTCGAGTACAAAAATGATTTAATCGGATTAAAAACTTTAGATAAACGAAAAAAATTGGTTTTACACACTGTGCCAGGAATAATACATATTGAATGGCATAAAAACGTTTCAATAGTCGACAATTATTTACTACCGTATTTGGATTAATCATCTCTAATACTATAACCTAGGAAAGGTGATGAGCACAAAGATTGACATACTGTACGTGATATTTATAAAACAAAGACTGCTCGCATTTAGTGAGACGAGGAGTGTCATGCAAAAGAAAAACTTTTTGATGAAAACTTCGTACGTGTATAATACGATATATTGTTAAATAGTTTACTTTTATTGAAATATCTTTAATATACCGACGTTGGTATACATTTGTACATAAATGATAAAAAATATATAAGTTTTTTTACCTCAAAAGCGTTTTAATTATTTGTTAAATTAAATAGGTCATTTTTAAAAATATATGAAATTTTATAAAACATTTCAAATTTTTATAAAACTTTGTATGGCCAATTTTTCATACAATTTTTATAAAATCTGATTTGTAAATATTTTATACAGTTTTCGGCAATGATTTTTGGACGGAGTTCAATTTCAACCACGCGCGCTTCTTCCGTAAATCTCATGCGAACCTATATAGTAGCGGCAAGAGTTTAAAAACTAATTCAATACAAAAACTATAAATTTAATTTAAATATCACGAATAAGGAAAATTAAGGTAATCTAATATATTTATCACATTTATTTCACACGTGGCCTCAGAATCATTAAATTGTGATTATGCAAATAAGAACCTCCCACATACGAAATTAAGCTCACGCTTATCTTTATGTACTTATTTCGCAACTGACTCTACTTGCTATAAAGTTCAATCATGAGTCAAATTGATATGACCAGTTTTTTTGTCATATATTTTGCATATTTGTGTGATACAACAATTGGTGATATAAAACAAAATTCTAATTTGCCTTCAATTAATGTGAATGTTGTCGAGCCGTTATTTTTAACACCATTGATAGAAGCTGGTAAAATTGATGAGGCCAAGAAGAAAGCAGCAGTTCATCAAGATGAAATGATAGATGTAGAGAGTTATGCTGGGTATTTGACAATCAACAAACAATATAATTCTAACACATTCTTCTGGTATTTTCCAGCTAAAGTAATTAAATATAACTTATATTTATATTTAAATAATTGTATAATATATTTTATAAATAATAATTTTCAAAGAAATGCAATTTTAAAATTAAATTTTAATATTTTAAATTTTGCTCAAAAACAATTTTAACAAAGAACTTTGTCTTTTTTTAAAACTATTCTAACAATTTTATTCCAATTAATAGAAAAATTCTGAAAATGCTCCAGTTCTTATATGGTTAAATGGTGGTCCAGGTGTTACATCTTTGCTTGGTCTTTTTTATGAAAATGGACCTTTCAGTGTTATAAAAACAAACACAACGTCAATAACATTGAGGCAATACTCCTGGCACTTAAATCATAATATCATTTACATTGACAATCCAGTTGGTACAGGATTCAGCTTTACAGATAATGATGCAGGATATGCCACTAATCAAAATGATGTAGGTCGAGATTTACTTGAAGCTCTAATTCAGTTCTTTAAACTTTTTCCTGAACTTCGGAACAATGACTTTTATGTTACTGGAGAATCTTACGCTGGAAAGTATACATGCGCTGCATCAGCTGCTATCAAAAATTATAACAACAATGCTAAAGATAAAATTAATTTAAAAGGAATTATTATTGGAAATGGTTTGTTGCACCCATCTTACCAATTTATTTATAGTGAGCACTTGTACGAAATAGGATTATTAGATTTTAATGAGAAAAAAATGGTAAAAGAAATAGAAGATAAATTTATTGCTTTAATTCAGCAAGAAAAGTACTTAGAAGCTGTCAAAGTAAACGAACAACAACGTGATCTTGTAGTTAACATAACTGGCTTTGATTATTTTTTAAATTACTTACAAGTTACAACTCCACCAAATTATGGCTGGTATCAAGAGTTTGTAGAGAAACCAGATGTCCGAAAAGCATTACATGTTGGTAATATGTCATTTGACGCATATTCTCCAGCAGCATCTCAACATCTTAGAACTGATATCTTACAATCCTATGCAACAGTTTTTGCAGATCTTCTAAATCACTATAAAATATTGCTATACAGTGGACAATTGGACATTGATATTCCATATTCTATGACTGAAAAGTTCTTGATGAATTACAATTGGCCAGGTGTTAATGAGTATATAAAAGCACCAAGAAAGAAGTGGATGGTTGAAAATGAATTAGCTGGTTATTGGAAAGTTGCTGGAAATTTGACTGAATTGTTGGTGAGAAATGCTGGCCATCTCGTACCTACAGATCAACCAAAATGGGCTTGGCAATTGGTATCACAGTTTACTTCTGGTAAATCGTTTTAACCAGAGATTTCTAATTACCATTCCAAGTACTTAAGAAATACATAAAAACCCGTATATTTTATCAGCACAATTATTATTAGAAATGAATAATTGCAATTGTTTAATTTAACAATATTTAATTTTTTTTTATACATTGGTAAACGTAAAGGTTTTAATAACTCTTCAGTTATAAATATTGTAAAGTAATAAACTAATGTATTCAAATTACAATAATCAAATAAAATATTTAATAATTATATTATTTTTTCAACTTATTACTTCAAATTTTTGCTTAATAAAATAATAAGATTAATAAATGTTAGACATAATTCAGAATGTTCAATATGTGATGGATAAGGACAAGATATAGAGGTAATAAATTATTTTGAATACTATTTTCTGAGAAAATATGTGTACTTTATTAAGATTTTTTTTCAAAAAGCTTAAAGAATATTTAAAACATTTATACAATCTTTGTAGTAATAAATTCAACTTACATAATATTATTTGTTACATAGTCATTTTATCTCCATCAAGAATCTCAAAAATAGAGATTGCATAACTTTACTAAACTTGATTTATAAATGGTTAGAAAAATTTTATAGATGCATCACCTAGCTACTATGTCGTGAAAATACATTTTCCTTGTATAAAATTACTTACGCCATTTAATAAAACAAAGTAATATAACAGTTATTCGATAATTATTAATTAATTAATTAAATTTTTATAGTAAAATATAGTTTATAAGTCTAAGAATCTCTATATAAAATAATAGGAGTGTATAAATTGCACTCTTTAATCACGAATTCTTATTTATACGTCTTAGAAAGTACTTCATACAGCCTCTTGTAGGTAACTATTGTTTATAATTAAAATATTTAAAAATATTTGTGATGAGTGAATCTAGTGATCAAATCCCAAGCCCATTGTGGCTGATCTCCTGGTACCATATGACCAGCATTTCTAACAAGTACTTCAATTAAATTTCCTACAGTCTTTGAATATCCTGCCAATTCTTTTCCAACCCACCATTGTTTTCTTACTGCTGTTTTGTAGTCATTGGCACCAGTCCAATTCAAATTTTGTAAATAATTTTCAGTCAATGGATATGCAACAATAATATCCAATTGACCATTGTAAATTAAAACTTTGTAATGCTTAAGTAGGTCTGACACAAAGAATGTTGCTGACTGTGTAATATCAGCTTTAAGATGGTCTTCAACTTTTTTAGTCTCTGTATTAAATGTACAATTTCCAACATGTATAGCTTTGCGAACATCTGGTCTTTGTACCCATTCACCAAACCAGTTAGATTTATTTGAATCTTTGGTATGTAGATAATTGAAATAGAAATCAAAACCAGTTAAATTTTTAAATAATGATGGTTCACTAGTTAAATCATTGTCTATAAGTCTATCAAATAGTACAAAAGCTTCCTCGTACTTCTGCTGTTTAATAAGATCTTTTGCCTGTGATTCTAATTGTTTAAATTGATCACGACCATTGAAATCTAGAAGACCAATTTGATATAAGTAATCACTGTAGCACAATTGATTTAAAGGATCTGTCAAGCCATTGCCTATAGCAAGGCCTTGCAAGTTTATTTTAATCTTAGCCTTGATATTATAATCTTTTATAGCATGAGATACAGCAGGAACATATTTTCCAGCGTACGACTCTCCAGTAACATAAAATTCATTTGGCTGAAGTTCAGGAAATAGGTCAAAGAACTGAACTAAAGCTGTATGTATATCACGCCCTACATCAGTTTCATTATTGGCGTAACCATGTTCATTTCCTGTGAAACTGTAACCAGTACCTACTGGATTGTCAATATAAATTAAATTGTGATTGAGATTCCAAGAATACTTTCTTGCTTTTAAAGTTTTATTTTTTGTAACACTGAATGGTCCATTTTCAGTAAACAGGCCAAATAAAGATGTTGCTCCTGGACCACCCTGCAGCCACAATACAACAGGAGCACTTTTTGGATTTATCTGTAATAATAATTTAATTTTATATTACTTGCAGCAGAACATGAATTGAAAGAGTTTCAAATTAAAGTGATTCATAAGAGGATAAAGTGTATAATATTACATTAGGAATTCTACCTATCATGGTATCTTGTTACAGCACACAAAAACTTATCTCTCTAACGTGATTAAACATATAAAAACTTGAACAAAGGAAATAATTTTATAAATATATTTAAATTCTTTGTTAAAGTACAAAATACAAAATAAAAATAAATTGGTATAAATTTATATATGTATGATTAATTTAAAACAATTGAATGGTACATTATCTAAATTAAAATTATATACTATCTTAAAAGTAAATCAAGTAAAATATCAAGCTATTCACTGATATTAAAATGATATATGCGATTCAAAATTCATTAATAAAAAAATATTCTTTAAATGTTTTACATTTTAACAATGTCAAAGTTTAAAATAATAAATATATCAAATAATGTAATAAATTAAAGAGTAAAATGCAATATAAAATTACCTGAGCTGGGAAAAACCAGAAGAATAAATTCGAATTGAACTCCTTATTAACTGTGAAAAATCCAGAATAACTCCCAATATCACCCATTTCCTTATGCTGAACCGATGCTTTTTTCCTTGCCTCGTCAATTTGTCCATTTTCAATCCAAGGTGTTAAAATCAAAGGCTCCCCAACATCCTCGCCATCGTTTAAAGGAAACGATTTTAATTTCGGATAAACATTAGTAAAACCAAATGCAAAATCCGAAATCGCTACGAGTAAAAACACAAAGGCTAATCTTTTCATGTTGATAAACCTATGTTGACGTCGCAGACGTAAAGGAGTAACTGAGACTGTATACGTTTCGGTAGGCGTATATTATATATTATGATTTTCTGTATTATAGATATATAGGTATATTATTCCAAACGATAATTGACCAACTCATCATGTCTCATGCAGAAGGGAAATAAACGTGAACATGTGTTCAAACGGTATAGACTTGAAAATGTTTATTATCGTCTCTCAACAGGGTAACCAATAATTAAATTATTTTAAGTTATTAATAACAAAGTATTTCATTTATTCTTTTACATTTTTTAAATGATATTTATTAACAAATCATTAAATATTGTACTACTACTAAGTGCTAACTACATAGTATATAAAAAAAATATTATTACACCCACAGCCCGCACCCACATTTCGCGCGCGCGCATTGATATTACGTTGGTAATACTGAGACTGGTCGATCAGCTGGACAGATCAAAATTCGAGAAGTCGAAAAATTTAATTTCACGATCTTACGGTTAGGAGACTGGCCTATTGTTATTGTCACACACTGACACTCTGTACTTACTACTTATACACACGCAAGAAATTATTACCATCATTAACTTGTTTATAGGTGTGGAAACAAAGAGACAGCGATTGATCACTCGAAATGATAAATATTTTTAATCTAGATACAACGTCGTAGTCGAGAAGATTACATATTCATTTATGAAGATCAACAAGTTAGTGTATCTGCCGTATGTATGCAAATATATACATTTTATTTTATTATTTTAATAACCTGCGTTTACATTAAATTTTTTTTAAAATATCGTTTATAATTTGAATTATATGTAATCCTAATTATATTTATTTATTGCTCAGTCAACCAAATTTCGAGTTATGAATGTATAATTTTATACTTACATGTGTTTGTGTGAGTGTGTATTTTTTTTATGAAAAAGGACATTCCTTTCTGTAAGTTGGATTATAGTTAAAGAAATAAATATATTAATAATTCAAATGAAATAATTTAGTTAATTTTGTAATATCTTTTAATGTATTTTATACTATTTTTGTATTTATTAGTTTATAAGTTTCCTATCAATTAAAATTTATTTTTTTTATACAACTATGGCTTCTTACACATATTGAATCATTTACTTTGAATTAATTTTAATATCTTAATAAATTAAAATGCAATTATAAAAAAGTATATTACAATTAATTTTAATTAATATTTTGTTTCTAGACACTTTTTATTTAACACATCAACATGAATGACTCACTTTTGGAAGATGTGGATGATTTAATCAGTAAGCATGCAACTAATACACAGAACAATCGATATATTACAGTTAGGAAAGTTTTATCACCTTCTGTAAATGCTGGTTCAAAGTATGAAGATGCAACCACAAATTTCAAACAGGACAAAGTTCTATCCTCTCATTCTACAAATGTATCTAAAATTAAAATTAATAGGCGCAGTGGAAGTCAAGAAAAATCAAAGTCTAAACCATTAAGTTCTACTCCTAAAGCTGATAAAAATAATCCAGATGAAAATAAAGCTAAACCTACAGAGAATCAACCAAAAGTAAATGATAACATAAAATTAAAACCAAGTGAGGCAAAACCAGCACCCAAATTGCAAGAAAAGAAATCAACAAAAGATAGTCGACGTTCAGGTAGTTCAGGAGGATCTAGTCATTATTTAGATGCTTCGAGTAAAGAAAATACTCGACCATCACATGCTTCCTCATCTTCGAGAGAAAGTGCAACACAAGTGGAATTGAAAAAAGAAATTAATCGTCGTTCTTCCGATGGTGTGTCAAAAAAGTCTGACATTCTGGAAAAAACTGATCCAGTTATATTTTTGAGTGCTATTAAAGATCTTGTAAGTAGATACACTGAGCAAGAAACTATAAAAATACTTAGAGCCATGCAAAATTTGCATATTAATTCACAAGCAAGTTTAATAAAACATTTAATGCTTCAAACTGATGAAATAGTTAAGGAATTACGTCCTCAAAGTAATGGTAACAGTATTAAAACTCTAATTGAAGAAAATGAAAGAATGCGAGAAGATATTTTTATATTACGTACTCAAAATGATGTTTTAAGAAAGAAGAATGACGAGTTATCATTACTAAAGGAAGAAATTATTTCTTTAAAACTGAAGTTAAAAGAACTGCAAAAATAGTGTCTTAACATGTGAGTGCTGGGTTACTTACTAAGAAAAATTTTCAAAAAAAAATAAACTAAATTTTTACAATCTGTCTTACCCATAAAACTTAAATTTAAGAATTTAATTTTTTACACTATTAATTTATTACTATTAAATTACTAAAAGTGCCTTATGTAATTTATATTTTTATACTTACTAAATAATATTTATAATACATGTAAGTTTCACAATATGTACAATTTATTTAGGAAATTTACATTTCATTAAATAAAGATTAATAATAAAATAAAAAATAACTTTGTATCATGATTTCTATGAGTCTTACATAATAATGACATATTATATGCAATAGATAATAGAAAAATAAAAAAACATGTGTTTTATCTTAATAACTGATAAATAATGTACATACATGTAGATGAGCTTTGTGGATATATAAAATTATTACACTTTTGTAGAAAAACTTTGAACAGTTTCAGACACTCTACTATGAAATAATGTTAGTATCTAAATTATTTTTCTTACATGAAAAATGAATGTTCGTACATATTTTTGTACTTTGCATTGTGTACATAAAGCATTCGTTCAAACACTCTTACAAACTATGACATTTCTATGTTTATATCATAGGAACATATTCGTTTTTTTATTTTTCACACACATTTTCATTTCGTAAAATTTTTAAAAAGAGATTCTTTAAATAAATGCGCGCAACAAATTACATATTTTATAAATACCTAAATGGTTCTCATTATAAATTGTTAGAAGTATAAAGAGAAGCAGTGGTTAGATATTTCTAAGCAAAATATAAATAAATGACTGCATTCTGTTTGCTCAAAAAAAAAGTCGAAACTTAATCTTGTGGTTCATTAGTTTGCAGTCTTCTTCGCAATTGACTTTCTTCACCGTCATCAACATCGCCATTGTTGATTCCTTCATTATCGATTTCATTGTAATTCTCATCGTCGTCATCTCCATCTCTTGTTTCACCTGGTTCCGGTGGTCTGGTCCATCTATTGACAATAAATAAAATTGTAATAATGCATTTTAAACATTCAGGCATTAATATAAAATATTAATAATTATTACCGTATAAGCGTTTCGGGTGATCTATAGAGGAAAACAAGTTTTGCAAACAGATCCTCTTCAAGACACAAATCTCCACTTTCTCGAACAAGATATATGTCGAGACACAGTCTCAATATTCGGTCAACGTATGGTAAATCCTCAAACATAATTTTGGGAGCCATATCACTTACCATCCTTTTGATAAAGCTACTTACGAGTATAACTGCTGTGGTGTACAATCCAAATATCCTAAAATTTACCACAAATTATTAAAAATAATAGCTTTTTTTGTTAAACAAAATAATTAACTTACCCTAATCCACTAATAAAACTCAAGCCTTCGGGAAAAACTTTATCACTGAATAAGAACATCATGATGTAAGAACAATCATTCAGAGGGATTTCGTTCAATGTTGCATTGAAAATGGTATCGTTGCAATTTTCATGAACACCAAACCATTGCTGGTTGATAGAATTGTTTGTCACGGTCAAAATAACGTCTCGATAAAGATAATTTTGAGATTCTTCATCTTCAGCATCAAAATTGATTTTGTCTACAAACGAATTACCACTTTACAGTACACATTCAGCATAAAACATTTTAATGTAAAAATATATGTGCTTACTTTTGTATTGAACCAAAGGTCTCATCAATTGTGGAACCACAGCAGTGGCTTTGCTAGTAACTTTGAGGAACATTGGCAAAACATTTTGTAACACAATGTTATTATTTGGATTTGTACTATTGAGTGCATCTATCAAATCCTTCCGTGCCGAATTAATTGTACCGTTGACGTAAGGTTCCAATTTGATGTCTCGAATATTAGATGTTACACCCGTATCATCTTTGGACGCCGGTTTTCTTGCCACTGTCCATTCGACGTGTATGGTTACTACACCGTCTGACATCAGTTCGTTTATTAATCTGAAATTTAAATTACTCATTTAAATTTATCAAATAAATAATAATATTATTATATAATCAATTAAAATAATGAAGGAAAATTTACCTATTTTTGTCTGGTGGTGAGATTTCCCAAAGTCTTCCAGAATCAGTGCTCAATTTTACAGCCGCAACGTCGGTATTTATATAATTTTCCAAAAACGTAACAGCGGATCTATCGCGATGTCTTACTTCGTACAATTCTTTTAGATCATCGAAATTTTCCTCACTGTATTGAATGATCGAGCTATTCTGCGCGGCAATCGTGTAAATTGGGTCATAAGAGCCTATCCTAAATTTAAGGGTGACTTCGTAAGGCAAATTCGAAATGCCCACAGTACTTCCAAGAGCGAAAAGCAAAAGAGGGAACCAAATCATTCCGATCATAAGGAAAAGTGCACCTCCACCAACCAGATATTTACTCATTTGTGTTTTCTTCACTCCTCTTTCTTGTGGATAGTCATTTTCTAATCCACGCATACACTATAAAATAATTTATAAATTAATCCGTGCAAAAACATAAGCTTACTGAAATCATAATCATATCTTACTTTGATTTGATAAATGTTAGCAAAAATATCTTCCATTTTGAACCAATCCATCACGGTCATCGATGTGTCCGTCCAAATCCAATCCATAACAGCTCTCATTTCGAACAGGAAAGGAATCACCATGAATCTAATATTATCATTTAAAACATGAGTTGTTTGAACATTGTTGTGAAAGTAAATAGTACATTACAAAGCTATATCTTACCCTTTAAACAATGTATAATTCACAATAGTGTACTTTTTACATAAGAAATTTCCTAAGATACGCGTAGGATAACCGAGTCGCAGTTGATAAGCTGCGAGTAATAAGTAGAAGCATTTGACCATGTACCAAATTTGAGGTATCACTTTTGTATTAAATTGTCTAAAAATAATTAAAGCAAACGTTAATAACACAATATTGAGTTCTTAATGTATCAAAACTGCAATAATGCGTATCTCACCTTTCCGTAGCACTTGGTAATATAATAAACATCCATATGTGAACACCAACAACTAAGCAATACTGGAATATTAATTTACCCGCAATAGATTTTTTCAAAAATAATGCACGATCGATGACGATCAATGCGAATTGCAAAAGTAACATGAGTAAAAATGGCATTGGTACGCGATTTTCTGCAAAATATGTTGCAACACCTCCGTCACCTTGTTGTGCCTAAAGAAAACCATATTTTTAATTTAATAAACTATAAGTTTACAAATACCGTCATACATAATATTGTAAATAAAATTGTAAACTTACACCAAATGATGAGAAACCAAAAATTAAAAGGATGAAATTGAAAAAGTCACACAAAAACATGTAAGCATAGACGTTTGTTTTTTCTTTTCCTGATGGATCAAGTATGTTACCAAAAAATCTCTTCATTGGTTCGGCGTGCCTAACAACCCTAAATAAATATATAAACATAAGTTTTCTTTGTTTTTTCTTTTGTGCAATAAATTTAGTATTTGAAAAGATTTTGAACTAACGTTAAACGCATTGCATCCTGGAAATTTTCATCTGCTATGCTTCGTTCAGTTGCTTGGAGTATAATAACTTTTTCATTATCTCCAACTGGTGGTACTGTATTTTCATCATCAGGATCTAATTGTAGGCTTAACGTTCTACCTTTTGGTGTTTTCAATTCGTTGTTTACATTAAGTCTGAAATATTGATTAATCACGTAATTATACCATCAAATATTACGCAAAAAATAATTTAACGACTAAAATTATAATTACACTACGCCAGATGGATCTGCATTCTCCTCTTCGTCTTCTTGCTCAACTTTTTTATTTTCAGTATCCGGATTGACAGGTTTCACAGTAGCAATCGAAACACCCGTTGGAAGAACTTTACGCGTTTTTGAAGGTTTTGTCCATTGACCCAACGATTTCAGCATAAATCTAAGATTTAAAAATATAACATTTGTTTATAACGAAATATTAATATTTTCAATAATAACAACGATTCTCACCTATGGAAAAATACAACCAAAAGTAGTAATAAATCCCACAAGGCATAGTTAGGTTTTCGCTCGACGCCAAGTATCCTCGGGATTTCAAATGGATAGGACGACAATTCTTTTTTATTCCACGAAAGGAAAGCCGGTTGACACATACATTTTATAATGACCATTGCCTAATGCATAAATAATCATCGTTAAAAATAAACTGAATAATTGTAGGTAATAATTGAGAACAATAATGATGAAGGGCACTATTACTAACTTCAATGTAAGCTATTAAGGTAATCCAAAAGGTCTTTGACGGCCTTGGAATGGTGAGGGATCCCCATAGAAATACCATCAGCGGTAATGGAGTTGATAATATGGACGCATTTTTAATTTGATGTAAAAATACCATGAAGTAACAGAGGAAAGTCGAGTGAGCCAAAATACCAAACCAAATCGATGCTGCTAACTGGATGATCGGTGGTTGATCCACCTCGGATAAAAGTGCTTCACCTTCTTCAGCTTCTCGAGATATTGTACCATGAGAGAATAGTGAGCTACTTACAAAAATACGATATCCACATTATAATTGTGTTGTTTAATCCTATAATGTGTCAATGTAATGTTATAGAGATATATATATGTACATATATAATAAATGTTATTTAAGAATTGTGTAGCTTTTTGTACAGCATTAAAATAAATTTTGATCAGCTCGGATATTGTCAACGATTATATATACCTGGGTATATCCTAAGATATAATGGAATTTCCATCAACTTTTTACAAGGAGAGTATCATGTATACGATAACCACATCTTTTTACCCATAATTGTTTTAAATTTTATCTGTTTCTTTATTTGATAATCTCATCGGTCAATATTCTGTCAGTATAACTTTATAGATCTATTACAAATAGTCATCAAACATTTTTTTAATCAAACAAATAGTTTGCAAAATGGTATCAAGATGTGTTTCTCTGCGTCATTCGCTCTCTTCGGATAGATTTTACGAAAGATTAGAGTATAATTTTCTTGAGTATTATATACACCGAAAGCACAATTAAAGCTTGTTAATGATAAATCTTAGTTGAATACGACAACATCCAAACATTTTTGTATTTTTTTTACACCTTATTAAAAATAATAAAATTATTAAAAATAAAAACTTGACGAATAATAATTTTTTAATAATATATAAAACATTATAAAAATGAAAATTGAAGAGTAAAGAATCTTAAGAAGAATTAAAAAATATATTATCCCTATAATTGTAGAGCATATGCTTGTTTCAAAAACATCAATTTGAAATCCTTTCCAAAGATTCTCTAACTAAAATAGTTGATATCTCACACGGAACTACATGCTCGTATCAAAAGAATAAAATAATTCCCATTTACGCATGTAACAATGTGAACAATTAAAACATAAATTTTTAAAATACATGCGACTTCTCGATATACCTAGAGGAGGATACGTCCAATCCTCGCTCCATACTTGGCGCTAAAATTCGGATTTGTGGCACTGACAGGGAACTCTGCTTCCTAACACAAATAATTCCTCTAATCGCTAAGTGATTTTATTAACGCGCGTTGCCACATCATTTATTTTTCTTTCAAAGTCAATCAACATTTTATTAAAATGTATTTAATAAGTTTTCCGCAGAAAAAATGTGTAAGTAAATGTAAACAGCAACAAATATATCCTACCTCTTCGCAGCTTGGTCATCTTGCGTGCTAGGTCCTTCGCCTGGATCGTCGAGAATATCATCGGGATTTCCGTCTGTTGTTGATCTATCGAAGCAAGCGTTTACACTACTACTAACTAATAATTTACAACTTATGATGTAAAGATATCTTTAATCGCAATATAGTGAACCTTTCAACGTTTACACGTGTATATCGATTCTTATGTTAAAATGTACATTGCGATATACAATATTTTTAATTGCACAAAAAATTGGAAAATTATAATGAAAAAATAAAAATTCTTAATTTTATAAGTAAAGTCTTATAAATATTGTTTACAATAATATCTAAGTGATTCGTTTACTACGTAAGCATCTACTTAATTTTTTATAAAGCGATACGATATGTATAGCAAATGAGTTAATAATCAGAATTAGTTAAATCTACCTCTGTTTAACAATTGGCAATGGTTGCCATATTTGATTGATTCCAAGTCTTGTGCCCATTCGAAAATCTGGTTTGGCCTACGTCAAAAAAATTAAATTTAAATTATACATCGCCGTGCTAATAAATCCTGTAGTTTCATTGTCCCAATCATTTCATACCTTTAGCAATTTTTTCTCTTTAGCCAGTACTTTCCTAACGTATCTATAATCATTGGAGTATCTGTTCAAATATCTTGTCATAGAGACCATAGTACTGCTAATCAAAGCCCAAATGAATTTAAAGTACGTTAAGAATGACACTTTAGCTTCATCAGTCTCATCTTTTGACTTAGTAACATCTTCATCATCTTTATCCATCATTTTGTCCAGATCATCAATTAGAACACGCTCGGTCGCATCATCGTCATCGTCATCGACCGAACCAAGACTTGTACGTTCTGGCAACTACACGAATAAAAGGAGAAAGTTTCATTTAGTTAGTTCTATTTATTTATCTAAAAAAATGGCATTGTATTGTATTATCTGTGAAAATACGACAAACTACTGTGCACAATGTAGTACTAAACATTATACTGTTGCGCAATTTGTATTAGCTGCAAGCTTGCTAACAGTACTCAATTTTTGCGTTTCAAATAATAGAAGCATCAAATTCTATCGAGAAAATTAGCTTATCGTTTTTATAATAAATTTTCTTGTCTAAATTTACGAATTCCACATAAATTTAGTTTAAAAAATTTGTCTTGATTTTACGTTAAACTAATTTAAATGATGAATTCTGCTTAGTACAAGCTAGTATTGATATTTACTGGCGAAGCCTTGTCAATAACACAAATATTTTTTTATCCACAGAAACATTGTATATGTTTATTAGCAGATATTCTCTGCATTGACATGTAGTATGTAAAATATTGTAAATGTATTAATGTTGTGAAAAAAATATGGTCAACTAATACGATGAATCAGCCTGCAAGGTTTATGAGTTTTTTTAAAAAAAGCAAATAATATCGAATAATTTATTGTTTGGTATAAAAATACTGCTAATTTATGTATGAAGTTTGAAAGAAAATTATTTACAATTTTGAACTTAAACAGTTAAAAGTTATTTAGATGCGATGTATATTGAACGGCAAAGGATGGGTTGCGCACTTAAGGATTAAACAAGTTAAATTTATACACTAAAAATTGAGAATTTTTGTGCGACAATTTGGTGCACAAAAATACTTCTTAATATTTTTGGTATATAAATTGAATCTACTCAATTCTTAAGTTAAAAAATCACCCTATACCTATTAAACATAACCATCAATGTAAAATCCACTTTGAAGATATAAATATATAATATTTAGAATTACGTTATATAATCGATTTTCTTTCAAAATTCAAAGCTATCTCCACGTACAGTATAAATATATCATATTAATGGCAAAATGCTTATGAAATGATTAAAACAAAATAGCTTCAACGTTTTTCGTATATTATAAAAATTATCGTAAAATATAATACATATATATACAAATACCTATCCATAAAAAAGCAAATACGTATTATACAAAGAGGAAATAGAGAAATATAAGTAATAAACAATGCTGGTAAAATACAAAGAGCTCCAGGTCCACGAGTATCCCCATCCTCCTGGAAACAATAGTTACAGCGACAAAAAGAGAGAAAGAGAGAGAGAGAGATATCAAGTAAGCTATAAGAATCGAAAATTACTTGTTCAAATAAGATAAAAAGTACGGCAGGAAGGTCCGTTAGTAAATACAAGAGAGAAAGAGAGAGAGAGAGAGAGAGTGAGTGAGTGAGAGAGTTAGATGTAGAAACAGCAACAGTGTAACATGCAGGATTTTTGGAGGACAATCTCACATCGGTAGCCGCGGCAGTGTCGGTATCGGAACGAGCGCTCAGATAGGACATTGATGATTTCTTGCGAGTCAACGGCACACTCCTACGTCGTATTTTCATAGCATCCTTTTGACTTCCTCCGTATAACGCTACATGCGTCGCTATTTCAATGTCTGTTTTAATCAGCGTGTTCATCAGCTGTAAATTGCACCACTCAAACGCGTCATTTTCTGCTAATATCCACCCTCGACTAGCGCTTTATTCTCTTTTTTTTTATCAAGCCTGATTTTTTCTCAGTTTTGTGAAGGTATTTGTAATTATTGTATGCATATATCTATCTATGTGTATGTGTAGATTTCGTGTAAGTATCCTTTACATTTATCCTTTGCACATTCTTCTCGTAATTTTTGTCACGTTATCACGATTACGTTCACGTTCGTATCGAGCAAAGTGAAGTATGTGTGCGGATATAAATCATTTAACAGGCTATATAAACTTTCGTATACCCAGATAATTTTGTTTGGGCAAACAAAATAATGTAATACGAAGATTTTAAAAACGGCAAGCGTTAAATTGCATTCACATTCAAAGAAAGGGTAAACAAATTTCAATGCGATAATGGGATACAAAAGAGGGAGGAAACTACCCGAATAAATATAAAATTGAAAGCAAATGATTTTGAATCGTAGAACCCAGACATAGTAACATACAAATTGTTAAAATTTATCTATTAAGTATAACACTTATGTCTTTAAGTTTATTTATGTGATATTCAGCTTTCGATTGAGTATCAATTTGTGTAAGCTATTTTGGTTTATGTAATATAAAGTGTCGTTATTGCATTTAACATTTCCATTCAATCAAAAATATATATAGATCATGCTTGTAAAAAAAAAAAATTGTATGTGTGTATCCCTATAATTGGCTCGAATAAAGATATATAACTTGAACATTGATTTAATACGTTTTTCCCACAATGATGAATGACATTGCATGTGACTGATAATTGTATTAACAAACTCACCTCCGAAACCGTCATTCTCCGAGCTAGCAGTTTTTCGGGTTCACGTTTTTGAGTTTCTTCTTCCGATATAAGATCTTTCTCCGGGAACAAATCGGTCAAATCATCATCGTCCATATCGTCGAACATGTAATAATCTCCCGATCTGATAGCTGTGTACAAACATTTTCGCAAATTACTTTTTTTTAAAAGTCCAATGAGGTTTATAAGCTAGTACAAATAAGCGGTAAAGGCATTAGTACAAAACATCTGGTATAGACAATTTATATTAACAGGATTTTAGAATAAATTAAATTACTAGTAAGAAACTATTTTACTAACATATAGATACTTAAAAATATAATGCAAAATACAGTAGCTACACCAAATGTAATTTATATATAAATATACAAATTATTTACAGAATACAAAAATAATTGAGCTACAATATTTTTCTTCGAGGTTCTGGAAATAAAGGAATAATTCAGGGCTGGAAAGAAAATAAATTAATAATTTTACCCTGTCCATGAGTTTTTGGTGCTTGATGCATATACATTGGTCGCTCGAGTCGATTATACAAAGTATCTGTGGAAAAGAAGAGATAAAAAGAAAAACGTAAAATATGTACAGAAAAAAATATTGCATTATTCATAAATGTAAATATTTCAATGAACGGCAGTTTCCTGTTGAATAATCAGAAACATTCATTAGAGGATTTGGATATTGGTAATGGAAGAAATGAAAAAATATGGGATACCTGTAAGATCAGATAAATTGGTATAATACATATTTTCTAATAAAACGAAAAAACAATTGTGCACTATGTATATTCTGTGTATATACACTAATTAAAAAATGTTTTTAAAAACTTAAGCAAAAATTGGTTTTAAACAATAAGTTGATTCACATATTTAGTTAATGAACTGTGAATATAAAATTATTTTATAATAAGTTGATAATAAATCAAACACTTAAAAAAGATAAATTTTAAACAATTTTGTAAAACCGATAAACGCTTTTGTTTTAAGGAATCGTATGAATATTAATAAATATTAATTTACACTATGAATATGGATTATTATTAGTTTAGCAATAGTATATTCTAAGTTTAATTAACCGAATTTAAATTGATTACTTTAGTTAATTGATCAATAAGTGTTTTACATTTTTTATATCGAAAAAATTTGAATGATTTAAAATACTAAATTAAGCTCATTAAATTTTCCTGAAAAGTCTTAGTTTGTGATATTGTTCGAAATTGATCGTTACGAATTCTCAGTAAAATATTGATCAAGTGAATCTACGTATCTATAAGGCTATTTACACGAAAAACGACAAAAGGCTTGTATATAACAGCAACACCAACGATGATTATGACGACCAAGGCAGCAACAGCAGCTATGGTAATTGTCGACTATTACATGTATGATGAGATCTAGGCGATCGCGATGCCGTAGAAATAACCGATCTCCGAGGTGTTCTTGGTGCATTCGTCCAGGAACTGTCAGCATAACTTGACTGTCTTCGATGCGTTCGACGTTCAACGTTCTCGGATTTTTCCTCCGGTTGACGATCGTACGGTGGTGGTGAAAATACTGGAAACGTCTCGTCGGGAGAAGGTCCACGAGGATTTAATTCACTGCTTGGTGGAGAACCAAAAGAAATCCTAGTCGGTTCAAGGTAACCTTCCAAGCTAACGGTCATTATAGCTGAATTAGGAGAAGGTGCCTGAAGTAAAGAAGCAGCTCGTGGAGTCAATGGTGCTGGTTCATCTTCGTCTTCGTCATCGTCGATTGGTGTTTGATATCCTTGGGGTGGAGTACGAGTCGACGAAATGCACGATGACATACTCGATGTTCTTGCTAATGGTGCTTCGCCTTTTGTTGGGTAGTCAAGGTAGTGTCGTTTCAATTTGATTTTATGCACGACGGGGACAGGTAACAATTGAAATATTAGGGTAAGACAAATGTTATTCGTAGAAAGGAGTAAACACAGGATTCTTTTTAGTAAACGTAGTAATTAGTAAGGGTACATATTTTTATCTATTCCAACAGTTACAAAACATATTTTGTTAGAATATACTTACCAATGCGATGAGTTTTAGGTTCTCTGTAATTAGGTCCATGTATCTTCCTCTGGTTAGCTTTGATTTTGTCCATTTTAAATTTAATTTTCTGGAGTACCGCTTTTTCGAGATTCTCTTGCTCTAAAATACGCTTCTGATGCAACTCTTCGAGCAATTCGGCACCTCGCGATGCTAAGATGCTCATAGCTTTCGTTTCATCAACGATATGGAAAAAGTAATAGCTGCGGAACAGGCGTTTCTGGAGCAAAAGAAAACCGAAGCATAAACCATCCCAGACCATTCCGATATCTTCACGATCCACCTCACACGTAGAACTTGATTTAAATTGTTCATCCGAAATTTCGAATTTATTTAAGCAAGCTATACCTAACAGTTGAATACTCCAACATGCGTACGCCTCCAACTAAAGTAATAACGATTTAAAACATTATCGAAACAAAATTATTAAAAATTTAAGAAATAATAGTATTTCCGCTTACGTTTTTGATGAATACACATCCAATACCTTGGAATATGGTTTTACTGAATATAACAAAAATGTTATATCCAATTAATATGTTCCACCATTTGAGAATAGTATTAACCGGGCGAAGATAAAAGTCGCTGCCTTGCCATAAAAATACAAAAGCACCGATCAAATATCCCAAAGAAAAGAGGTTTGTTCTTTTTGTACCAGCCATAAACATAATTGATAAAGTGATCCACATTAAACTCATAAAACTACCACGTTTAAAGACGTCGAGCCAATTGTGAATGTGCGAAACATAATCTTTCACTGGATTTATAAAGTTTGGCCTCTCCATTTCTTTGTAAACTGAATAATTGTGGCCAGCCACAAATTCTTGTCCACTTGCTACGCTTCGTTGTTCAATTCGAAATACCAAACTTTGACGGACTATCATGAAAAGTAGAATGAAATCGCCTGGAATGATGTATAAATTAATTTTATATTTACCAACATCAACTAATGATTTGTCCGAATGTTTAATTTATAAAAATGATCACATACACATGAGTTTCTTAGGATTTGGTCTTGAATCTGGATCTGGTAAGAACATCCATTCTTGTAAACCTTTTAAAATTTCGGAATTCTTCCATGGGTAATCTACAAATTAGTAGAAACATTAGCTATATAGGTAAACTGTAACAGATAATTTAACGATACATGTACCTATGCATAACCAAGTAGGCGGTGCAACTACCAAGGCGTACTGTAGAGGTAGTAGAACTATAGCAAAAATTTTTAGAAATGGCCATACTTTTGAGGTAGCTTTCCGATTTAACGAAAATAAAATCATCAACCATATGCAATACAGGACGGAATAGAAGTCTAATCTGGTACCGATAAGTACCATTATTCCCATTAAACAAAATTCCAATCCAAATTTGTAAAAACCGTAGTTAAATAAGAACTTGATACATGGTTTAATGCCCTTGTCTGCATCTGCGCGTTTGATATTTGGGAACATAAGCAATGGTGTTTCTAAAGGTTCACCATTTTCCTGTCTGTGGAACCACTGTCGAATAGCAATTATTGCTTGCAACGTTGTTACCGTTATTATACCAATGTAGCCCTCTAAAAGTTTTGGCAATTTTATTCCAGCGTCCATTTTTTTCATACCAATCCATTCTGCCATATTATACGTTTTGATAATATCCGTTTCGTTTTGAGTTGCATTTCCCGGGATGTGCTCCTTAAATAAAAATACATTATGTCATCGGTCAATGAAATTTAAAAACTAGTGAGCAATACAATCTAAAAACTTACAGTGCAATTCCGATCCCACATTTCATGTTTAATATAATCAATCTGATATAACATTTTAATGACCATCAAAACCGCGATTACAGCAGACATAACGTTGATCACCATTATCTGTGCCGTTCGCCTAAAGTTAATCGTGATCGCTACAGTCAAGATGAAAAAGAAGTTAATGGCACATACCTGAAATCATATGTATTAGAATGACAGTTTAATAAATCCATTCTCTAAAAATCAAAATTTAATATAAATTTTTATTACAATCACATGAACTTACGTCTTCGATGCACAGTAGTACGAAGGAGATGAAAATAATTTTTTGCATATGGATTTCTAAAAACAACCATACATTGTTATAAAATCTGTACAGGTAGTCTGAAATTTTTCTCATAAGCGCAATTCTCTCTAATTTGGACATATCTAAAATAAAAGAATTCAATAAGTTTTTGAAAATAAAATATAAATTTACACAAAATTGAAATATTTACGTTTCAACTCTTTCAATGTAAATACACGGGGTTCATGGTCATGATCAGATGCAAATATTTCACTTGGTGAAACAATCGGTATCGTGCTGGGCGAATGACCTAAACTATCTTTTCGTTCAACTTCGCTTCTAAAATTAATAAAAACATTTATCATACATTTTATTAAAAAAGAATTGGAAAAAATAATTGTTAAATTGTAATTTCTCTCACAATCTTTTAATATTGGTAACTTCGAGAAAATCATGATGGAAATAATGTATTTGCAAAACAGTGATGATCACAAAGCATGTAGGCGTGAGTAGTCTTACAAATAAGTCTTTGGTATCGTATATAATTAGGCCAATATCTTCTTGCCTAGAAAAAGAAATTCATTAGTAAAATTATAAATAGATTAATATGCTATTATAATTCACCAAAATTTTTTATCTTAATTACTTTTAACAAATACACTCTGATTAAAGTTACTTCGTGTTCGAAAAAAATATATTCAAGCACAACTTACAAATTCCTGGAGATGTGAAGATAATGCTCCCAGTATTCGGGAAAATCAGGAAACTGGTAGGTGTATATAAGAATCAACATAATTACGGAATATCCAATAACAGCGATCCAAAAACCGTACATCATTTTTCTCCAAGCTACCCAAGATATCTAAATAATGAAATGGTAACATAATTATAAATTGTATCTATTGAAATACATTAAAACATATATTTATGTATATATACCTGGAAGGTAATGATAAAGACTAGGAAAAGTGACATGTACACAATGCGGAAGACGGTCATACGTTCGCCAGTGATACCGCTAGTGAACAACATAACTGCTACTACAGCTATCCAAAATTTGGTCAAGAATTTTCTGAGAATAACACCCACATCTTTCATAAATTTGCTTTTAATTTCGGGCTCGTTTTGATTGTTCATAGCTGTCGTCGCGGTTGATACTGATACGTGCAACGGTGCTACCATGTCTCGAAGTGTCGATGATCTTCTTTGTCTCATTTTCTCCGCTGTATATTGCCTCATTGTAATCCAGAACATTGTCATGAATAGACACTAGAATTTAATGACACTCTATCTTACATGGCCTAATTTGTATACGCATATATTTCGATTTCCGGTATTTTCTATATAACTCACCGTAATTACATACAAAGTTTTATTTATCACTAATGACATTTGATCAAAGTTATTAAAATAAAATTTTAAATCTTACTTATCGAAACTAAAAATTTTAAATCAACTAATTTCTTTTATTAAGATGCGACGGTCAAATTACAGGGGTCTATCTTTAAAAACTCGAAAATTGTAATTAAATTGTTAAAATAAAAATCTGAAAACATTTGAATGTGATGTCTAATAGTTATTATGAAAAAAGTTTATCCAGCTTGTTTTTTTTAAATAATTAATTTTTAATAAATTATTAATAAGTACTTTTTTGTTGATTACGATTAAATAGAAAATTTAACTTGTAGCTAATAAAAAAAATATCATTTAGGAGTCAAAAACATTTTTAAATATTTATAAATGATGATGGGAAGCAAGTAACAGAGCATTTTAATGTGACTTAATGAAACAAGTAAAATTAGTTTTGCTATTAGTAAAACAAATAATGTTAGTTAAATAATAAATAGTAATACAAAGTAATAAACAGTAAAAGTAATAGTATAATAAATATATTGTAAACCTATGTAACTGACGTACCTTTACAACGAGATGCCAACAACTCTGTTCGGATGTTTTTTTGAATCCGATATCTGCCATTTTTATACCATGTATTACTGTAGGTAATTCTTCTTCTGTCAAATCCATACTATATACATATTGCACAAGCAGTAAAAGAGTCGAGTAAAAAACAATGAACGGAGAACATTTCATCATCGAAGATCGTTTATTTGGTACCATCCATAATACTAATGCCCAAAGTAAAAGAGCGAAGGTTGTCCAGCTGTGATACATTATACTCCAAGCCTACAATTTTAATAAATATTTTCATTGAAGAGAATCTAACTTTTATTGAATAAACATGAGCGTTTATTTGCGCATTTTAATACTAGTCACAATTTCTTAAAAATTAATTTGCATTTAGGAATTCCACTTTATTTACCATCATAATGATGTTAGTAGCCAAGTAAGATGAATTAACGATGAGTTGAAATATTGAAAATACCGCCATTATCACATGTTCTACAATTCCAGGCTTTTCTTCCGACATACCTATTATCAAGATTAGTTTAGAAACATGACCAATTAAAAAAATGTTAATTCTTAATAAGTTCATTCCTAACCTTCGCTAAGCGATTGCAATTGAATACTATCGTCCTGATGACCATCTTGAACGATGACACTTCCAGTTGAATCTTGAAGTAATCCAGTACGTCCCGATCCAAACCTCATCAGCTGTAGAATAAATCGAATCGATGTAATAAATCGTTATATCGAGATTAAAAGGGGTTGTTAATTCAAAAGTGACACGGTACATTACTACTTTTAAAATTCGTGCACTAATAAGTGAGGGTTAATCTAATATAAAGCTACATTGATTGTAAATCTCGAAGCTTGTAAATACTTTGAAAATGGAAACGAAATAAAATAGTAATAAGCACAGTGTAACGACAAAAAAGGTAAGCTGTAGAGTAAAGAAAAGAAAGACATCTGGTAAAATTAATATAGTAAATAATTACAAAGGTTATTAATATACCTGCGTCAGAAAAAATGCAACACGTGAATAGAAACGGTTTAAGGAGTTCGACATAGAAGCCAAGGGATAAGGATTGCTGTTCGTTACAGCGGAAGGGGGAACTTCGTGCACAAGGACAATCATCGGTTTTTCGGGAGAAAATGTTGTCTGTGGAAAAATATAAGTTTCTAAATAAATAAACTATCAATAAGTGATGCAGGAAAAACTACAATTGTCACAAAATAAATATTTTATTTGATTAATTAAAATGAATACCGACAGTGTACAATGTAACTAAAAGATACTAATAAAAGTTTTTATTTTAAAATAGTTTAAACTGAATATTAAATTGGTTAGCAATTCAAAATTCATCCGAGATTACTTAATTATCAAGTACTTACGTACTAAAAGACTAAATTGAATGTTCAAGTATTTCTTTTAATTGCATCAATTTAGGAAATTTATAATCAAATAATCAGGATAGTAGAAGAAATGGAAGAGAAAAGAAGTTACTCTGCATTCACCTCTGGCAAGAGTAAAGAGCAACTATAGTAACAATAACACGAATACAAAAGACGACTAACATATAGGAAAAAAAAGTGGTTAGCACACGCAAAAAATCAAGACTTACAATACGATGTGCAAAAAAAAATATTTTCTTTTGTCAAGAATGTGCAGTTATTACTAAAATAAAAGCCGTTTACTCGGAATTCCGTACATTTTCTGGCATCTAAAAATGGTTGAATCGTGTATAATTTTGCATTCGTGTCAAGTAATAATAAGTATTAGAAAGGTTAAAAAAAAAGGTAAAGCGGTAGTTGAAATACGTACAGGCGTCCTCTCATTTGGTTGCGCCGGCTGGGTCTCGGCAGTCGGCTTCTAAAATATAGCAAACTAATACATAGCGTCAACCAAGCCAAGAATTTTCGGTGCATTATCTATATAACAGAAATCATAATATACTTGGAACAAAAGTTTCTTTTTTAAGAGATATTGTTTTTTTATGTAATTGTGTATCGTTGTTCTGCGTCACGCGCTGTACGTTTAACAATTTTTTAAGCACGTGCATAAATAACCAATTATTCAACGTACAATAATTATAGAGTGACTAGAAAAAAACACACACATACCAAACATTACCTCTTTCGAATATTCTTGAAATTAAACCTAAATTTGGCGTTACAAAACATTATTCAATTGTCCTATTTCTATTTACCAACTATATTTACACGACTAAAGTAGATCATTAAAAAAATGATGCCGATTTAATAATTAAAATATATAAGCAGTAAACATAAGACTTACAAGATTACTGATAAGTATATGTATAATATATTTACAGTAAACCAACTAAAAAAAGCTTTTGTGACAATAATTAATACAATGAATAAAAATTAAATTAAAATTGAAATACGAACAACTTAAATAAAAAAAAGATTATGTACATAAACGACCAAAATTAAGTTTAATCGCAAATATTTTTAAGCAGGTAATAATTTCGGTATATATAAGACACTCGGTTTAAATAATCGTATATATATATATAATAAAAGCGAAAATTTTACAGGCGGGATATAGATAAAAAAAAAATAAACAGCTGGATATAGATACACGGATCATGCAAGCTATAGCTTGATCCTTACACGGGCCTTTCGTCGCGCAGATTGCCAGCGTTGCGACGGTGTCCTTTTACGTATGGACACGTGCCGTGACAATGGGGTATCCAGCGTTTCCAGTTTGCCGCTTAGGCGCGTACTTTGCTTAGCCTGCAATGCCTCGTTAGTAAAAGCGCACTATCGTTCACTTCAATTTCGCGCGGTGGAAAAGCTTAAAACGTTTTTTATTCTACTTTCGCGATTGGATTTTATTCATTTCTTTTAGACGCGTATTAATAAAGATTTCATTTACGCGTTATACTCTATACGAAAGTGATATTGATGTAATGTTAAAAGAAATTATTTAATTTTTCTACCGAATAATATGAATATTATAGTGCATCAGATCGTGTTTTAATAAAGCATTCAAAAATTAAAGCGATAAGTTAAAAATTAATAATCACTTTGCTGGTGATTATCATTAGGTATTGTTTAATTGTATAATATAATATACTGTTAAATTGTTAAAAGAATATTGCACCGAAACATATCGAACAAGTCCCATTCGAAGTTTGTAGGAGTTAATTGGCATAAACACTGTAGTCAAAGTCAAGACTGAAGATAGAGTAGAGTAGCTATTTGTTTTGTTAGTTGAAATGTATATTTTTGTAAGTGTAAACATGATTCTTATTAAATAATAATAATAATAATGTATATAAGTTGTATATCAAGATACAAACGATTCAAGCTCACATTGTTATTTACCAACTTTTCATTGAAGTAATAGTATATAACATTTGAGCAAAAATCGTTTCAAAAAATTAATTTGCTTTCAATAAATCAAGAAAACTATTATTCTAATAAAATTGAATAGATATCTATATAACTGAAAAGCAAATTAAAATTTTGTACAATACGCTTCCCACTCGAAAAAGGGGAAAAATAAAATGTCTACTTGCCGGTTTTTTAAAGAGGAATTTCGACTGCAACGAAAGAACGAAGTAGAGTAGGAAGAGACGCAACGAGTACGCGTAAGTCGACCAGTCAGCATCATCGATGTAATCAACATCCCTGGGATCGGTACAATTCGTTTGGTAAACTGCGACCAAACCAAAATACCTAGCCCAGGTACCGTTCACAGGCAAATATTCTTGAGGCCATTGATTTTGATAAGACAATAAGACGACGATGTGTATTGCGACCACGGCCATCATTACGCGACAGATTAAGGCGAAACCACGACGTAGTTCTCGATGAAATGCCCACCATGTTGCTGAGCCGATAAATACCAAGAAGTAAAAAGCTCCTTCGACCGATGGTTTTAACGATGCTGTGCAGCAAAGTGTCGCAAGGACGACATATGTTCCGATGCTACCCAGAAAGTTTATTATCTGTCATATTCAATACAAACAAATTAAAAAAGTTTATATAAATTGATTGTTAAACATTACAGGGATTACAGGGAAATTACAGGGATATATCTTTTTTCAACAAAAAAAATCATATTTTAAAATTAATAATCTGAAAACATTTTTAAATAAGTTCAGGTCTGTATTGTAGGGATCGACATACGTTAGTAACCGAGTTGAAAAATGTTCGCAAAAGGTTAATTCTAACATTAAATTGAAATTATTAATTTATAAAGTTGAAAGTATTTACCTAAAAAATATTTTGTTTTATGTATAAGAAATAAAAAATAGTGTAATGATATTCTATTAGTATATTTATAGTTAATTATCTTTTGATAAAATGAAAGTACAAACCTTTGCAGATCTGTCTTTGGACCTCTTGCGAGCTTGTTGAATAGAGGCTGTTTCACTTTCTTCCGTGATTGGAGCGGTAAATACGCGAGAAATGTAATAAATTAGTATACTCGTTGGTAAAACTACAATTTCTGGTATTAACCAGAAAAAGAATTCCCATGGCGTTGCGTTATCTAACCTGACTAGACCTATGTGCCTTAAGAGCGTTTCTAGGAATTCGCCTAAAATGCAAAAATCATTTATAGATGTTTAAACATTGAAGATTTTGAGAATTAAACGCGTTAATCAAAAGTGAATAGCTTACAATTCATTAGAAAATGCCCGTAAGGTGGGAGAGATAAAAGAACTATGTGAAAGATTAATTGAGTAACGGTGACGATGAAACTGAGACCTATACTGGCTTTTAAAAATCGTCCGGTATGGCCATTCATGGAAGTATACGTCGGTACTGGTACCATCGGCGAGACAAGCGCCAATGCCAGGTACACGAGCGACAGTCCTACAGGTCTCCATATTGTACCTAAATATACAAATAAATCATTATATACTTTCTGTCTATACTTCTCTTTTAATAGAATAACTTTTTTATGAATAATTAATTGCGACGTCGAAAATTCTTGAAATTTTCAAACAAAAATACATTTTTGAATTTGTAAGTGCACATGCTTTAGATTACACATAGCTAATGAATTTATTTTCACATAAATTATTTTTTCATGAAACCGTAGCTAATTGATTTAAAAGTCGAATATTGACATATTGAATGTACGATAGATCATTTGAATGCGAGGGACTACTTCAATTCAATTGTAAACACTTGCGTGCATAATTTACGATGGCACGTATAATGGTATTTGATACTGCATTAATTTCATTCGCACGCAACGACATATATGTCATTTTTCTCTTGTAATTCGCATGATACATGTAAATGCATAAAAACTTTTAATTATGTATAAATATAATTACATTTACAATTTTTCATTTTTCTGAGGTAAACAATATATTATTAATTAAATGTCCATCGTAAAAATATTGTGATTGCAATGGGAAAAATAAGGAAAAGAACTCATAGTATACATATAATAACTCATTTGAAAGTCAACCAATTTCGTTATTCAATTATATAAAAGAATTCCAATAATTCACATAAGTATACGACTTTAAGAAAAAGAAAAAAATGACTATAGACACACATACGCGTGTAATAAAAAAAATAATCATCTCACACCGAGAAAGTAGGTAATGTCACAAAAATTAATAAAAAAAAATATATGTATAGAGTATCGTTGATGTGCAAGGTGTTATAAATTCTCTAATGCGAACGGTTGTAACCTAGTTTTAGTATCATGCTAGAAAAAGAGACAAAAGGTCAACCCCTCGCGAGCACGACGCTTTTAGGGCATGAAATGAAGAAGGCACAAATGGCGGAATTACACGCATACCGTCCCAATAGTACATAAAAACGAAGTGGTACCGTTGAATCGCATTTTTCTACCCTTGTACAAACGAAAATGATTCTATGGGAACTATGTACAAACATACATATCTCTCTCTCTCTCTCTGTGTGTGTGTATGTGCATGATGTATACAGAGTTTGATAGCTCTAGGGACCCTTTAACTGACTTTGTAATATTCAGTTTAAGGTTACGACGTGTACTATCCTTTCTTTTTATTCTTAGGGGTGGACGCGTTCCTAAGTGTTTCAATATTTGTAATTAATTACGTTATTTTTCATTTCTTGATTAAAAACGGGTATTATGTTTCAATGTTCATCAATATTTATAATAATTGCTTAACACTTTAATAAATATTACTATTCAATTGTTGAATAATATAATTTATGTCAATGTAAATATTAATTTATATATATATAATAAGTATGCTGCTGTATATTTCTAGAGTGAAATTTAATATGTTTTCTCTTCAAACTATTTTAATAAACAACGGCTATTTGTTAAAAAGATTAATTTAGAATATTTCGTTCAAATAATACACAGGGTATAATAATATTAATAATGTTATAATATTACATTAACTAGCTTTGACATTTAAAGTTATCGGATATTAAAAGATTAAATCTCTGAAAAGTGTTTGAGTGCCGTCAAGAATTTCAGTCGAAGAGACCAACACTGCTTTGTGTCTGCACCGTGCCGCGAGTCTAATTTTAGAAAAACTGTATTTCCCTCGCTTTTAATTCTGGATCGCTTTACGAGTACATAGTAATAGAATTCCTGTATGTTAATAATACAACCGGATATTTAACCACCGTTTTTTATCTTTTTATCTACGCGATCGGTACATTATGAAAATAAAATCGTTTACAAATAACTTACATCCTACAAGGATCGCAGGAAAGAGAATCCTGATAAGGGCTACGTTTAGCCAGTACTTGGTCATATTTTGGATCTGCCTGCTTGCCTAACCTGTAACAAAACAAACAATAATATAAGTTTTATACTTTGTAATAAATATTAATTAAATAATCCATCTTTTAGTAGATAAAATATTATGACGAAATTTTAAAAAAGCACACACACGCATATATTTTTAAATAATATCATCATTTTAAGTGAACGGCATCAGTAAATAATTCTTAGAAGAGTAAAATGTTTAATCTATCAAAATAACATCTATCTTTATAGCTCGACAGTATTGATAAACGTAATAAATAGTAATTGCGGTTATTTGTTTAAGCATATACAACAAAACGTTAAAAAGAAAACAAAACACCAATTAAGTAACCTATTCATCAAATTTGTTTGCATTCGAATTAATGATTAAAATAATGTTATCGTTGAAACGCATTAGACAAGTATAAGGTGAGCCAAGTGGGCCGAAGCTTCAGTGTATATACATATATATATCGTAAGGTAATAAAATTTCTTCTCGAGCCTTTGGCATCCAATAAACCAACCTATCTATGTATGGGGGAATTTCGGACAATCGACCTGGCCTAGTTTCGACTAACTGACAATGATGCGACCAATCCCATCCGATTTACCCAAATGGAAAGAAAAATCTATTTCCTACGATATGAAACATACCGGAAAAGCTACACGCCTATTTCTGCATTTTATCTGATTCAACCTGTTGATCTTTCTATATTCCAAGATATTACAAATGGATAATGTTCACAATGGCAAATAGATATAATTATAATTTTTTTTTGTATTTTTTAATTTATTTATTTTATTTACAATTGTCAATGTAATTCGTTTCACACGGTTTTCTTATGTGTTTGTAAATAAGCTACTTAAAAATTCTTTTCAAAATTAACCTATAATTATCAAGTGGCCATGTATTTTCATATTGTAAAGGTTGTATAAAAGCCAACGTTTTACGGCAATAGGAAGGTCGAGTTATGCGCCGGCAATTTTTTTTTCAACAATTTTGCTTCTTGATGAGATCATCGTTTAATCGTGAATACAAATAAATTCCCAGATCAATGTGAGCAGCGTGATATCATTGCATAAATTTATGAAAATGAAGAAAATGAACAAATTAAATATTGCACAATCAAAAGATGATCCACACATATACATATATAATTCGATCTTGTCATTTATAATCGTGTAATGTTTACCGCAATTATATATGCTATATAGATCTAAAAATCTACGTGTATGTATTACTCGTATAATAAAATAACGATAAGAATGTTTCAGCTTCATGATTGATTGTCATATTTATTGCGTACATAAAAATTTTGAAAAAGGTTAATGTCACTGACCATTAATTTTCAAAATAATTGTTAATAAAAATTCATGATTTTTTGCACGAGCATTCTTTAAAAAACTAAAAAAAACATAAATAATTGTCATTTAGAATGAAACGTTTTATCAACCTTTGAAACTTTATATATCGCATTTGAATATTTATGAGTATACTAAAATGTCAGAATTATTACTGTACATCGTACAATTTATGCATAGGAGATAGGGGAATAAATTGACGAAAGGTTAAATCTTATTTAAATTAAAAGTAAATTTTCAATTTTATTTTGAATTTATTTGTGTCACTTAGAAAATTTCGACTCGTGTATAAAATTAGTATCGCGAACTATGAAATTCCAATATACAGTAAACAATTCTTTATATCATATGATTCATGTAGAAAATTTGCGTGAAACAATATGCACGTCGTCTTAAAATATTAATAAATAAAAATTATGAAAAATAAATATTTTTGTCAATGTCGAATTTATTTTAAACGCGAATCTCCATAATGTATAAATAAAATTGTGAACTTCGTGATGCGTAAATATTCCGCAATGTATGTAGAATATCCTACATTTTGATAAATGATAGACCTCGTGAATTTAAACGTCGAAGAATAGAAGATACAAGTCCTTAGAGGTTAATGATGTCAGGCAGATCAAGAAGTAAAAAAAAAGGAAAGACCCGACGATATGTACATTTTATCGTCTCGACACGTCTGAAAGCCTCGGTCATGCATTAGTATCGGTTTTCTACTTCCGTCAATTACATATCATCGATGACACTTTACCCATTACAAAAGTACACTTAATATCTAGTGTTTGCTCACTAATGCTAAAAGAAAAATTGAAGTGATTCAATAAAGCTGGCCCGTTACACTTTCAATGGTGTATAAATAACCGAGATACGCAGACGTTTGCATTGCATCGAACGATGAATGAAAAACTCACGTGATTAACTACGAGGTTCGTTAAAAATCGATCACGCCATCAGCTGAGAATATATTCCGTTTATTACGAATTGTTAATGTATGTAGAATAACGTTAAAATTGACAAATTAATTATAATATGTCGTGGCTCTATGTAATTTTAGTGGAATAGAATAAAAAGATTTTAATTTAGATCGTTTAAATCACCTGTCAAAGACACTATTAATTAAGGTATTATAATAATTAACCGGACCTATCGTCCCGTCAAGTTACATTTAAAAAATTAACGTCAACGTATAAGCCACGCGAACACACTCGTATCGTGTGAGTTTCGAAGGTTGTCAAAGCGCATCGTTCTTAATTAGGTAGACACCGTGCATTGTATGTATTCTACACACCGTCTCTCTATATGTAATTGTAGGATAATTAAAAGTGCTAAAGGAGATGCGGTTATCTCGATAATACAGAGATCGACACATTGATACGAGGATATACATTTTTTTACTTATAACATTGTCTCTTCGCGTTATACGGTCAATTACGATTTGTTAGATTATATGCAGTTAATATATACACAAACATGACAATAGACAAATATATTTATATGTATATATAATCGTTCGACTAATGAACGAAGCATTTTTATTAATCTAAACCGTCGTATCTAATCAATCATTTACAAAACGGTCAAAGGAAATCATTTCGGTAATATATAAGAAAATTAATTAACTGTCCATATAAACACGCACGAAACTAAACCAACTCCCATAAAACACTCAACACCCTCCCTATCAAACATAATCATTTCTTCGTAAAACCGTATCTCTCTCGCATCTCATCGTCTAATCGATTCTATTATAATTTACCCGTCCATCAACATTATACGGTATATGATAAGAAGTATATACGTTATATGTATTTTAAACTTAGTTTGAAAAAGGACGTTTTTTAAATTTTTTATAGACACAAAATTGAATTTTGGAAAAAATCCTGAACGTTATGCATGTATTAAACAATATACTCAAAACTTTCCAGATTCTATATCGATAATTTCGTTATAATGTTTCGGTTGAAAGTTTATGTTTTTTTTATTTAAAACTACCAACTAAAAATTATATAATCAATTACTATTAAAAAATTATTTTTTCTTTAAAATTCAAAACGTCAAGCCCTTCCTTATGTCTCAAGCTATCCGTATGAAGTTGGAAGGTACCCCTGTAATTTGGGTTCGACATCCCTTTAATAAAGGTTCATTGATTCACATGTTTATCTCAAATAAAGATGCATTAGGAATTCAATTTTTATACAAATCAAATATAATTGTTAATTAACAAAATATAAAATAAATGACAATTATACCTAATGAAAAAAAACAATTCAGTCATTCCATAAAAAAATAATACAAAAACATTCAAAAATAAAATTTTTGAAAAATAAATAAAATATACAATATAATGAAAATAACTCAAGTGACTTTTGATTAAAGACTACAATTACACACCTCACCCACTTTTGATTTGACGAGTAAACAAATATACAGCTATAGATATATACATATACCTTTTTTTATCAACATAAACAAAGTCCACGTGTGCGTAGTGTGTCACACCCCTTCGGCGCGAAAATTCATTACCGTAAGTCCATATAATAGATATAACACACGGACGTGCGTTGTCTGTATATACGGCGTTCCTCTTTTTTTTTTGTACGCGCGCGTGCGTGATGCATGCGAAGGGAAAATAAAAGGGGTTAATTAAGGCGCGCTTCGTATCCCATATATATCTCTATATACATATATAAAAATGATTTAACTATTACTCTTTATTATATAACTTTATTTTAGAATCTGACTCTAATAGCATTTACATTTGGATTCCCTTTTTACGAGATGATTTATTAATCCTCAGATTTTTATCGAAATCTCGCGATAAACGTGTCCTGATATATCACACACTTTGTGCTCGCTTTGTGCCGTTGATTTGTTCAACGTGTTAAGCGGTATTTTCGTTTCAGATTTATTACTGGTTATTTTTAATCGCGAGATGTTAATTGCATTAAACCATGTATAATGAATAATATAGATACATGTTCCAGATAAATAAAACACTTTTTTTCATTACGATGCATAATTTAAATATGTGCATAATAAAATCTTTATTATATCACGGAATTATGTTCCGTCAAATTAAATTAATTAAACAATTAGTTATGAAATATAATTGAATCAATATTAATCCAAGTAATTTTTAAGTTAATTACATTTTTAATCAGAACGCAATTTCTTGATTTACACTGGTTTTGTAAAATGTAAAATTAAACGAACGTATATATTTCTGAATTATTCACTTTGTGCAAATACACTATTATTTCATATAAATATAGAAACCGATTTGTGTTAGGTATGATAAGATTTAATTGCATGGTGACGCTTTATATACCTTTGTGTGTTATAAAAAAATGGGCCGATGAAGAAATTCTTGATGACTAATTTAACTTTCGCGTATTACCTATCTTATCGTCGAGCATGTAAACATTGCATGATCCATAATTCTACTCGATTCAAAACAAAGATCGACACCATCAGGTACATCGGTGTGTTGAAAATATTTTACAACGTGTATATACAAAACAGCAAGTATATCACATATAATTTTAACAGTACTCTGGTAATATTTTACTTTCTTAAAATAAGTCATTGATTAATATAAGAACATGAGTTTAATAAAATTTTTACTTACGATATTTTTTTTACTTTTTTTTACTACACCTACATGGACTAAAAAAGTTACATATTTTGAATCCGTGCAATTTAGCAAATGAATCTCAACGCACTCTTGATGAATCATCGATGCTAATTACAATTACGCGAATTAGCAGGTTTTACGAGCCAAGTGACGCGACTGTAACGGGCGACAATTTCTACGCTCTTAGTATCGACGAAGGCTATATATAATACCTGTAGGAGCTGCAAAAAAAAAATATTGCGCGTGTTGTATGTGTAATATATATGCGCGTGACTGAATGCCTTCATTACTTCCATCAAACATATATACCCGTTGCAAATTTCAGTTGTGCACACGTTACCGAATTATTTAATGCACTTGGTTAAGTATTATTTTTGTATTGTTTCTAGAGGTACATTATGTACTTGGTTTAGTGTGCGTAGATACGGTTTAGTACCCCTTTTGTAATTTAACCGTTTTTACCGGTGCGGTGTAATACTAAAGATTTCCGAGAGTGTGTTACGCTTTTGAGTCACGAAAAGAAGTTGGAAAATGCTTTGTTGATTGTGCATGTATAATTTACCGCGAAACAGATTTATAATTAGCTACGCTTTCGTAAATAATTTTTAGAAATAGTTTTGTATTATTTTATAATTGGTATAAAATTTGATTTTTACAATAGCAATGTTTGTAGAGCAAAATTTATTTTTATCACTACACTTTTTTCACTACCCAATAACACTGTATAATGTTCAACAGCATAAATACAAATTTTTGGCATATTTTTTAAACAACGAAATTAATTCACGTCATTTATAGACCCAGAATAATTAAAAAATGATAGAAAAATAAATCTTTAAGATGAAGTTATCATACTTTTTATAATTATTATAAAATTAACGAATCAATGTTTCCATTGGTGTAAAAATTGTAAGTGTGCGTATTTTCTAGGTATACGTTGTAAAAATTTTCTACGGAATTGTTTAATTCTTAGATCAAAATCTAAATCTATTTCAAAAGTACCATGCAATTCTTAAATATTGCTGTAACCTGTAACCATAACGTTTGATTTGTTTACTTTGCAAAGCCACGCAATGAATTGAAGGAAGGAAATCGATTTGTATACTTACTTACTCACATAATGAAAAACACGTTCACTAAGAATAATTATTTTCTCAACCCTTTTTTTTCTTCCACGAGTTAAACTAACCGTAAATCACGTTTACCACACACGTAAGCTACAACTCGCAATACACCAAAGAATGAAAGATAATGGATATGAAATAAACCGACACGGTATCTAACCAAATCGTATAACCCTATAGGTCAATCAGCTGATTATAAAAAAAATATATACAGGTTAGCATAGTTGTGCAAATCACCTGGATCGTCTTTGGTTTCTTGATCCCCGTAGGCCACAGGTGGTCAAATTTGACAAGTTTCCCATGCGCCCACCTTACGGGGTGTGCACCGCATCAAACTAGCCGTTTCTAACCTCCGCCGTCATTTTCAACACAAAGAGGAAAAAGAGATAGAATGACGCTCAGCTATATTTTACGCGCACTTCTCGCCGACCCGTCCAGCTGTCGACTGAGGCGCGCGCGACGCCGCCGCCGGCTTCGCTCGCGCAAACTCGATTGGTTGCGTGTGTGTGTGTGTGCTCCGGTGCTGTGTGCGTATGGCTGTGTGCATATACGTGTGACTGACAACCGTGAATATAAGTTACTAAGTGGTAGGACTGCGCTCTTCTGATTGTTTGCGTCTGCTCACCTATGGGATAACTATTCTTTAATTATGTCATTAGGAATGTTGATGAGACTGGTAGAGTATTTATATATAATCACATTTGCTTTAAATGCAGTGCTAAATTCTTTTATTAGTGGTATAGTGTTAATTTTTAATTGTATGTTACTTAACTCGTTCTAAATGTGTAAAAAATCATTTTTTATAAATGAAGGAAACTTTAAATGACGGTACGGGCATTAGTAAATAATAATTAGTTTCTCACTTGTCTATTTTAAAATATTATTTTTATGAATAGTGTAAAATTTTAGGATATCGGTATATTTAATTGTTAATTAAGTATTAAAACGATAAATTCGACAGTAACTAGATACCGATCGTTTTCATAAAAATCGGAATGAAATTTAAAAACAACCTGTAAACAGAAAATTAGAATTATAACTATTTTCAATTTAAAAATAGAATACTGTCGAAAATTAAAAAAAAGAAGAAGTATACGTCGTACATAATAATTTGAAAAAATTATTTAAACAAAATCCAACATATTGTTCGAAAAATTCAACTATATATAATTCCTTGATAACTATGGAGTAGCGTATTCGTATAATACAACGAGGAAAAAATGCGTAGCAACTTATGGCTTCGAACGTTTCTATGTATGTATACTACCTATAGACGATGCAATATAAGGGGTCGTCCAAAAGGAAGGAAAGAAAATAAAAACAGTATAGCTGGTTATATGAGGCGGAACGACACCAACGCCTGCGATAAACGTACGTAAAGCCCGACCGGTTTTCAAAGTGGGAGTATACACATATTTTCGTAGAAAAAAAATTAACGAGCAGTCATATGTCTCTCACAAATATTCCATTTTTTTCGAATAAATTCAAATTTTTTTTGATCAACCAAAGTATGAGAAAGAAATGCAATATTCATTAATATTTATAACTTATTTTTTTTATTTCTATATTAATAATTTTATGCCTTATAAATATATATCTTAATACTATAAAGAAAAGAAAGATGTATTACTTAATTAAACAATCAAATAAATAAAAATTTCATTTACATCAACAAATGATGAAGCAGTAATTGACGCGCATTATACCTACCGTCGATAAATTAGGTATTTATCTATATCATCAACCGCGAAAGATTAAAATATATAATATATAAGGTTTATAGTTATATACGAAAATGTATTTTTATTACATTTATGAATGGATTTTTATGAATACTCTGTATACAATTCGTGTGCATTTTCGTTGACTTACAATCGTACTTAAAGTTATGCTTACAGCCTTTATAAATAAACATTAAACGTGCATATAGGTTCAAACATCCAATTGCTTCATCATCCAATGAAAGAATCCAAGTACTGAGAAGCTAAAACTCAAAGGGATTGCAGTCGCTTTCAGCCATGCCCATAAACTGCGAATAATAGTTTGTTTATTTGTCGATTAACAGAAATAAATATACATTTTATGCAATTGTTTCATTTTACAATACGCGTATATATATACATACTGGTTTACGATTTCTATAGGCCGGTATATATACCTACATATATGCATACATGTATAGGTTGTTTAGTTGTATAAAAAGTGAGAATCAATGTATCAGTCTTATTATTTTATGCGCATACAAACAGTTTGTTCAATTGTAGCAATAAAAAAGACAACAAATACAGTGTGATATAAAATTCTGATAGTTATGAAAGCATGACCATAAGATGATTTCTATCGCATATAAAACGGAAATTTTAGTAATAAAATAAAATCTACTAATAAATATAACAAAAAATTTTTAAATTATATTACGTATACGCAAAAATTAAATAAAAAGCTTACTACACTAACACAAAATTAAGATATGCGCATCATTTAAGATAAGCGCAATTGGAAATGAATTCTTCTACTAAACGAGATGAACAGAATTACTCGTAAGGATTGTCGGAGACAACGAACGACGATGGCGTTGGAATCGATCCACATTCGTGTATATAAACCGGTAAGACCGGCTTATCATCAACATCGGTTTTCGTTTGTTCGATTTTGAAAACTACGTCCAATCCTTGAACCACCTAAACAACATTTTCTTATTGGTTAATAATAAACTAGTTTTTCTTAAATTATTATGATTATTATTTGAATGTAAATATAGTTATGATGGTTATAGTATATTATGACACTGTTGTGGAAGATGGTTTACTACTTTTCTCGAGGTTGTTCGCACGAGCGAAGCGAGTAAAAAACATCTTCTACAACCGTTTCATACGATATTTTATATCATTAGAACCTCAAAATTTGAAATGAAATTGGGATTTTCATGTTAAAATGTTATAAATAAATTTTTTAAATTATTTTATATATACAATGGTTATACCTTTCCAAACACGACGTGTTGACCATCCAGCCATGGGGTAGCGATTGTTGTTATAAAAAATTGACAACCGTTTGTATTTTTACCAGCATTAGCCATACTCAAAAATCCTGGGCCAGAATGATTAATTTTGAAACTTTCATCATCGAAGTATTTACCGTAAATGCTGATCGATCCAGTTCCATCACCTTTATCTAGATCCCCACCTAAAAATATTGAAAATCTTATACCGTTCATTCTTCGATCTTTAAAGACACAATTTTTTAAAAAACATTATATTTAAATATTATAAACCTTGAATCATAAATTTTTTAATAACTCGATGAAATTTCGAGCCAGCGTAAGTCTTTCCATCGATACCGGTTGTGGCTAATGTTATAAAATTTTTTACTGTTTTCGGCGCGTCATCCCCAAATAATCCGAGGACTATTCGCCCAGCTGGATTATCACCTATCATGATATCGAAATAAACTTGATCCGTTATCGTAAACTTTGTGGCCTGCAAAACCAAACGGAAATTATATACAAGTATAAAACCTATAAAAATGAATCAACATACTTTCATAATGATATTTCATTATGTTAATTTTCTGATCTAACAAATTATATATTTATTTATATTTTTTTGTTCAAACTTTCATTTAGTTTATTCAACTTACTTATGCTATTTTTTTCTAAATAAAAAATTTCGACTTATTAATACTGTTTTCGTAACGCATCAAAATCAAAGTACAAAAATTTTTACGCGAAACCGCAACACACTTCGAATATTGCAACAGAAAAAAATCGCATTCGATTGAACATAATTCAGTTAGTAGCGTTGGCACAATTTATGTAATGCATTTAAAAGTCACATAGTATTAATCACGTTGTAACACTTGTATTATTTTCCTATGTAAAAATTAAAAAAAAAATCGTTAAAAATAGTAATTGTGTTTTGGTAAAGATGAGTTAGTGAAAGAACACGTGACTTACATACACATAGGCAGAATAGAAGCCGTACAGAACTTCACGTATATGTGACTCTGTCCTATTAGACCGATACTTTTACTTTATTGACAACTCTGATTTCTTGAAAACTTTACATTTAAATTTTATTATAATATCAAATCATTACACACTGAAATGTTTTCTTACAAATAATTGAATACAATTTTTATTGATTAATATTGATCGATTACACTTTCTACTAATGTTATAAGAAAAAATATTGAATTTATTTTTTTAGAGTACGTCGACGTCTTGGTCAAACGAAAAGTACGACTCAGAATACCCAATGTGATTTTAACTGGGAAAATGTGAGTTTGTGATTTTTTCGTCCAATGCGTCAATGTACGTACAGCTATTAATAGTAAATGACATTAATCTTTTTAATGATGCCCATGGCAGTGTGATTTTCTTCATTAAACGTTAAACAATAATTTCATGATTATTTTAATCTTATATAGAAGTACATCGATTAATAAGATGGGCATCATAAACTTTTAATAAAAAAAGCACATTTTATACAGTCACTTCGTCCGAATCCAGTTGAAAAAATGATAACCAAAAGAAATCGCCACACATGAAAATATAATCCAAACACGTTGAATTCCAAGTATAAGAGACAATTGTCAATCAACGATTGTGCGCACGTGTCTACACGCAAAAATAAAAAGGTATAGGAAGAAAATGTCTAAGTGTTGTTCGCATAAGCGTATACCTGAGCGTGATCAGCTGCTGCAATTAAAAGAACAGCTGCAAATAAAGACCTCATGATTCACGTTTACCGCGGCAAAGTAAAAGAAGTAAGAAATAAAATAAACCGAGACCGAGCGAAATTCTTCTCGCGCGTCCGTCGAGCTACTACTGAGTTGCGCGCGTCGTCATCTTTTCCGTACCCTCTTGCAGTATATACGCTTTTGACGCTATATACCGGACGCAGCTGGTATATTCACCCACAATCACACGATATGGTCTCCAATCTTCTTAAACGCTCGAATCCGTGTCAAACTTGTAGAAATTTATAACTTTTACTGGAACGGATGATAATTCTCAATTACTAAATGTAGTCTTCTGTTTTACTATGCTTTGATCGAGGGATGTTTATTTATCGCAAACGTTGACTAGTTTAAACATAATTTTTAACAATTGCACGTGTCTAATGAATTTGTGAATTAATTAGTTGAATGTTTCTATTAATACTATTTTAACAAGTACGTTAATTTACACTATTTTACATGTATATGGAAGTAAGTAATTACATATAAATTTGAGGTTTATCTTAATCAGTTGATTACCAACCATGCGACTTTCGTTTGACTTTTTGTACTAATTTATATCTGTAACCTGATTGCTGCACTCTAAGTGCCAGTTTCTAATGAGACAATTTTAATGTGTTACGTTATTGAAATATGAAAATCACTTTAAATAGTTTTTTTAATCATTCAAATTAGTGATTTCACTGGCAGAATAAAATATACACTTTAATTAATTTCGATATAAATATTTTTTATCACAATTTTATACTTTGCTCTCGATCTCTCTTTCAATATCTATCTAAAATAAAATATCATTTTTAATAATGTTGATAAACAACTAGCACATATAATCGTACATTTTATATAATAATATCAATATTTATTTCATACACTGATTATATACACCTATATGTCTGTAGAAAATAATTTTCTAATAATGAATAAAGATAATAAATGATAATCTTTATATCAAAAACTAATTCATTTGACTATAGATACATACAGATATATTAAAGTATCAGAACATCTATGTATACTCGAATGTGCGTAAAGATACACGTGAAGAAGATTAAAATCTTAATTAATAATTATATAGATTCGAGTATTTAATATATAGATTCACGTTATTGATAACGCTGGAATTTCGTAAGTAAGACGCAGTTACAAGATGACACTTGATATTCCAGACTTTGTAGATAATATTTCCCACCTATACGTGAACTTACCAAAAGTGGGGCTAAACATATAAAAAGGGGTGATACTTACGAATCTTCCTTGGATATGGCGGTGTTCACGAACTTGGATTTGGCGGCTTGACGCCTCGGCAACGACTCTACTAGATATTGGTTGCCTGTTACAAGGGTCAGCCGACGATATACAAGTAAAATCAAACTCTCTTTTTCTAATCATAATTATTTTGATCGAATTAATAGTTTATAAGTTACATTTATATTTTTTTATTATTTAACATCTTTAAATTTAAAATACAGTACTAGATCTTACTAAATAAAAATTTCTATCCAGTTATATTTAAATTATAAATATTAAGAAAACCTCGACATTTTTTAATAACATTGAAAAGTTTTTAAATATTTAACAAAACGTTAGTATTTGTTTGAGTAGAATGTAATTCAAAACATGTTTTAACAACTCTTGGTCAGAATAGAAGTTCATTAGCATTAAAAAGAAACATAGGATTCAAGTATTTTATTTTCTTTTGGAAAAGATTCAATTGGAATAAGGCCAAAAGGTGTTATTGATATGTCTAAACTGGACGTTATTTTAATTGATTTCTCAATTGTTGAAATATAGTACGATAGCAGAGTCAAGTGACAAATCGTACATAATACAATTTATAATTTAATTATTATTTTTAATTTATCATAAAAGGTGAAATAATATAATCAAACCTGCGATTTAAAATTAAGTAAAAAAAGTTGATATAATTTGTTTATTTTTTCCAGAGCATATTTGACGAATGACAAATGGAAATAAATCAAAGGTTATAATAAGATATAGCGTTACGTAAATAATCGGATGGATAATACTTCTGAAAAATCGAAACCCGTTTGAAGTCGAAGAGCAAAGACCCGATTCGCCATCGCCCAAAATCTTCTTCCACTCTAAAAAGGAGGGACGAGAAAAGGTAAAGAAAAGAAGCCGGCATCTCGCACGAATACTTTCGTGAATCCTTAAACGGGTGCGCGCCAAGTCCCGTTACTTTGAATATTATAAAAGCGGAGCTCAAGTCCGGCCGCGAGGTCAGTTGCCGTATCCTCATGGATTACTTCGGACTCTTCGTGTTTCTAGCGGTTGTCAGTTTATCCTGGGGTTCGGTGTTGCGTCCCCAGGACAATGCTCAACCAATTGTACACATAGGACCTAAATCAGTCGAGATACCTGAAGAAGTCGTTACTTACGAAGGCGCTCAAGTCTGGAGAGTCTCTCACGTCGATGACAAAATTGAATACGTCAGTTACCTGCAGGAGAGAGGAGGTTGGTTTCTTTATTTTAGAAATGCAAACGTACTGTCCACATTAAAAAAAAAATTATCGTAAATAATACAGTGTTATACGTTGGCCTTAACATCCTTTTAAATAGATATAATTTTCTTTGTTATCCGTACAGATTTATCATTATGGACCGGAAACGATACTACGATGGATGTGTTAGTACTTCCTGATGCGATTCCTAAAGTAGCTCGATTCCTGCATCAAAGGCACGTCGATTATGACGTTGTTATACCTGATCTTCAGCAAGCGATCAATCATGAAAATCCTCAGAAGACTCCGGAAGAGATCGAAGACTTAGAAGGTCGAAATGGTAAGTCGAATGGCATTTGTTCAATTATTTCTTATTTGCTACATCTACTTGTCTTATTTGCTTGATATTTTCCTCTCTTATCTTAATATAGTGTTGACAAATCATTTCATTGATCAAGCTTTATTTATTACTTTTTATCAATATAAACATCCAGTAGTTATATCATAAATACGAGAACACTTTTACAAACGAGATTCGAATTTAAAATCTTTGACATTTTAAAAATAACTTTCGTTATACATTCTTAAACTTAAAAATATTAGAACATCTATAATGTATAACTTAAGTTTAATTTGAAATAATTTGTATTTGTTATTATTAATTTGTTCCGTGATAATAATATCTTATCGCTATACTTTATAATTTGAATCTCGTAAAAGTGATCGTATTTATGAACGACACTATATAATTAATTCTTTATAATTTCTTAACAACTCTTACATTAAGTAATTCTTTGCTTTATCATAATTCATAGGCGATAGTAGTATTCTTATATCAAGGCTTGCTACATTTTATTTATTAATTCAAAGTAAATGTTAATTTGAACTTCAATTGACTATACAACTGACAGACGGTAATATCAAATCTACGATTGGTAACACTTTCACACGTAATTAATATTCAACTATAGTAGTCAAAACAATTGACCGAGAAAATGACGTAGGTATAGTTAGAGAAAGTTTTTATAAAATGGTGAATGTCAATACAATACACTTACCAAGACGTGTACATATGTGTGAACGACGAGAAAAGTCACTTGATATGCTTCAATGTTATTCGTACGGTCGTTGAACTTTAAGTGTAAAGTACGATAACCCAGTTAAATGATCAATCAATTTAAGTTAAAGAATTAAGTACATTTTGTCAAATCATTATTTTTGTCCGTTTCAATACGTATTTTCATTAAGTATATGCTAATGTTGGTAACTCTTTAGGTTAATACATTATATAAACACGCAATTATCTTTCATTTAATAAATATTAGGCAATCCGAGTTACGAGAACTTGAGCGATTAAGTGATTGACAGTTAAAGTGATGTTTTAGCACGCTACGCTTGGTGGAAAAAAGTCCTGATTGGGAGAAAAAAATATCCTTTGAAATATTATCCTCGCCCTCTTCGTTATCCTGTAGTTAATTCTATAGAAGGTGGCAGTAATCGCCCTTGGCGATGGAAGGGTGAGCTTCTAATCCAAAGCTTTTCGCTTCGCAAGTTCAGCTGATCTTTGCTTATTTATACTTTATTGCTGCTTTTATTACTATATTATTATGCATTATCAAATTATCATCTATTTTCGAAATATTTGAACGATGGGTCGAAAATTTAAACAAATTTTAAACAACACTATTATTTTTAGATCTATACAGTTCTTCCAACGTTTGATGCTTTACTGGCTTGTAATTTTGGGTGCTACTTTGATATTTTGCTTATAATAATTTACAAAGCTTCGAAGAAAGTATTTATGCCCTTATTGTTTTTAAAGCTAATTTTGGAAACTTTACTTACAATTTAGATGCTTATGCTGTTATTGTACGTATATTAAGATTTCGCATAAAAGGAAATTAATCCTAATCACAATAGTAAATGAATATCCTATACAGTTGCGTAAAGATTTGTTTAGTAACAAAAAATAAAAGAGCATTGCATACGGTCATTATCCTACATTGTAAGCTATTGATCTTGAATTACTGTCATTATGCAAAATCTTATTTGTTTCTTAATAATGTTATTTCGTTTAAAACTTCAATTACAATGAAACTGATGTTAATGAACATCTGAATATGTATAAAACCAGTAGGACATTACGTAAACTCTTGTATTACATTTAAATGAAGAAAATAAACATTCAAAACTCATTACAACGCATAGATTTATTTAAAGCGTTATTAAAAATCTTATTTATTTCTTTGCAATATAATGCTTCACCTAAGAAAAAAAAAGAAGTTTACGAGCAACTGAATATGCGAAGCGTAAATAGACCAACCGTATAAATCCGAATGTATGAAAGATCTTTCTCCGTTAAGCCGAAAGAACTAATTTTTAGGACATCGAATGGAATGGACGAGTTATCATCGTTTGGACGATATCCATGGATACCTCGATTATCTGGCGAATACTTACCCTCAAATCTGCTCGGTCATGACGATTGGTAGATCCGTCGAAGGTCGTGATCTCAAGGTATATTTTAAGTGTCTTTATATACATTCACAGTGGTCACAATTTTTGCTAAACGACAAAATATAATTGTGCAATCGGTAGAGCAAAAATTGTATGAAACCATGTATAATAAGAAAATGTTTACCAGAGTCGAATGATTCTGGGCAATTTGTAATAATACGTAATCTGTGGGTTTGTCGATCGTCATGGTACGTAGGTGCTTCGAATAAGCAAAGGAAAAGATAACGCTCCCGCGCTCTGGATCGACGGTGGTATTCACGCCCGAGAGTGGATTTCGCCGGCTGTCGTCACTTACCTTATCGATTACCTAGTTGAACACAGCGACCAGCTCGAAGCCGATTATTACATTCTCCCAGTTGTTAACCCAGACGGGTAATTAATTTTATTTTTTAATCTTCTTTACAACCATTATTTCTTTCTTTTTTTTTATTTACACAATTCGATGTATTTATTTTTATATTTCGGTTCTGTTTAATATTGAGCATTTATGTAGATTAGTATACCGATATCTTTACTATCACCTTCGATAAAATTTGATTGATTGACTTTTAACTTGACCAGAATTTACTTTTTTAAGAAATGTAGAATAATAACAATTAATCGTAAAGCTTAGATAATTCGAATGTGTACTTTTTAAAAGTAATTACGTTTTTTTCGACCCGCAACTGACAATACACTTATATTAATCAATATAATTTTGAATAAATTTTTTAAACTTTTTAATGATTTGAGTTTCCAAGTATTCACATTCACTCAGCTGTTTATTGTAAATTACAATGTTGTTAATTGGTAAAAAATGTTACGTAGGTACGAGTACACATTCCGAGGCGACAGACTTTGGCGTAAGAATCGCGCGAATCCAGAGAAAGGTGGAAGCTGCATCGGTATTGATTTGAACCGGAATTTCGGTTACCGATGGGGCGGTTTGGGAACGAGTAAACAACCTTGTCGCGAGACTTACGCCGGTACTGGACCATTCTCTGAACCTGAAACTCGGGCCATTAAGAATTTCTTCGAAGCGAGTGCAGCGAACTTCCAGGTACACAAAGATTATTCAATTTAATTAATTGCACAACCGCAATAATGATCTAATAAAATTAAATTGTTAAATTCCCGTTTACTTCTTGTTTCGGTGTTTCATTGGACATTGGGTGTTCTTTGACAGGCCTACCTAGCATTCCACAGCTACGGACAGTACATCCTGTACCCATGGGGTTACGATCGCCGTGTACCTCCGGATTACATGGACCTCGACAACGTCGGTAAAGTCATGGCGGAATCGATGAGAGTCGCTGGTGGTGCGAACAGCGAGTACACCGTTGGTAACAGCGCGACAACCCTCTACGCAGCATCCGGTGGTGCCGACGACTGGGCTAAGGCTCACGTCAAGGTTAAATATGCTTACACCATCGAATTGCGTGACAAAGGACAACACGGATTCGTCTTACCAGCAAAGTACATCATACCGACCGCTGAAGAAGCTGTTGCCGCAGTCAAAATTGTCACTGACGCTGTTCTCAAGCTGTGAGATAACTCCATCCTTCACTTCTAAATGAAGGATATCAATTAGAATTATTCTAACGTTTCTCGGTTTTTTGTACCGAGAGGATCATTGTGATTTATATTACTGTACAATCTAATTAAGTGATATATTTATTATATAAATTTATTGTAATTGTATTTATATACACGTTTATAAAATAAAATCATAGTTTTATTCTATCAACGAACAATCAAGCCGATATCTATATTATTATTACCAAATTTCATGAATACTAGTTTGCCTTTTAACTAAATATTTTTTAGCTTTTGTAATATAGAAGTATAGTTAATAATACCACTATGATTTTGAATACAAATAAATGTAAAGGAACTAAATAACAGTAAAGTGATCGGTCGTTAACCCAAAACATAATGATAATTATTAATCAAAGGGAAGTATGTCATTATTAATCGACACTGATTCGAAATGTAGGTCATATTTTGCACTAAATGTCTGATGTAAACTGAACTGTTTTAGTGAACAGTCTAAATAAAAAGTGCGTGAAAAATAATAGTAATATTAGGTGAACGCAAAGTACGTTCGATCGATGCTTCCTCAATTTCAGTTATATGACAACATCTTTCCAAGTATGTATATACATGTACACTCCAAGAACTGGTTTCGCTTGTATATAATCCCGCAGTATCAGATCGTACCGATCGAAGAAGAGGATCACGAAATTGAACGGGGAACGGTTTTTCTTCCGGGGTCAACTACCCATCCGTTAACTTTGTAGGTATATACACGATCTGTACGGTCCATACTTGTACTTTCGCGCTCCAAAGCGTTTTATAGGCAATAACAAGGCTCCACGGGTTTCTATTACTTTCAATTAATATACAGGTCTATAATCGCGCAACTATTTTTTGCACAGTAAAACTTGGTTTCATTGCGACTCGAGATTCTTATAAAATTATCACGCCTCGTAATTGGGAAAGTGAATTGCTGCGTTACCGCAATCGTCACGTTTTAATCTAAATTTCGTGTATAATTTATGACAGAGACATTGCTTTTTTTTTGTAACGAAATATATAAGTGGATGCTCCGAATATATCATGCGTTTGACGTGATTTTCTTTTTTATTTTTTTTTTTTTCATTTATCGTATTGTTTAATTACAAAAATATTGATATATCTCGATTGTTCGTTATAATATAATTACATAACTTTTTTAATCTCAAACGCATGACAGCTACGCGAGCTTCCAGTTTTTATTTATTTTTTATTTACTATATACACTTATTATCACAAAATCACACAACAATAAAGGATCCAGTCAGTATTCCAACAATCCGGTCAGTGATTTAACATAATTCTATGAATCCACGTAACGAATGCCGATACTCTCGTGTAAACCGAAGGAGCATTCCTTCCACCGCACGGGAATAATCCCCATGAGACCACTCCAACAATTTCCACCATGTCAAACGAATTGGTCACTACAAGAGGACCTCCTGAATCTCCCTGCAATAATACGCACATTTTTAGCTTTAATCATTTCTTCTGGGCATTTCAAAATTAAGATATGGTGCCGTCCATTAAGTTTATTAAAAAAATTTGTATAGTTATTCAATTTAATAATTTTTTCTGGCATTTAAACGTCTATCAATGAATGTACTGTTTCTTTAAATATAAATACCTTGCATGCAGATTGAGAGCCGTCAAGAGGACCAGTACAGACATTTGTTGGATGCAATGGATTACGTCCCTCCTTTTTGAGACGACGGTTTAAAGCCTCCTTGCATTCTTCGTAATCCAAAAGTGGTAGCATCGCTGCTTGAAGGACTTCCGGTGCTTCTGGCCTTCGAGTCCTGCTTATACTCCCCCACCCGGTCAACATTGCATTTCCGTGGTGAATTTCATCTGGATATGGTAGGGATGCCGTTGACACGAATTCGTTAAGTTCGAACGGTTCATCTAGTTTCATCAACGCAATGTCGTATGGGCCTACTGAACTGTAACGTAGATAAGTTTACGCAATCTGTCATAGATACAATTGATTTTACTTGTATTAGTTGGACATTTTTTAAAAATATATTTCTGAAAGATGCTTTTACATATAGACTTTATAAGACATTCAAATTTTTAAATCTTATAAAAATTATTGAACTTTGTATTTTTTATTATATATAAAATAATCGATATTTCATAAATTTAAATATATTATATGATGCTTAAATTTGAAAATTTCTGTTTTTACAATTATATGATAATAATATTATAAATCTAAAAGTTGTAGTTTAATAATAAACACTAAATAGAAAAGTAGTATCGACTTACCCTTTATAGTCAGGATAAACAAAAGTTTCTTCAACAAGGCGACTTTGTTCTGTATCTTCTTTCACACCTAATTGATGCTTACCAGCGAGTACAAGATATTGACCTCCAGGTCGCTTGGGTGATAAAGTTTGACAGTGACCAGCAGTAAGGACCCAACCAGCAGTGAGTAACGTACCGCCACACACGTGGCGAGGTTTTATACCTCGTTTTTTGTTGAACCAGTGTAATGACACCTGCCAAGGGTGTCGACCCTTCTCCGCATCCTCGCCACCCACGATTCGCGTTGGACGTTCCGCTAATAACGCCAGTTCCGATTCTGCACCTCTGGTCACTTTTTTACCGGTTTTTTTTTGAATGACAAATAAATACAATTAATTTAAATACTCTATTGATTTGCAATATATAAAAGACAAAATATAATTTAAAAAATGAATTTTATATACGCATTTAAATCGAATCTTATACGCACTATTTCATTATTCTGTTATTTACAGGGTTATGACAAAATCGTACTTTCTAAATTTGTTCCGATAGAAATTTGCGGTATTTCGGCGTTTCGAATAAATTTCTCTATTAATCAATTGAATTTTATTGCACAATTGACTTACTGAATCGAAATGGTAAATGCTGTTAGTCATAAATAACTATACTAATTTAAAATTCTTATTAACATAAAATAATACGGAAGAATTGCAATTTGTCTAATAAAAACAATGCTTGAAATTTGCTAATTTAAATTTACAGTTTATATGTTAAATATTTGTTCAAACCAACTGTAGAAGCTCCAACAACGCGTGAAACTTTTTTGTCATAAATTAAAGATTATAAATGTTTGATTATACGAATCAAACAATGAAATAAAATAATGTTGATATTCATTGTATCGTGTGCACATAATTAAAAGCACTGATAACGAAGTGCATAGATTTCCCTATAAGTCACTCACCATTGTTTTGCGTGAGATGGAACACTACAACACTAATCACCAAAAACAGTATTTTTAACATGATTGAGTGAATGAAGGTAAAGTAACGAACAAAAGAACAATTTGTTTGTTGAAGCGCTTGCTACGATTTGCTGGAAGATCGACGCACGAATGATCCAAGTTTTTCGAACGCTCGAGCGCGACGTTATGAGAACGCGGAAAAATGATGTGATCTCGGAATAGTTCCCGATCTGTATCTGTGCGGTTGTACACTTAGTTACACTAGCTCGTGATCGACACTCTTGACGGAGAGAGACGGAGACAGAGACAGAGAGAGAGAGAGAGAGAGAGAGAGAGAGAGAGAGAGAGAGCGAAAGAGAAAGAGAGATAGAGGGAAAGAGTTTGAATCGTTAAGCAAGAGCAGCTGTGTTCATTTTACGTGGACAGCGGAAGTAATTCGATGTAAAAGGCTATTGACAGAAACGCCTTTTTCTACCTTTTTTATTGCTCAGTCTTACGTACCAAATCACATTCACCTGCGTTGTCGTTACCATTAAGAATGATTTTGCGTTAATTTAGGTATTGACGTTTCGTCATAATACAAACAGAGAGAATGCTTGGTCATTAGTTTACTGCTCTAGTAGCATACTTAATTTCTAAGCTGCAAAAATCGTCCGTACAGGTACAAATAGATATAAGTACAAATAGAGAATTCTTAATTTCTCATTGTTCAGTTCGGATTGTTTTTTATTAACAAAATCTATTATTCGTGTACTATATCGGTTTATTAATCGTACAACGGTTTTTCGTAGAAAAATTATAAATTCACGTAGAGTTTAATAACATTCTAAAACGAACATTACGACTGATTAATTATGAGTTTTCGGCTATGATGGTATCGATCCAATCGTTGTAAGCGGATACTCTTGTGTAAACCGAAGGAGCACCTACACTCCCACAAGGAATGATACCCCAAGACACTACTCCTATTACCTCGGGTTCCCCTTTGTCATTAACTTGTATCAAAGGACCACCAGAGTCACCCTGAAAACGGACATAACATTTATCGATTAAATTATAATTTTAAACGTAAGAAAGTTTTACGTAATGTTTACAAGAAAAACAGTACACGTGCGTAGCTTTTTACTCAAAGAGAAAATAGAGAAGGATAAAAACTTGTGCTAATACTGTCTAAACAACCTAATATACTAACATAAGGGAATTACAGAATTTTCATTATATAATATTATTTAAGTCTTTGAAGTGAAAGGAAATAAAAAATGTGTACTTACGCTACAAGCGGAAATTCCACCGGTTAGTGGACCAGTGCAGACGTTAGTTTTGTCAAGTGGAGACGGTCCAACGAGTGATTCGATTGCCGATTTGCAAGTATCGAGATCGATAACGGGCAACTCTGCTTTTTGTAGAGTGTCCGGCATTATAGGCGTTTGGCTGGTCGAAGTTGAGCCCCAGCCAGAAAGCGTCACTTTACCTTCTGGTACACTCGACTCTCTTGGCAGCTTAATCGGCTGAACGAGATCATTCAACGAGAGAGGTGTCTTCAATTTTAGTAGTGCAATGTCGTAAGGTGCGACGTTTCTGAAAATTAATTATCTTTTTAATTGTTATATTTACGCGGTTTACGCGATTATTTTATTTCATTAATAAGTACGTAAGCGTGTTTAATAACAAAATAAAAATTTAATACGTAAACTTTTTAATGTTATAAGTTGACTGAATAGTACGTAAGTTCGACACATTTTATCACTCAATTATTACTTTTTGTATTCGTGAATCTACACCGTAACGAAACGCATGCAAGAAACGTACCCCGGATATTTCGGATGAATAAAAGTCTTATCGACGACGACACTTTGTTCGCTCTTCTCTCGACTGTTGATTTGGTGTTTACCAGCTTTGACGTGCAGGTTACCAAATGGTACACCCTGTGGGCAATGCGCGGCAGTTAAGATCCAACGTTCGTTCAGAATGCTACCTCCGCACATGTGACTCAGTGGAATAATCGGTGGTAATCCCCATTGCAAAGACACCTGATGAGGAAACTCGCCCCTCGATGCATCGTCGCCTCCGGTTATTCGACCAACGAATCGAGGACTACCAAGGTGCGGCAATCTCAGCCCTAGGTGTGGCTCAACTGTTGATATTTGTTTTCGTTTTATCATTATAGGTTTTATTAAATACGGAAACTCACTTTGTTCAATAATAGTTTTAAACATTGATGTGAAACAAGTCAAAATATTTTGATAAATGTTGTTATTTTGTTAAAACGTACCTGCATGCACACTCACTGCGAGGCAGCTAAGGAAAATGAGTTTCGGAAACATTCTTGCGTGTGAAGACAGTTGCACCGGAAGGTTCTTATATACTAATTCATATCGATCAAGATTAAATGTAACAATCTAACAAGGTTTATATGGATAAGCGTTGCATTAAATCAACGATAAATCATTGATAAAATAGAAACCTTGTACCAAAATCTTTTAAAAAATCAGCAAATATAGGATATAGTATGTATTGGACAAATTATTGTAGTACTATATTAGATTAATTCATCAATCGCTCGGTTATCAATGTTGTTTTAACAAATATTTTTTTATAATCAAGTCGTCCAGACTATACAACTGCGCAAAAAATCAATTCTTATCGGAATTTTAAAAAATGCTATTATAGCACAGAATTAATACACTTCTATTTTGCATCAAGATTTTTATCAAGTTTATTTTTTGATTTTATCAAAACTGTACATTTATGCACTTTATATTCAAGTAAATTTACAATGATTAGCAGCTTTCATCACGATCAATCACTGTTATAATTAAACCAGGTACGAAAAAATAAATACAGTCATTGTTATAAATAAAGTATGTATTTTATATATAGTAATTTTTAAAGCGGTATATGTATAGAATTAAATAATAATAAATAATAATTTTACGTGAACGTAGATGTTATACGAATCCAATTAATAATAATAAATTCTCATTGTGTTGTATATCCACTCAATAAAAGCGGAAACTCTAACGAAAACTGCAGGTGAACCAACAGCTCCACATGGTACGAGACCCCATGAAACTATTCCAATAACTTCTGATGTACCGTACTCATTTTGTTGAATTAGAGGACCCCCTGAATCACCCTAAAAAATATGCATGTTTAAATATATATAAATAGAAATTTATAGTTAAAAATTTTACATTGCACGCAGAAAATGATCCAGTTAATGGCCCAGTGCATAGATTAGTGTCATGAACATCCCATGGTTCACCCAAAAGTTTCAGCGAATGTCTGCACGTATTAAGATCTATTATAGGTAAAGTGACTTTTTGCAAAAATTCTGGTAAAATAGGTGTACGCGTTCTTGAGATTGATCCCCAACCAGATAAAATTGCGTTCCCAGTGGGTAATACATTAGGTGCCGGAAGGCCGATGGAAGAAACGTAATTGTTGAACGTAAATGGAGTCGTCAGTTTTATAAGAGCAATATCATACGGCGAAACAGATCTATAGAAATTTTAATTAACTATTAATTTAAACTACAATTTTTCCCATTAATTTAATTTACTTACCCTTGGTATCTTTCGTGAATGATGATCCTTTCGACAGTACCAACTTGTTCAGTTTCTTCGGTAGATTTTATGTAATTTTTTCCAGCTTTAATCACAAATTGACCAATTGTTGGCAAATTATTTACGCAATGACCAGCAGTTAAAATCCACTTTTCACTGATAATCGAACCACCACAAACATGAGAAAATAGGATGTATGGGGGGTTACCCCATTGTAAACTGACTTGATGGGGAAATTCTCCATTCGCAGCTGCTCTACCTCCAATAACACGATTTAATTTGTACAGGTCACTTAGTGGCTGAATATGCATGAAATATGATTCACCTAAGTAAAATTTAACGCAAATTAGAAATTCGTTTTAAATAATGTGTAGAAGTAGCTTTAAATTAACTTACATCCACTAAAATATGCTAATAGGCAAGTGAAAATGTAACACGTAATCGAAGACATTGTGCAACACAATGGTGTTAATGTCACTATAATTTTTCATTTATATACTTGCGTTATTTATTGTTTGTAAGTAACTTTGATTTATCAAATGATGACTACTACTAAAAGAATTTAATAACAATATTTTTTTCACGAAACAAGAAACGAAAATATTTTTATAGAAACATGAATATCTCGGTTGGATAATTATCTCTTGTTCTCAGAACGTAAATAAATAACGGTAAAAATCAGTAATTTTTAAATATTTTTTAATCTTTTCGTTAAACGTGACTCACTTAAAATTATATCAATTAAATAAAACTCTACATTATTTGATAGGTATAAAACGAATGATGCAGTATTATAATAAAAATGTTTTATTTCTAGTTCATTTATTTACACAATGTTATAAAAATAAATAATTTACATTAAAATTTTTGGTCACTCGAGTACTAAAATCATTTAGTGTCATTGTAAATAATTAGCTGCCATGATAGTCTGAATCCAATCGACAAAGGCAGATACTCTTACAAACACTGCTGGTGCTCCTGGACGACCACATGGTACAAGACCCCATGAAACAATTCCGATCACCTCGCTGGTACCATTTTCATATTTCTGTATAAGAGGACCACCCGAATCTCCCTGTAAATAATATAAAAGAAATTTAAATATTAAATATCTTATTAGTGTGGTATAAATTTACTAACACTGCACGAAGAGTATCCTCCGGTCAAGGGTCCCGTACAAATGTGTGTATCGTGCACTTCGCCCGATTCATTTAATTCCATCATTGCATTTCTGCAAGTCTCAAGGTCGAGAATCGGTAGTACCACTTTTTGTAATACGTCGGGTAGAAATGGAATAGAAGTTCTTGATATCGATCCCCATCCTGATAGAATTGCATTACCCTCTGGTATAACATTAGCTTTCGGCAGGTTGATTACGTTGACGTATTTATTGAATTTCAAGGGTGTCAGTAATTTCAATAGGGCTATGTCGTAAGGTGACACTTCTCTAACAAAAAATATTAATTTCTTTCTTAATTATTTTTATCTTTTGATCAATTTAAACGTCTATAGTTATTTTTCATTTTACTTACCCACGATATTGTGGATGAACGAAAACTTGTGCTACTAGAGAATTTTGTTCGCTCAATTCTCTTGGTTTGATGAAGAACTTTCCAGCTCTGACGATAAGATGTCCAGACTGTGGTAAACTTACCACGCAGTGACCAGCAGTTAAAATCCACTTTTCGTTTATTATGGATCCTCCGCAAATGTGACTGTATGCAACGAATGGTGGATGACCCCATTGCAAACTAATTTGGTGAGGGAATTCTCCAAACTCCGCATTTTTACCTCCAATTACCCGATTGAATTTGAATGGATCACCAAATGTTTCACTTCTAGTAAATGGTCGATCTAGATTTCGTTAATTAATAATAAATTTTACAGTTTCATCAAATATACAAACAGTAATAGCACTTTTTTATCTTAGATATAAATTATATACTTATATATAAATTGATGATATTTAATTTAAAAAATAATAAAAATACGAAATTTGATTGTGTGTATACATACAAGCAAAAACGGCAGATAGGAGGCACGCAAAAGAGATAATTGTCAAAGCCATATTACTCGTTGAATATGATTTTTCCGCAACGTCTTGACACTATATATACAATGCGCGAACCGCAGGAAAAGCAGTATTTATCAAAATTATGACACTAACTAAAAGAATGCAAAGTCAATATTTTTCTGGTTAATCGTATGTCGTAAGTATATTAGGATCATCTTCTGTAATATCGTAATTCTTTGTAAAAAATAATCAAACACGTAGATTGCGAAGAAAAAATACCAAGGTAAATAGTTTTTACATAAATAAATTTATTTGTTAATTATACACGTCAGTTCAGCGAACCTGCCCAAGTAAACAAACACTTGATATATTTACATTTAGTTAGAAAAATTGTTAACTATCTACAAAAGTAGTGCGTCATAAATTATTTAGTTATTTTTCAAATAGAGATTTCACTTAATTGAGGTAGAAGTGTAGTCTTATTGCTCTGAATATTAGTTTTCGGTAATGTGGTTTTTAATCCAGTCAACGAAGTCGGATACTTTGACGAAAACGGAAGGAGCTCCAACTGCTCCACAAGGAACGAATCCCCAAGAGACAACACCGACAACTTTAGTGGTTCCATCTTCACTCTTGGAAATTAGAGGACCACCGGAGTCACCCTGTAAATAATTAATAATTGTCTCTAAATGTTACAGTAAAAATTATACATAATAAGTTAATAATTATAAAAAATATTAATATATTTTTTGTAATAGTATGCGTAAAGTGAGATTTTATGCATACTTTGAATTCTAAAAATCGTATTTATGCCTCCAATAACAAAAAATAATGTTCGTTACACGTACGAAGGATGATTTTCGCACTTGTATCGAAAAGTACTATTTTGTTATTTTACAGTTACTCGTGTGTTTATTAAATAATAAATTCTTACCTTGCAAGCTCCAAGTCCTCCAGAGAGAGGTCCAGTGCAGATATTGGTATTGTGAAGTGGCGATGGAGTGCCGTGAGAGATAGCGATGATAGACTTGTTACAAGCCTCACGTTCAACGATTGGAATGGTAACAGCTTGAAGGAATTTCGGACGAATAGGGTAGCTACTTTTCGAGATTGAGCCCCAACCAGAGAGGATAACGTCACCAGTTGGTTCATCGTTGGATTCTGGGAGTTCGATCGCCTTGACTCGGTCGTTAAGCTTCAATGGGCTCTTCAGTTTAACCAGAGCGATATCGAAGGGAGCAACATTGCTGCAAAATTATAACACCTAATCACTCACTGAATTTCATTGGTTTTCTATTTTTATCCTGATATAATTCGATAAGTCGAAATGAGGAAAATTTTATAGGACACTATCAAAATATTATCACTATATATTGAGTACATTCTACGATTTTAATCAGCAGTTTAAGTGGCTATATTGATGATATTATACCATTATATATATTTATTAGCATACGTCAATTTTATTGCGTAGTAATATTAATTATTTCAAAACACTTTCTATAAATTACAAAAAAATTCATGATAATGCATCTAACAAAACGTAATCTAGGCACATTAGAAAATTATTAAAATTTAAACGTGTACTCACCCAGGGTATTTTTCGTGGTAGTACGTGCTTTCAACTTCGACAGACTGTTCGCTGTCCTCCGTCACTTGAATGTTGTGTTTGCCAGCCTTGACAACGAATGATCCGTAATTGGGGACGGCCAATACACAGTGTCCGGCAGTCAAAATCCATCGTTCGTTAATGATGCTACCACCACAAAAGTGTTGGAACGAACCAAAAGATCCCCATTGGAGTGAAACTTGATGAGGGAATTGGCCAACCTCAGCGTCGTCGCCACCAACAACACGGCCACCCAAGAAAGGCACTCTGTTTCCAAGTCCCAGTGACGACACCCCAACGGACATGCGGGGAGTCACTACAAATGTTTAATTAAGCATTATAGAAGTCGTACGTGAAACCAAAATGCAAAATTCACTTTCATAAATAATACTATTTTTAATCGTTTAACACAGCGATACATACAATGTATTACTAAAATTTAAATTATTATCCCATATTAAGATACAATTTTTCAAATGAAAAACTTGGAATTCCCAATTAATTGTGAAGCTTTAAGTATACACACCAGCACTGGCGATAGCCAAAAGGCAGCTGAGTACGACGATTTTGAATGCCATCTTTGAAAGTGTGACTAGATTCGCGGTGATTCTATTTTATAGCTTTCGTCAAGTTCAATGCGATTTCTGATAAGTGGATAAAAATGATTTATCAGCTCGATTTCGTCAAAATCAACGTCACATCTATAGATCCTTTATCTCGAATATAATATACATTAAATTAAGTTAATAGTTACGTCAATGATTAGTGATGGATTAATTTTAACGGAAAAGAATACAGGAACTAAAGATTATAAATTTTACGTGATTAATTATTATTGATTCTTATCCATTTGACACATGCACACGCGTACCCAAACAATGACCAGTTTTTAACACGGTTATCAGTATTTAATTCGCCGATCGACTAAACTAATTACAATTATAATATTATGTTTTACCTTTGATATATCGTACACGTGGAGTTTTATCAAGGAAACCTGAAAATTGTTAAGTAGAATTCCTTCGTTTCATTGTTGTTATGTTGATTAACTATCGATTATTATTCACTATCTTAATGTATATCTTAAATATTTATACATATAAGTCAATAAGTTATACCTTCAAAAATTATTAAATTACGCAGGGTATTAACCAAAATATTAAATATTTGTACAAAATAATATCATATATAAACAAATGCTTAATTAACGTGTTTATTTCTTTACTGATAAAACATTGATTCAATCAGTAAAAGTAAACTGACGCGAAAAATCGAAGACACTTTTAAATAAATCAAGCAGTAAAATACTTATTTAAAAAAAATTACAAGATTTATTATTTCTAGTATTTAAAATATATGGATTTACCTTTAAGTGTGATCATTATACGGGTGTGCTTTATATTTATATTTATATTGAAATCCTTTAAGGCATTTACCTATAATGTATAATAATGTGTAACACCCTGGTATTAAAGAAAAATGGACTGTATAGCCATTTACTCGGTATGTAAAATGGGTAGTTTCTACTAGGAGGTGAAACGCTTTTTTTACATTATCGTCCATTTAATGAAGTGTCCGAAACCTTCAAATATTTTAAGCAAATCTATCGGTGGCCTCTAAGTTGTGATTGGTCAAATTCGATCGGTTTCCTAATTGCAGACGTGATATGGCAATTGTTTACTTTCTACAAATCACTGTTCAAAATAGATATCGAGATTCACGAATTTTTCATAAAATCGAGTCGATTCTATCATACAAGCCTTTTCATGGGCTAGAATGAGCCAGGCAACCTATTTCAAACCAAAATGCCGAGGAACCAATCTTTCTGGCTAGGAAATAGACTGATCTTGATAAAATAATTTTGTAAAAAGCGTTTCATCACACGGATAAAAATATTCACATTTTAAGCCCTTTTTTTGGAAACAAGCTTGTTACTACTAAGAAAATGGAGATCATTCCTATCAGGCTAGTAATAGTGATATTACTCGGTTAATTTTTTATCGATTTCGCTAAAATTTGTAGGGTATAATTTATTCTGTTTATATAATGGTAAGTATATGCTCCTATCTACAGCTATAGGGCGTATTAAACTTCGTTAAAACGTATTTTGTATTATTTCGAAATGTATCAGTTCTACGTAAAAATTGTATATGAATGAAACGATCTCAAGATTATAAAAGTTGTTTCTATTGAACACTTTGTGATCAGAACAATATTTTTAGAGACAAATATATAAAACTATAAAAGAAATGCATAAATTAACAATAATGCTTTTTCGCAATAAATTGAAATGTGTCGTACTTATACGCGTAAAAACTACATTCACTTAGCTATTAAGCACTTTATCATTGAAACAGTTTTTTAAAGATAAATATTGAATGAGAATAATGGAAACATCCACTAAAAAGCACGTTTTTTCAGAATAGAATATTATATTACATAAAAAATTTAAGTAAATAAACCTTCAATTTTAAAAATAAGAGAATTTTTTTAATGTGAACAGGTAACAAAAAACTTCCAAAAAAATAAATTTACATTTAAAAGTGAATATCTACCTATAATCAGAGATCTTAATATAACTTGAAAATTTTTAATATTATTTAATATCATTTTAAAACGATCGTGCCTAAAATGAAAAAGTTAAGCTTTTACATACTTACTTATACATAACTTGTTTATTAAATAAATTTTTGATAATTACTTCCCCTTTTCTTAAAAACGTATTAGAAATACGTTTTAATATGTGTAGAGTGCAAATCACGTTTTTTTATAATATGTTGAATGTGTGTACGTACATTTTTATATTCCACGATTCAGCTTTTGCAAAATATCTCTATCAGTTATCTCTAATAGTAATAATCAATTATTAACGGTTAAAATTATAATTTGATACTTTGTGAAGTGCGAGGATTATATATGTTTTGACTAAAAAAATTACCCATATCTCGAGACCTATGAGACCAAGGTATAAGCTAAGGGACTGAATATCTGGGCAGCATTAGTAGGTTCACTATTAAGTTGCTTAATATAGTGTATATATTATATTTTACACCTAATAAAATTAAAATTGATATAATTAAAATATGTGATATACTTTAATACGCATAATAATTCTAGGTTAACTAAACGACTTATTCACCTTTATCATCGCATTCTCGACAGCAGTCAGACACAATCAAAAGCATATAAAATTACTTGTCGAAATATGCAACCAATGTTTTTTAACTTACGTAATATTATATAAAGTATAAAAATAATTACATTTTTGTTTTAGTTAAAAAATTAATAATAAACACTCAGGTGAAATAACAAATATTACAAATTGTGAATAAGTACGTTACCTTACAACCTTTTCAAAAAGTCTAGAAAAAAAGATTTTTATGCGAATAATTAATCAATTCGATTTAAAACTCCTAATCTAAACTTGTTTAAGTTTTTCGAGTGGTTATTGGAAATTTATTATAAACGAAGTTATTTCAACTTTTGATATGCCTCTAAATTTTTTAGAAAGGTCATACATATTTATCCTTAGAGAAATTCTCAAGAAACGGATAATTACTTTGAGCCATGATGAATCGTACCTTACAATTTCAGATTGATTATTTCCTCTTAAAGTTTGAAAGTTTCTTTAAATATAATACTATCGGTATATAGGTATTTATAAGGTGTAAATAAAAACTAAAGTAGATAATTTAATATACAAAAAATATTATTTTAAAATAGTTTGAAAATTATATACAAAAATGAGATACATCAAACAATGGTACACCTCATCAAATATGTGTCAACTGTGTAATCCATATATGGGTTAAACTAGTCAACTGTAAAATATACACATTTACAAGATCTGACAGGATGTTAACGTCAATGGAAATGCTAAAGGTACTCAGCATTTTCTTTATTCAGAAATTCCGATCTGAATGTTGAAAAAACTCTTCTACCAGTTTTAATTTTTTCGGATGGTCTCTTCGATCCAGTCAATGAAAGCGGATACTTTGACGAATACCGATGGAGCACCAGGGCTACCGCAAGGTATGATTCCCCAAGAAACAACACCTACGAGCTCGTTTTCACCGTTCACGTTGCTGATTAGAGGACCACCAGAGTCACCCTAAAGAACAATAAAAAGACAATTAATCTCCATTCCATAAAATGAAACTCAGGTGATAGGAAAGTACATAAAAAAAACTTACACTGCAAGCAGAGAATCCACCCTTGAGAGGTCCAGTGCATAGATTCGTAACGTGGAGTGGAGAGGGTTTGGTGAATTCTTCGAGCGAGCTGTTGCAAGTCTTGAGATCAACGGTGGACAATTCAACCGTTTGCAAAGTACTTGGGTATTTCGGAATGCTGGTCAAAGATGTGGAACCCCATCCAGAAAGGACAACTGGACCTTCGGTATCGGCATCGGCTTTAATTAGATTGATAGGAGCAACGAATTCGTTGAATTCCAATGGAGTTTTCAGTTTGAGAAGAGCGATGTCGTATGGTGCCACTGATCTGTGTCATCAATTGTACAAGATAAGATTAAATATAATTTTATATCTCGTTAGATAAATCTATTTATTATAATTTCAACTTTAGAGTTTGGATATCTCGAATTATTTTTGTACACGTTAATTATTATTGGAAAGTTCACTCACCCTGGGTAAGAATCGTGCACGAACGTTTCCTCGACAACAGCGGTTTGTTCGTTCGACTCAGCGACATCGAGATTGTGTTTTCCGGCTTTGACGACAAAGGTGCCGTATCCGGGAACAGCGTGAACACAGTGACCAGCAGTCAAAACCCACGATTTGTTGATGATACTACCACCACAGAAATGTTTTAACGAACTACCTCCAGAGATTCCCCATTGTAAAGACACTTGATGAGGGAATTGGCCAACAACAGCCTCTTCTCCTCCAACAACACGGCTTCCAAACAATGGATTCCTAACTCCAATGTGAGCTGTAGGTAATTCAAAATAACAAAATATATATTTTTTAGGAAATCCTAATCAATAAATATATCTATATTTTGGGAATTAAATAATAGTACTATGCACACATATTTTTACAACATAATATTCTCTTTAGTAAAAACTTTAAAAAGTATTACAATTTATTTATAAGAATGTTTTAAAATTATTCTTTATAATTTTTGAATATATCTAAACAAATATCTATTTTGAATTTCACGAAAATGCATATTTTCAGAAAGTTAATTAATTTGCAAAAAGATGATTATACTTGGAAATGATTACATTAATGAATTACACTGTTAAAACTTACCGGAGTGAGCAAGAGCCAAAAGGCAGGCAAGAACGATGAGTTTGAAAGCCATTTTTGAGTGTGAGTAGAAATTGCATGACAGCCTATTTATACTTTCCTCGCAAGCAGACGTAAGTATGTATATGATATACACGTACATACGATATTATACGTTTAACACGATATAAAATCTAACTTTTACTCGTCAATGAAATCCATAAACAAATCAAATTGGTCGATTGTCCGATTAAAGATAAAATAAATTTTATTGTACTAATTACAAATTTAATACACGTGGGGTTTTATCAATAAAACACAAAAATGCTTAACCAGGATTCCTTCGCTCCATTGTTGTTATATTGATTGACTATTGATTATTATTCACTTTTAATGACAGCTCGATGACTGATAAAGCTAAAGATATTTATTCCTCCGAGTTTATTTCATTGAAACCAAAAACTAATCAATGTTACAAACATATACGAATTATCTATTTGTTATCAGATTATTAAATTGATTTCAGAGAAGTACCGATGTATCGTTTACAATGAAATTCGTCGTATATATATATATATATATATATATATATATAAGTGTATACGTATACAATTTTTTACGTTTTTAAACGTATAATTACGTTTGTCACACATTTTCTTTAATAGAGTTTGGATTAACGTTTGTAATTAAACTATCAGTGGTACCCTTTGATCGGACTCTTGAACGTTGGTATTTCAAGCATGCGTGTGGTATTGCAGTGATAAACTATAAATTTCTTATAACTAAATGTAAATAAATGGAAAAACTTAAAAACATCATCAAAAAATAATCAGGTGTTACTAGCATTCTTAACGTTAATTGTAAATAAAACTATAAAAGTTCGATTGAAAACAATGAGCACAACACCTTAGTACATTTTTTTACGTATCTGTTACATGTATAATATAATTTCTACACAATGATTGTATCAAATATATCTATAGATAAAACCACAGGTATTTTAACGATCATATATACGAATATCAACGTTTGTAAATAAAACCTGTAAATAAATCGAAATACTCTCATCGCATTATCTTTGTACCATACAATAGTGAATTTTCAGTGAAAATATACAGGAACAGAAGTTAAAAAACATTGTGCAAAAATAAAAATGAAATATCTAGATATCGATTGAGAAATGAGGATATAAATAAAATTGAGATATATCGTATTAATAAATTCTAATAAATCTTTTAATAACTACAAATTGGTTCTATACACATGAGGATAAACGCATTATGGACAAATAAATATACAAATAAAATAATATAAATACAGGACGGGCGGCATGACGAAAACAATCAACATTTATAAATACTTTGATCAGGTAACCTGAGTACGTTCGATCGGTTTACCGACCTGGTTTTCGCTTTGTAATTACAGAGAGTTCGCCGGACGCCGTTGTCTTATCCGTACACGATCAATCGGCTCCTATATACCCAATTTCGCAATCGACGCTTCAAACTGACATAGTCCAGGAGCGATTCACCGATAAACTCGGTGCTATATCTCGCTCTCTCACTAAACTCTTCTTTTTTTCCCCTAATCGTGCGTACACATCGAGCACTGGGTATTAGTCTCACGCATGCATTTACGATAAATCTCAAAATTCGATTCGTTATTTCATATTTTCCTAGTCAATGCGTTACATATAGGATACACACTATCTTACAAATGCTCGATTCATCTAATCTATCCTTGTGATCTTTTCCGTATTTTATAGAGCATTATGCTGATCTTTTCGTATACAACAAGAGAATTTTACTGAAATCGTGAGGTGTCGTTTTATAGTGTCTTGAGAATTTAAATGAGAAAAGATGTGCTTTCAAAAATCCTATGGCGTAATTAATTTACATTTTTTATTTCAATGGTGATTTAATTGATTCTTAATTAATAGCGTGAGTTTGTAAGATCGTACGTCAATTATGAATGAAAAAGTGTATATAATTTATTCGAATGGTAACGTCCATTTTTGACAAAATTTCATATCATGGCTTGAGTTTTTAGGTCAATGGATGGTAACCTACATTGTCACCTATAATTTTATGACTCGATGTTTTTGCACTCTTCTTCTTGTAAGAGATAGAGCGTACTATCCTATATTTTGGTAAAGTTAGTCATTACTATTCCACGTCTTGGAGAATCGTACACATTTTTATTACATATTAAATTATTAATAGATTTATGTTGATATCGGTCGGAATAATAGTACGCTCGAATCAACGAAAAGAAAATTGAAATTCGTGTTTGGAAACAAATAAATAGTTATTCTATTATCCTGGAAGATGCATACGCATAATACTTTACGCTAAATAGGCAAGATTCGATCAAGAAAAAAGAAAATTGTATAGAATGAAGATTTAGCATAAAATGCACGCGAGACGATGGAATTCTCAGGTGTTACTGTTAGTCGCAGCCATGCGCGCTATCACTCTTACACCCGCCCACGTTTCCCTCGCAGTAGGTACGATTTGCGATGCTGGAAGTAGAAAACCATAAGCACCTCGATCTCTTAGTTCCATAGTGAACGAATTCTTTATCCCCGCAATCGCCTTTGCCCAGTCGTCCGATGAACCTGTTTGAAAAGGCGGTTCTATTAGTATGCAGAAGCAGCTCCCGGGTTTTCCATTATGTTTACTTTAAAACTTTATTTCAATGTCAACATTATTAAGTGTGGAAAATTAAATGCGATGGTGAAAAATGTTGAACCTAAATTCCACCGTTCAACTTTTTCATTTAATACATTTGTTTGGAGAATTTTACAATTAAAATTAGGTATACCATTTCATTATTATTACAAGTTTACATATATTTTTTGACATTGAGGTTTATTTGAAATAAATAGTAAATCAAAACAACGATAACGTGAGAAAAGAAAGCATTAAAATGTGGAAATTAGGTACGCGAGACAGCTCATTTAAAGTGGCATCATTAAAGTATACCGCGCATCAATCGTAAAATCATTCACCTGTCGTTGGGTAAAGAAGCTCCGAGGATGGTCCAACTCTGTATTCAGTCCCGTGAACCTTGGCAATGGCCTTCTTCGCTTTATTCGCAATGTTCATCAAGTCTTCGAAGTCGGCGGGTCTCGTCCGCGTGAAACCCCAAGGCACAAGAAGCATTTGCGAGTACGAATGCAAAGTCAGGTAGGTTCTGCGTGGAAAAACGAACAGTTAGTCGAAAGTGGTACGCAAACCTCACGATTGTTTTTCTCTGTTCTTTGTCTTTTCGAATTAAAAAGAAAATAAAAAACATTTTAACTTTCCGATTTCACAGTCAATCAGTTTTTCACTCTGCTCATTTTTTACGAGGGTAGAGTTCAATCGTTTTTACTTGTGCGAAATATAGATATGTTTGCGGTGAGACTTATATTTATGATCAATTTTCTAGTTCACTTTTTCAATTCTCTGGTCAAATTTTTATAGATAATCGTGAACATCCGCTCCAAGTTTAAACGATTGCCAATTTTGAAAATTAAATATTGCACATCACAAGAAAATAATTAATGACTTAATCTTAAAAAAGTATAAAGTCATAAATATTTGTAATGATAAATAAAATAATTTTATTTTTGTGCAATACACAAGTTACAATTGGAAACAATCTTCTTAAAAAATAGTTTGAACGTGACTCGTTAATAAAAGTTACAATAATTACCTGATGGTCTTTTTATGTTTCATGAGGTAATTAGCGATCGCTCGAGTTTCAGGCTCGGAGAAAGGACTCGGTCCAGCGTAAGTATCGTGACACGGGTCTTTACCTTCATTGGCACCTTTGAAATTAAGTTCCTCACCCCAGTGAATGTTGAAATTTCGATTAGGATCTACGCCCTCGCAGCTTCCGAATAACCATTTGGTGTAATAGGAAAGTAGATGTAAGAAGCCTGGACCTTGCCTATGACAATTTATCGAATTATTTTTACTAATTATTACTTATACAAACGATAAAATAAATGAAACTATATAGATTAAGATATTTTAGTAGTATGTAATATACAATCGATATTTTAAATGTAACAACGTTCGATTAATAGAGATTATTTGTAAAAGGCAGATATAATTAATAATAGGAAGTTTAAATTAGAATGGTATACGTTACAATTATTATTCATTAATAACTAATAATCTCGAGATGATAGACAGATACCGGTAATCGGTAATTATAATCTTAATTATATCTACGTGCAAGGTGAAAAGAAAATTTACGTAGAAAATTAATTTTCTTAGATCAACTTGATTAATGTAGTTTCGGTTTCTAGTATACTAGACTGGCAGTATAATATAACACAAATTCTTTTTCAAATTTAACTAAATAATTAATAAATATTTAAACTCTAATTCAATATTAAACTTTTAGTGAGAATATTCGCTATTCATTCTAATAAAGCTATTTGTTGATGAAAAAAAATTGTACACACCAGCAAATATTAAGGCATTTACAATTAGTATTTTCACAGTTATAGATATAAGATAAACTTATATTTAAATCTCCATATATTTGACATTTTTATAACTTAATCACGAATAATTAATAAAATCTTAACTCTAACAAATATAAACGATTGAATATCAAATTAGCCACTAATTGACACCTCCAATCCGTAGTTTACTTATACTTAAATAAATAAATAAATAAATTACCTAGCCTCGTCCTCCGACTCGGAATCATGCGTACTACGAGTTTTTCTCCAAAGTCGGTCGTCCGTGTGCGTAAATTCGTATCCATCCGGATTAGCGACAGGCATTATAATCCAGTCCGTAATGTCAAGTAGCCTTGTATAATTTTCATTTTTCTCAACCAATTGATTCATTATGTACGTTGCCACTGCGGTACTTATCCATTCTCTTGCGTGCATCCCTGCAATATTGTCGTATAACCTAATTCGAACGAGTATGCATAGTTAACGCGATTTAGCTATACACAATATTTTTCGCTTTTCTTTTCAAGTTTTAACCGTTTTAAAACTCGGATCTATATGCTTATGAGTATTTCAGTAAATCTAGGTAAACGGTTCTTTGGATATACCTGCGCGCATACAAATGCAATATGGGTTTCTTTTTTTTCGCGTAGACGAACAGGAAAATGTTGTGCATGTAAATTGGTGATTAAAAATCTTGTTTAGGATATACCTGAGAAACGTTGTAGTAAAGTACCGCGGGATAGTTTGTAAAATTAGCAAGGTCGTTATTGATATTTGCGTCTTTTATTATGGGAAATATCAGGTGTTAGAACGTTTGCTTAATCATTTTAATTTAGTCAAATTGAATTATTCGAAAAATGAAAAACGGATCGGTTAGTTTGATAAGTATATACGAAAAACCGATTACAAATTTTTAATTTAAAAATAGTATCATACCAGCGTCGATCCAAATCGATGGTTTTGGCTCTCCATTTCTATTAGCGCCTGATGATATTTTTATTATTTTCAAAGCTCTACCTTCGAAACTTTTTCCAATTGACGATACTTCGACCAGCTGCGGATATTTGAATGCTAAGTGGTCGAGGTACCCCATGATATCTAAATAAATAAATTAATTATGAAAATTTATGTAACTCAAGTTCCTCTAATTAGTAAGAGAATATATTAACCTTTGTAACGGTGATATCGCTTCCAAGTCATCGAATGTCCCTGCGACGAGTACAAATCCTGCCGGCGTTCTTTCGGCATTCTTGGATTTTGAGATTTTATAAATTTCTATAACAATTACATTTTTTATATAAAAAAACATTCGCTATATGAAATGCGTATGATACATAAAGCAATCATAATTGTGTGTTTACCTCAAGATCTGTAATTAAAGTAACATAATCTATTTTCTTTTCACGAAGATATATTTTAACATCGTTTAATATAGTTGGAGAAACTAAAATATCTGTTAATCTGAAAATATTAGAAGACATAATATATTATGTTCGTACATATTAGCAAATACATTAAAAGCAATTTCTTATTTGTTTTGTCTTTGACGCTAATATTTGTTTTCATCTTTAATCGTATATTTCATCAATTAAATCAATAGTGGATCGATATGGAGTTTAATTAAATTAAATAAATAATTCGGAAATATGTTTTATAGAATACTTGTATATAAAATTTAAACTTTGGTTTAAAACAATGTAAAAGAATTAATCAATTTCAATCTTATTAATTTCACCTGAAAAGTATACGATATAATCGTAACGTTAGCATCTTATCGAAACCCTGATTTTTTTCTGATTGCACAAGACTATATTTATAGACGTTACAATGATTTTTATCACTTTCCTTAAAATTAATTTTCGAACGCATATAATGAACTCACTTGTCTTTTGCAGGACTCGTCCAAAATTTAACATCGTCAGGCTCATTTTCTTTCAACTCCAACAAATATCGGACTTGCTTCAAATTTTTCGGTGTAATCCTTAACAACTGATGATCCTTGTAACTAACACCATTACGTCCATAATCGGCTTCTTCGTCTTCGTCGCCAATAATGTTCCCAAGGAATTTAGTAACAGTGGTAATCGCTGATTCGAAAGCACCAAAAATAGAGAAACCCCGTGAACGTTGCCACCAATTTTTACGAACTCTTATCCACGGTGCTTGTTCCTCTTCCTCGGTTTTTTCATCCTCCACACTGACAATCGTTGACGCCTCTAAGCCACTTTCGTCTTTTTCATCGTCACTCTGATTTTCTTCTTGCGGATCGGTATTATCCTCAATTTCTGTGCTGTACGATCGAATAACGAATAACGATTTATTTTATGTTCCTCGTCGATTTAAGTATGTTTATTTAGGTAATGAACGGTGACAAGTTGATTTTTTCTTTGCAAAGTATCATAAGTTACATGAGTGACGTTTTAAAGGTATGGGAATAACGAGGTACTCATAAATCACAGTGGATTTATGAATGTCTTGATGGGTACTTATATATTCCTTTCTTTGCTTTTTCTTTGAATTATTTGGATTTTTAATGGCCGTGTCGCCTAGCGAATGAGAAGTGTGTAATTAGGTTATTGTCTATAGATATTTAAATACTCATTTCGTTGAAATTCTACCAAATAATTAATTATACAACACTAATGAATTTGCAGAACGAATACTTGATCAACATCAGTAGTACTATTTTTCGAGTTTACAATGTAAATTAAAATTAATTAAAAGAAAAATTTCGTAAACCATAATATTAATTAATATTATTATTTCATTCGTTAATTTTATATAGTTGTACAACAGGATTTCCGTAAAGAAAGCTTGAATTGTTTATATTTCTCTCTATGTACATTATACATGTGTGTGTATATATCTATATCTATATACATCTAGATGAAATCAGCTAATGACATCGATTTGACTTTTATATCTTAATTAGGTCAACACTTTTCGATCCAATTTATTTCTGCATTTAATCAAGATTGTAAATGTTAATTTCGTTTATACGCGTGTATTTCATATACCTTGATTACGACGTTACGACGTTCAAATTATACCTTTGCGTATAGTTAACTACACGATATAAACAATAGAAACGTGTGGATTTTGAGAAACGAGATTTTTATTTGCGCGAGCGAGTATACGCGAAACAAAAGATAAGAGAAATAATTGGAATTTACGGTGGTATGGAGAAAGTCGAGGGACATTGAAATTGAATCGAAGGATCTGAATGTTACGAGAGTCGATAAAGATATGGAAATAAATAATGTTAGGAAGCTGATTAGAGTCACGTATGTGTACTACATGTCTTTTTACGTTTAGTTAAAGTAGAACTCGTAACGTAATTATCATTGAATGTGCGCGTTTGTTTATTTTGGTATCTTGTGACTTTCTTTCATTTTTTTTTATTCTCTCTTAAATATGTAATGTAAGAGGCAAATAATTATTCTCTTTACACACAGGATGAGAGACATTTTTCTAGTTTTACACAACTATGTGATGAAATAGGAAACGGTGAATCCGCCACGTGTAGTGCTTTTTTTTCTCCATTCGAATGAAATGGATAAACGTAAGTTAAAATTAACCTTGACGTGATAAGTAAGATGTGTAATAATATTTGTAAAGTGGAACATTTTTATGTTGGAATTAAAAAGACAATAGCGATATTTGAATATTTCGTACAGTCTGCGATGTATTTAATTGTATACCATGACAATCATTATTTCAAAATCTTTTCTTTAAATTATAATGTGTATTGCGTAAAATTTAGTTCAATTTACTGTAAGATAGAGTAATTCTTACATACTCGAACCGTTATTAACTTTATTTCTTGAAATATTTTTGTTTGCTTATTTAAAATAGGAATTTTGTAAAACATTCAAAAAATTTCAGTAATAATCTTTGAAAGTTTTACGCGTGTTGACTAAGTGTGATCGTTTTTTCAAAATTTATAATTCTCTATAGTCATATATGAAACTTATTAATCATTTTTCGTAATAAAAATCGTCATTATAAATTTCGCATGATTGCAAAATTAATAAATGCGAATTCAACATTCTTAAGTTTAAAATGTACTCTATCCCCCAAGTGTAAAGCAATGAAAGATAATAATATAGTCACCTCTTATTCGCAATGATCGTCTTCACATAAAACTGACCATCCTGATTAACGAGAAATCCACTAACGTTTTTTGAAATCGAGCTCAAAGGTTCCAATCCGTGATCATCCCCTAAAACGAGCGTGATACCGAGGATAACGAGCAACAACCTCATCCACCCCATGATCACTGTAATAATCACTGGATCACAATCACATATATAAACCGTAAATTTCGAAAGCGTGTACACCTCGAAAGTTCCTCGTCGACTGAATCAGAAGGCTCAAGGACAGGTAGAAAGAGTCGGCATTTCCTCCTCCATGAGGACAGATTCACTCATTCGACTTTCGCGCCGTGAGCTTAATAGGCGGCCGTACCGGTTTCTCTTCGGTGCTCGTCCAACTTTTCGGTGGCGTTTACTTTTTTTACGTTTTTTCTTCTTACTTTTTTTCTCATAAGCTCGTTCTTCGCACTACTTTTACTCAACGAGGTTTGAGAGTGAAAATGTACCTATCTTGACTTTTCAGAAATTCAAATTTGCATTTCAGGAAAGGGGATGGTTTCTAGGAACTTCTACGGAGTATGATTAGTTAAGGAAAATAATTTTTTATTATTATCAGAAGATTTTTTGCGTATTTATAACCGAAACTGTAATTCATATTAATTTGAATAAGTACATTTAATTATTATTCACGTATAATAACACGTTACCATATTATCAACGTAATGATAAAAACATTTATAAGTGCATTATACATTAAAGTAAATTTTAAAAAATGTGAATCAATGAACCGTTTTGAAATTCCATATTTTAACTTAAAACAATGAATATAGTTTTATCGATCGATATCCAACAAATAAGCATCGTATATGGTTACAAGTGTGATACACACACTGAAAAAATGACCTAAATTTTCGAAATATTTATTCTGGTACCGTAATAGATCGAGTATGAAATATATACTTAGGTCAAACTCATAATTATCTAATCCAATGCATTTTTGTGTAATTATCGCAACCCGATACTTCTCATTCCATCTGATTAATATTATATAGAAATATATCAGTTTATTATTATTATTTTTATATACTGAGGATTATATAAAAACTCATATAATATTATTTCTTATAAAGTTGAATAAAATAATTGACTTTTTTATGAAACCGAAGAACGAAAATGACGCATGTATAGAACGTAAACAAAATTGTATTTTTTTTTTTGGGAATTCCCAAGTTTATCGGATCGTTTTCACATGCTTATTATATTAACTTAAAATATATTCATGTAGAAATAACGTTTATCTTACTTTAATAAAAATAAATAAAATACGTAATGCGTATATGCTTTGTAACACAAGTAAGAAAATTAATTAGAAATATTAATTCTATTGGAAGCTATGTTAAGATAATCGCATATCTTTGTGTTGCAAATAAGTTTTTGATATATAAGATACTTTCTAAATTGAAACGCTAGATTTAAATAGATAATAATAATTCAAATGTATTACATTAAAATTATTTTTGTTAAATATTATATGTAGTTATTATTTTTTATTTTTGAACCAATGTGCACCAAAAAGTAATGCCAAATAAAACGATCGCATGAATTATCAAATTAGGTAGTATGAATTTCTTATTGATTATAAAATAATGCGTAATATAAAATGGTTACATTAGTAACAATGATGAAAACTAATTATTCTTATTTTTAGCTTTTGAATATGCTTGAAGTGAAAATAAACTATTGACGATTTCATCATTACACGCGATCAAAATAAGCAACTCGTAAAAACATTGAACCCTAAAAGAAAAAAGAATATCTGAAAAAATCATCCGCATCGAATAGTAAATCTTAAAAGGAAACCGCGTATAATTAAAAAAAATATAGAATGAAATTTGTATTGGTATATAAAACATAAAAAAAAGTAAATCGATGAGACTCATACGTCTGACATACAATTCAGAAGTTGTGCCGGTATGTACCCAAGTTTGCCGGTCAGGTCGAGGTCCGTAGCGGCCTCGCCAGTAGGTCAGTGAATTTGCCGTTAGTTCGAAGGCTCGGTTCCTTAACTACGTCATCCCACGATTCGACTGTTGTGACATTGCGCGGTGACAGTCATTCGTCGGACACCGTCAATCGTTGAGTTTGGTTCGTTACGCTCCGATTAATCATCGCGGGAATAAACGAAAAAACATTCGTTGTTCATCTTTTAAATATATATACAGAGTTTTCTTTTATGTAAATCATTGCTATCTATTGTTGGGTTTTAGAAAATTTATTGGACTGCTATTGCTTAATTTTATGTTTTTTTCTTATCTTTTCATTTCCTTGCCTTTGATGAGTTTTTTTTTGGTTATTTCTTTTTCTCTTACTTTTTCTGCTTTATTCCTAGAGTCACGGTGTAAAAAAAAGTTTTTGTAACAAAAAATTTTCTTTTTTTTAACTAAATTTTTTTATTATATGCATAAAAACGTTTTTATTGTATTAAAATTTGTTAAGTACTTTAACTTATTTTGCAAAAAATTAAATTGTCAATTCGCAGAATAGAAATACTCATAGAATAGCATCACATATCGAGTTCAAGAAAATAAAAACTGTAAGAAAATAAATATTCTGAGTCTCGAAAAAAAAAAAATAATAATAACGAAAATTCTGACTTGTCGTTTATAAATGTCGTTTAACTACATATATACTGTACACTTACTTTTTATCAATATGGAAGTTAACAAGACAGTTAATAGATGACAAAGTGAACAGCCTATAATTCTTCGGTAGACCATGAATCATAATTGGTAATTCCAATCCTCGGTATATAGATGTATACTTATTCGTGCTAACGGAACAGAGTCAAATACCTTTCTAGTTTTAGATAAACTAAGGTGACTGAGGGACCATGACTTCTATTTTTAATTTTTACAGTTAATGATCCTTTATTTCGATTTTCTTCATTTTTTGTTAGAAAAAAAGAGCTCAACCATTTGTGACGAACCTGTTTGATGGAATTATTAATCACGCATTTAAAAAATTGAAACAAATTTTATTATAGTATTAATGAGTATAACAAATACTACAGGACTCATTAAATAATTCAGAATTTACTAGTTATTTTAATTTAAATATCATTTAAAAGAATTTAAATTATACTAATATTATTACTAATGGTAGAAAATAAATAAAAGAACTTTCCTTCTTTAATATTTACATTAATTTTATAAAAAATTTAGATAGAAGCAAATTTAAAAAAAATAATATTATTCTAAAGCCAACAACAGGAATAAGTTACCTTCACATCAAAAAATAATTTAAGAAACGGGAGGTGGATAAAAATGAAAAAGCTTGAAAGAAGTTGGAGGGCTGTAAAAAAGGACAAAAACTGCATAGACGAAACCAATTTCAAAGTAGCATTGCTGAAACTAGACAAGAAAGAAGTTAAAACTCTGATAGACGTAATAACTAGCCACACAAAAGTAAACTACCAGAAGTACAAAACAAAAAGTCTACTCGCCCAACATGTATGTTTTTTTCGAAAAGCAGAGATGATACACCATGTACTCTAAGAATGCGGGGCTCTGACTAGGAGAAGAATAACAATGATAGGAAACGTTCTAATAGAGGATCCACGCTTTAAACACGAGGATTTCCAACCGTTTCGAAGGAAGCCTTCAGGTAGAATTGATAAAAGGGGATGAAAAAGGAGCACTCAAGCATTAGGTTGGGAATTAATAATAATAATAATAATAATACTAATAATAATAATAATAATATTCTAAAGGAAAAAATAAATCTACAAATAAAATAACAAATCCAATATGTGCACTGAATATACTTTATTGTTATATATGGAATTATGCAGTACTTATTACTCGTGTACGACAATAAAATCGTGGCACAAACATACATCGGTTAAAGCGTACAATAATAATTAATTAATTAATTAATTAATTACAATAATGACTGACAAATTAAATTACACAAAGAAAATACAATAACAGTAGGTTAGTACAGAATGCATGAATTGGCGAAAAAATAAACATGCTACAAATGTAAATCTGATCGCTATAGGCGGTAATTTGACAAAAAATCTTCATAAATTATACGCAATAAAACAATATATATATTAATTACGTGAAAACATTATGTTACAAGTAAAATTACAAGTAAAAACGACCGGACGTTTATTATATTGCTCGAATTTTGACTAGTACGCACGTATAGCATCGTAATTCATCGCCCAAAAATTAATTATTACATATAAAAATGATTTCGTACAAAAAAGAAAAACACAAAACCTTTACGAAACTCATGGCAACAAAGGTTTTCTTTTCTTCAAGCATTTATTACAAAGTTATGCGTTCGAAAGAAATAACGCGTTGAAAGTATTGCCGTACCTATATATTGTTACTATGATTAATTGACTGCTGATAAACTTTAAGACTTACATTTCTTGAGATTCATCATCTTTTTTTCTTACATTAACGTTGATATAACGAAAACAAATTTCGAAATTTCTAAGTCATTCCTAACAGCTTTGGACTCTAATAATGGCAAGAGTTTAAAAGGTACCATTTTCAGATATTTATGATGCTTTCTTAAGACGTTCGATCATCTTTTTTTTTATCATTTACTCAGCAAGTCTTAGAAAATATCGTTAAGCTTGCAACTGGCTCTTTTTTATTAACGTTTACGGTATCCATCGTCAATTTCCCTCTTCTTAGAGAAGGAACATCGTTAATAAAAAAAAATAATTCTAAGCGAACGTGTGGAATTCAAAAATGTGTAATTATAAAAAGAAAAACAGAATCTTAATTCATATGACTAAGAATTTGATTTCAAAATTATTATAATATAAATTACTTAAACGTTAGAATCTACGAATGTAAATATATTATTTTTAAGGCACAACTTAAATTTGTTTATTTTACAGTTCTTCGCATTAAACGCTACTCCATTATCCATTGTATTTTACAAATTAAGTTTAAAGCAATCGTATTTTGTTTTTTTTTTCATTACTCATAGTTCACAAAATCATTTTGCAAGTTTCCTTTCGTTTGCATCACTCTCGATCGCATTTATTTCTCTTTTATTTAAACACTATTTCAATGTTCATCAGGTTGGGCGCTACTTTTCTTACTTAAGGCGTAAGTATTATATACAGTTATAAACATTTCTCTTCCATTCTTATTTCGCTTTTCTTATTTTAAACTTCGCCAAATCAAGACGATTATAAATTATTGCGTAACTGCTTGCAGTGGCTTATTATTTTAAACAATTCTTTTTATTTTGCATCTGTAAATCAGTTTGCTATGTGGTATATCACTGCATACATACTTAAAAATTATAACGACGAATCTCTTTGTTTCTGTAGATTATTATTACTCATGACGTTGAAAAGTGGAACACTTAAGACAAAAACTGTTTTTTTAGTCTTTTAAGAAACTTTTTAAGTCTTAATGTAAAGTCTGGTCAATTGACGATCTAATTGTAATATTAATACATAAATCATTAAAACGATTCGAAAATCGTCTACTTTACTTTGTTGTCAAACTTTCATCGATCCTTTTTGTGGTTCATTCAAATCGTTCCTTACTTTTTGTATTTTACGCCTTCGAGTAATTATAACTGTTGAATTCGTCGTTAACGCCATTCTCAGACAATGTTTGCTTTTGCATGCGCGCTACCCATCATGACTTTGTTGACGAAATTGACAATAGCTGTTGCAGGTTGTTCGGGTTCGAGTTCGGCGAATATGTGGCACTGGTTGTCGGATTTGTGAGCTGGTTTTCGTGCGACGAATCCAAAGCATCGACTGGAAAGAAATAGAATATTTATTAGATCATCATTTATAATAAGGATGCTATTGACTATAAATTACCATATACATAAAATCAAAATCATAAGTTATTAAAAGATATATACTTTGTATTTTGTAATATAAGTGATACATATTTAACAAATAATTATTTCATTATGCATTCCACCTTCTCACCCAATTTAACGCAATAGTGTTCCAGATAAATATGTAAATGAAGGATTAACTTATTAATGTAACATTTAGATAAATAAAATATTCAACAGGGTCTTCGTTTACAAATCTACTGTCACATTAAAAAATCTAATTGATTAGCTCAATTGTTGGTTTCTAATGAAAATGGTAATGTGTAGAAAATAAATAAAACTTACTGTTCACTAAGTGCTCGTCCGGTATCGCCATTAACAAAGTCCCAAGTGCGTTCCTCGGTATCGAGACCGCAGTAGCTGATGTTATTCGTGGGATAATGCCGACGGAAGAAAAGTTTGCGCGCGTTGTCCGTCAACGTGATGCCCTGAGTGGATACCTTGAAGTGTACAATCGTTGCGCTTGGCAGTGGCTTTTGCTCGAAGAGAGTCGTGATGGTCTTTTTGATGGCTTGAGGTCCGGTTAACGACTCGGTATCCAATGTGAAGAGGTATAATACGTTGCAAGCTGCAAAATATATAGTTTCGTTTACGTCAAGTCAAGCTTTTATCATTCGGAAATAACTGCGAATTTGAAAAGTTTAATATATTTTTTTATTTGATGATAAGTTTGATTTGCTTTGATAGAATATCCCGGTAAGCCCTTTTAAAATAATACTCTTGAGAGAAGACTCACCAGCACCCTGAGCAAGAAGCTGCTGCGGACTATTGCTAGCAGGAGAATCGAGGACTCGAGCCGCAGCCTCAGGCTCAGGCAAGAGAAGTTGGCAGGGTAAAGCCATAGCCATTAAACTGTGCTGGTAAACGAGCGCCGAAAGTGAACTGAAAACTGGTTCATTTGCACAACCCTTCAGTCTAACACCACGGGATGTTGGTTCGATCAAAAAGTGACGGACGAGTTCACTCGTTGGATCCTTAGGACTGCTTGGTGCACCTGGTGGTGGTGTTGATACTTTCAATGCTAGACCAAATGCACCTGGAAAGGAGTTGCTGTCTCGTACAACGAATGTTCCTGGTGACGCATCGCGCAGCATTGCGATTGCTAAAAATTTGAAAATTTATTTAATTTTACATTATTTACATGGTATTTCTTTAATATATAATATTCACCGATTTACATAGATTTTTTTAATAAAATTTAATCAAATCAATTTATGATTATTAAGACAGTAAGTAGAGAAATTAAAATTCACCTTGTTCACGCGTTATGTTTGGTTTGTACCAAATTTTACTGGTATCACGTACAAATTTGACATTAACGTCAGCTACTTCATGAGGTTCCGTGTTGGAGTGGATGCTTGATCGGCGTGATCCGTAATACTGAAGATGCGACGACGAATGACCAGCACTGTTTATTGATGTATACGACAGCGCGCTCTGCAATATGATTAATTCATTAATTCATCAATTTCTTTATAATAAAAACTATCTAAATAATAACAAATATAGGTATAAATTTCAATAAACTTTGTTAGAATTACGAATTAATGAATAGAGTTTATTATTTAATTTATTATTAGGAATTTGGTGGTAGTTATTATTAAAACTTTTAGACATTTACTGGGTATTTTCTTTTCAAAACTACATTATTCTCGTTAATTAGAATAATAATGCGATTAACACATGTCATAAATCTATTTTAACAGAATGAATGACATCTTCTGATTCAGTGCCCACATAATTTCATAGTAAATGAATTCAGAAAAATATAAATGTCTGGAGTACGAATTACAAGAAAGAACATTAAATTATTAAAGTTAATTTACTGCAATGTGTAAAATAAATATCTACCCTATATATATAAAAATCTCACACAAATTATTACTTAAATGAGCAAAGGGTAATGATAATAATCATATTTAAAAAGGTATAAAAGCAACACTGAATTATTCTTTACCAGCGCCATTAAGCTTATATATTCTTTTCTGTCAAACTAAAAAACAATAAATGTCAAAATTAACGTAAGATAATAATAATAAATATTAAGTGTAAAGATCATTATTACCTTAGGGCTCTGTCCATATTCAATATGAGTAGGAGTGCCAGGACCTCGGCCGTACGAGTTGTGACTAATTATTTCGTCCAGCGGAGAGACAGGCCGGTCCTTGCTGTAATAAATAATAATTGACTTGTGATATTCTTCTTTTTCCATCTTGTACATATTACACAAGTTTTAATACACATACGTTAACTAAAGTAATATTATACGTATAGAGTGCATTTCTATGTCACTTATTAAACAAACAACAATATTGAAGATTCCTAGTGATAGAGTTAAAAGATATTCTTCAGTTTTATCAAAATCAGTAGAGATATTTGATACACTGATGGTTAGGTTAGTACAGTCAAATAATTACGACGACATAAATTCCACTTAATTTTATTAATTACTATAATATATAATATGCCTTTGTAATATATTGTATTATTATATATTTAATACTTGAGTTTGTAAAAGAGAGGATTGAATAGCTAAGTTTCAGCGAAGTAAAGGAAATGAAGACAGCTAAGAAACGACAACATCGAACATTCATAAAGGTGCGCAGGCCTCCAATTATTAGATTTACTCCTTCGTATTCATTACCTATAGTCAAACGTCGACTGCTTAGTCAGTGGCCACCGTTTGTTACGCGTATCGTAAAACGTGCCTGCACTATCCGGAAAACTCAAGCGTCTAAAATGCCAGATCAAAATTTCGTGATTTGTACAAAAAATTATTAAAAAAAAAAAGTAAATCACTAGCTGTAGAAAAATATTATTTTTGAAATAAAATATATAAATAAAATTGTAAGGTTTACTGTTGCGTTAAGCAAAATAAAAATCAATATTAGTAAATAGATAAATAATTCTTATTAATTGTATGGAAATAATTCAAGTTGAGTTAGAGTATCACCACCACTAAAAATTTAGTGAAATAGAGAAAAATAAAAATAAATAAAATGTGTATATATAGACAATGGTTAATCTTACCGCTGCGTTGTCGGACTCTTAGGTGGAAGTCCCGTCTCTCGGATATCTCTGCGCTCTTCGATGAAGATCGCCCTGTCAGCCGCATAACCAACGTTGTTGTTGTTAGTCTCGATATTGTTGTTGTTGTAACTGACCAACGAATGATTGACGTTGACCAATTGCGGCTGGTAGGCGCGATCCGAGGCAAAGGTGACGGTAGGCGAAGAATTGTTGACGTATGGGGTACGAGGATGTACCGGGAACGCTGGTGTTTGAGGTCTCGATGCCCCGCCTACGCCTTGTACACTTCCTGGACTGACGCTCCTCTCGGTCCACGATGACGGCGAGTCATTGTGCGACTGTAATATGCAAATCGTTATCGATACTTGCATCGTCGATGATACTTTCTTAAACTCTGAATCTATTCAGAATTTAGCTTTTACGAATCAACCGCTACCAATATATGTAAATGTGTCTTAAGAATAGCTTGTTTACCTGCCTTTTCAGTTAGTCTATAACCATCTGTTATACTGTGCTATTTTATTTAATACATTTTTGACCACATTTCTTTTAGTAATTTTTTTTCTAACGAAATACATTATAAATATATTTCGACATTCAAGATTTGCTAATTTTGACTACGCTGTTCAACGATCAATTCGTCAAATTTGCTTATACTTTGATTGCTGTAGGTCAAAAGTAAATTAAATAATAAATTCACCACACCTAATTACAATTTTTTATTTTATAAGATTTGAAGATAAATAAATTAATGGAAATATCTAATACCAATCTACTTTGTGTTGTTATACAATGTGCTAAGTAAGGATTCACCACAATTTTAATACTGATTTATATAGTTTGAGTGTACATAGATGGTAAGTGAAATATGCTTTCGAAAGTGCTTTGATATAAAAATATAAGACCCTTCATTAAGTCAATATAATTAAACACGGATGATATTTCTATTTCGTCAATTTTTTATTTTTGCACTTTTACAGAAGTACGATCAAATGCACGTATTCGAGAAAGAATATTCCACGCGTGAACAATTGAAAAATAGGACCTACATGTGCGTGCAAAAACATTCAAAAGCGTCAATTCTATGTAGAAGCGATGATTGTTGTTATTAAAAAAAAAGGTAAGAAGGAAGCGCATCATGCAAAAGCGATCACGAAGAAGCGCGAACGACGAACCTGTGTCGTGCTACTCTGCCATGCTTTTGGCGAGTGGTTAAGGATGGCAAGGTTGTTAATGGCCGGCTGCTTGTCGTGGTTAGTATTGCCGATTTGCGCCGAAAGCGGCCTAATCTCGGCCAGCGACTGAATGAGGCTCACGAGAGGATCTTGGGGTGTTTCCACCATCGCTAAAAGTCCTATTTCATTGGCGTCCTTCTTTGATCCGTTAGTTAGACCAAAATAACCACCGGTCCTTGATTCCGATCTCGAACGAACGCTGCTATCCAAATCGAATGCCACGTGGTTCCCATTACCTAACAGTCGTTCGCGCAGAAACGACTCGGTACGGGCGAAACTATCGCTTCGCGATTCTGGCCTCGGTGGTGGGTTGCATTTTTGTAGGAGCGGTGGTGGGCTCTGCAAAGCGAACCTCTCGCTCGTTCAGCCAATGCGACCACGTAGTTTTTATCGCGATTTTTTTTTTTAATATTTGTTTAAGGGGCTTCTTTTTTGGCAGGAATCGATTGTAATAGAGCCATGCAGATGCATTTGTTTGTTTTTTTTTCAAGTGTGACAATGTCAATGTACATTTTATTTTAAATCGAAATTTGTGAACGTGTTGACTACGGTTATAGATAATTATTTCCCAATGATTCGAATTTATTTGTTTATAATACAAAATGTACATGTTAACAGCTTAGGAAATAACCACTTTAAATGAAAAAAATGCAAATTGTCATTCCGTCTAAAAATATATTCACAAATGATCTACGATTTCGAGAAAAATGTGTATTATAAAGAATTAGTGCAACGATAATGTTCTATAAAGAAAGTGTGAATTGTATTAAAATTTGTAAATGCACTAACAAATCAAATCAACTGACTATTATGATATATATATAGAGCGAAGAAATTGTGTGAGAAAAAATATCACAATTGGATCATTAGTATGTCGAAACTCCAATATTGAACAAACTCATTATTAAAATCAAATAATCTCTAAGACTCATAAAAAAACTAAGTTAAAAATGCGTGTTAATATAAAAAAAATAGAGTAATCGTTCACTTACGTGGCTATCGTTGTATTTTTTGAACTCGTAGGCACGTTTCGCTGTTACGAAAGGCCTTTCGTTGACACTTTCAGCCCTTGGCCTAGGTTGCTGAAAACTTCCGGTACCGACGACACCGCCGTTCAATTTCCGACTGGCTGTGCGTTGTGGTAGCAATGGACTCGCTGGTGCCGATGTGTTATACGCAGATCTCACACTCGACTGTAAAAGAACGAACGTTGAAAAATGGTTGTAAGGGTGATGTACGGATTTGATGACGTTGCGAGTTTCTGGATTACTCTCGTGAAAGGGTGATAAAGGAGTTTTAAAGTTGGAATGGGTTGGTTGCCTTGGGATAGAGTAACTTAAGAGAGGTTTGCTCTTTTACTTTTCGAATTGAAATCTAGGTTAACAAGTATATATAGGTACACTTTACTGGCAACTACATATTTTTTCCTTAAATTCAATGGATAATTTAAAAATTAATTCACATTTTTTATTTTATTATTCTAAACATGAAATAATAATCGCTTTTTTTTAAATACTCAATGCGTTACGACGAATTTTTGAATCGAGTGAAAGTTGGTATAATGTTTAATGGGTAGAATATTAGTGAAATTGACAAACCAACCTGTCCATGCGTTGTATTTGGCGTCCAAACGTCATCGTCGTCGTCGAGTACCGCAGAGTCACTCGCATAGCCATCGTGTCTCATTCTCGATTTCTGGACGCTTCTCAATTCGCCTATCATGCGGTTCCCAGTCTCTTGGCGCCAAAGCTTTGCCGGGCTCCGTTCGTCTCGCCTCGCGGCAAGCTTGAGCTGCTGTTGCTTCAACCACGACATTCTGCACATATCAAAGGAAATGCGAGATTAGCGGATGTTACATATACAAATGTCGATCTCGATTGAATTTCCAGGTGTGGTGTTTGACTGTGATGCACGTATACGTCTGTAGGCAAACGGTTTTTTAGACGAGAACTCGACGACCCAGAATGCACGGATGAATAATCGTAATTATATATTGTATACGTCGATTTTAATCTTGACGATCGTTCAGACTCTCTCGTATATATATATATGACTCTTGGAAATTTTGTTACGTCTCGTCATCCTTATTGCCAGTGAATTTATATTTTTATTTTAACTAAGAGCTGCATACCCCTTCAAAATAAAATAAAATATCTATTTCTAGATCTCGTTAATATATCGATGGTCTCATGAAAATCTGTAGTCGAACCGTTTCATCCCATAATTTTATTAAAATGACCATTCGCATCTTCTTAGCCAGGAAATTTATAGTCAATTAATTAAAACGAAAGTTAGATTTGGACGTTACAAAGTAACGTTGTAAACGTAATATAATTAAATTAAAATAATTGCTCGACCGCGCGTTTTCAAAACATCTACAACTCACTCTCTGTAATACCATCATCGACGCGCGACAATGCATATAAATCCGCGAAATGGGCCCCTAGCGCGCTCGCAAAGTAATCGCGCGTAACGAGAGAGATTATTAAGCGGGCAGAGCCGGCATTCGAAGCAGAACGTAAAAGTCATCGGCGCGCAAATTATAACAGATACGACGAGGAGAGACGTCACTCTATATATCTGAGTCGTTTGATAATCATCGCGGACGTAGCTATTTTATACGGACAGAATATGGCAAAAGTTTTTACTCCACGGTTTTTCCGACTTTAGATTTTTATATTTTGTTTGTTCGTTACACTTTATATTATTACCACGATACGATTTCTCTTAAATTTTGATTAAACCATCGCGAAACCTGAAATAGACATGGTTTTCATAATGATACTTAAAACTACCCGCTTATAGACGAGATAGACACTAAATTATGCGGTATAATTCACGTGTAATTGAATAAAATTTATATATATATTTAGCGTTCTAATATAAATTGATTCTATAATTAAGGAATATCGAGATAATAAAATACGAAGTTAGAAATCTCAGAAAATCTTGAAACACGTGCTAATTAATCGTTAAAAATACCATATGTATATATATAGATAATGGTACTACGACATTACGTTGTAATTTCTGTTGCGTTATAAGAATTTCCACGACACTTTACTTCAAAGTTAAATTGTTAAATACAACCGTTCAAAAAATAAAGCTGCTATAATACTTTTGAACCATAGTGTATGAAGATAGCTGTGTGCTTTCAAATGCAATGTACTGTATTTACCACACGCTTAATGGGCGTAAATAAATGCGGGCGCGCAACTTGTTGCTACTCACGCGTTGATTTGCTATTGCCAAGTACGCGCACACACACACGCACGCACAAGCACGCGCGTACATACATGTTATTTCACGTATTTATAATTATCGATATTTTTACAAATTTGTAATAACAGTTGTATGAACATTCCGTAGTACAAAGAATTTTACGGTATAGAAAAATCGTAGAAAAAAGTGAGAGTGATTGACGGTAAATATAATTTGCTTATTATAATAATATTAAACGTTATACGATGGCAGGTTATTATTTATAATGTAATAATTACGGTTTCGTGTGAGAGATTGGGCTAGTTTTGCCCTCGTTCTACTTAATATTTGAGGTTACGTAATCGTATAGACTTAATAGAATTATGACTGGTCGGTTAGCAATTTACCGAAATTACATCACATTGTTAGATTCTCATTATAGAGAATTATATATTACTATTGCTAGAAGTATATTAATAACTGCACGTATAATGTAAGATTTTTTGTAATGTAAACAATTTCTTTCTTTCCAACGAAATGTTTACCTACGTTTAATAAACTCTCGAATTTCACAAAGAGAAAAAAGACACATATGGCCCAAGATGAAAAAAGACGTCTTACAAAGCTCTTAAAAGCTATACGTAAACTCCAAGAACGTAGAAGTGATTTACAAAAACAACAGTTTGGTATTGTTGTTCCTAAGGAGTACCGCAGTGAAACGCAAGACAACAAACTAGTTTGATTTCAAAGAAATTAAGACACCCTAACGACTTCCTGGTGGCCTCTTGTCCTTTTCTCTACTCTCGAATTTCCGGTTTTGGAGGGGACTCCATACACGAGTGAAAGTAGACGCGATGAAAAGGAAGAATAAAGAAAAAAGTGCATTTGCCTCCTTGACTGTTTCTTGTGCTATACGACGGTATACCACCATGGCCGATTTAGCGTGTCTCGTCTGCCCAGCTATATTTATATAATTATGTCAGAGGGCGACTCGAAAGCTCGAAATAGATACCCGCGGGTGCACTTCTTTCTTTAACTTGCCTGCCCACTTTCCGTGTTTTGTTATTTAATATTTATCTTCCTTTCTATAGAGAAGAGTGTCATTCAAACCTTTGATCAATAATCCAAGGTATTTTCTCAGATTACGGATCAAAAGTGCATTGATTAATTCTGCTTTTATTTTTACTTTTAATTGTAATTTACGTTGCATTTGTTATAGCTAATATATTTTAGATATTTTTGCTAAGAAAATCTAACTACCGTTACGTTAAAATTTTATATTAAAGAAAAATTTCAGAAATTTCTAACATCTGTTGTAATTTTATGATCCGAAGCAGAATTTTATTTTTTCATTCCTATATTCGTGTATTTGCATCCTTGAACCGCAGCTTGTGTCATAAAATTGGAATATTTTCATTTCTACTAAAAGCTCAAGTTTCGCGATCTCACTATGAAAATATACAATGAATAATTTATATTATTTTTTACTTAATTGTTGATCTAATCCGCAACCATACGAGTTAAAAATAAAATTGCTGCGTATATTTTCTTGTATCAATTTTAAAAATTATTCTTATGAGAAAATATTATATAATCGTAATACAAGCAATCAAGCTAAACTGTATTATTAAGCGTACCTGAATATAAATAAAAATGTGAACTCATAAACAAGACTCGATTAGTTATTAAAAAGATTACGAATTCATTATTCGTGGAATTATTTAATCTTTAAAATTACAGAAGATACGATTAAAGATTCTGAATTTGATCGAGGAAGAGGAACGGGTGTACGCATACCCTGTATCTGCCTGTTTCAAGGCTCATAAACACACGTGCACACCTACATAACGCACTTATAATTGCAGGCGTGCCAAGCAAGCCATTGGTAATCATTAATTTCTACGTTTAGCATCGATCTATGAACACGTCAGCGAGTTTTCTTCTACGGTACGCGTACAATTTTTTTGTACGCACTTCCTTCGGCTGTTAATCATTTAATTACTCTATTATTATCTTTATTCTAACGTTACCTTTTTTTCTGGCTTTATACATACATTGACTTCCGCGTCACCCGTAATACGAACCACTACGAAATACTCAAACGATGTTTGTTAATCTATTAAAATTGATCAATTTTGGTAGTTACGATAAATAAGTAAATTCAGTGTTTCTAATGAGCTTCTGCTAATTATTCTTGTATCAATTAATAATTTACTAAGTATGTTATAGTTTTTTTTTAGGTTTGGTATGAAAAATTATTATTTTTACGAGGAACGATTGTGAAGAATGTTATTACACTGCAAAGATGTGTAATCTTACGGTTACTTACTTTTTGGTGGAAATGATCGTCAAACGAATTTTAAAGCTTGTATTTCTGTCATCGTTGCTCTCTTCACAATGACTGAAACTCGCGCAGTACGACCGCATTTACCATTCTTGGCAGACGTTTCGTGTGCCGTTCGTAAATTTCGTAACTGAGTGTCGGAGTACAACCGTACGCACGATTTATTAATTGTCTCTTTCGGAAAGGAGACCAAGAACGACTCTTTACAACTTTCCCCTTTTTGTTACCGAGGAACCATTCGATTATTCTGTCTCTCTGGCTTAAAAATAGATTTTGAATAACGCTAATTTTCGTACAATAGATTTCATTGAGATGTTGATACTTTCCTTTACGATTTGACGAGCGAAGGGAGTAATTTTCTACCGACAAATTTGTAATGGTTTTGTTCTAGCTGAGCTAAATTACGTTTGAGCCGTTTATATACGAAACTTGAACAGGAGAATGTGTGTTTAGTTGTTTCTTAAAAATCGAGAGAACGATAGATTTTTAAATGTTTTTGTATCGGGAAAGTAAATGTAATAAATCAGATGTTATTTTGGTTGATTCTACAGATTTGAAAAACTTGAGTAATCGAAAACGTAAGGGTAGTACGAAGAAATAATCGAAAGATTTAGCGAGACTGTAACTTACCCATCGACTCCTTCGTTGTGAGAGGTCTTGGCAACCGGGCCATTGGCAAACTCCGGTGGAGGATCAGGTGTATTAGGACTAAGTGGACTCGAAGCTCTTGTACTTCTAGTGGTATTTGATTCTCCCAATATTTCATCCAAATCGACGACCGGTGCAGCTCCGCGAACCGAAGCCTTTCTCACGAGCGACGGAGATGACAATTTTTGATGTTTAATCATTTCGTTGGTAGCTCCATAAGAGAACGGTTGACTCGTTTGTCTCGCGTGGTACGGTATATCCTCGTCGATGTAATCAATGTTCCCTGGAGGTGAAAACGAAGCGTCGTTGGTTTTTCGTTCGGGTGAATTTCGTTGAAAGTCAACTGCGTCGTAAGATGGACTCGTTCCGTGTTTCAAGGTACTGTAGTTACTGCTCGAGTTATAAGGAGGACTTGACTCTTTGGCTGTGCTACTGTTGTAACTGCGGTAAGAGTCCTTGAGAGTCGAATAAGTGGACGAGCCGCTCGGTTGACTCGCGTAGCTACGGGGTTGCTCCTGAATGTACATCTTGCCGTTTCGTAATGTTCGACTGAATTCGTCGTTCGGAGGATCTGGCATAGACTGAAACGTTCCAACAAATATTTTTTACCCGTCAATATGTCCCCGTCGATAGGTGCGTGGGACGAGGAAGTTTCTCGGGGAAGTCAAGTTCAATAATATCGCTTTTTACATAGAATTGAATAATTCAAATATATTCGACATCGATTCAATGCCGTTAATCTATTTCATATGCACGTTATATCCGCAAACTTTATGTAACTGCATTTATTTGTGAGGAATATGCCGAGACAAATGCCGAGAAGAAACGAAACGAAAGATTAATAAAGTACGTACCTCAACGGTAAGCATCATATCATGAAGCAATTTGTCAAGGTCACCGTGGACCTGGCTCTCGGCCTCGTTAATCTCGGGTGGACTTTGCCTCTGCGGTGGTGCGCTACTGATCCCACTGTCCATAGAAACGGTCAACGGCGAGCCCCTGGCAGCGGCTCCCTGGCCGCCACCGCTCGTTTGAACGACGGCGTACAACGAGCCATCGATGGGTCCGCAAGTGTAACCCAATCCACGTGGTGAAGTTTGGATCGACGAGCTCGACGCTGGTGGTGGTGACAAAGGAGTTTCCCGGCCTTCTGAAACAACATTTATATAGTGATTAACAATCTCGATAATTATGTACTTTCGTGTCGAGGAAATCGATCGTACAACATTATTTCATCAACTTCGGGCGATGTAATTTAATTAGCATCTGGAAGGATACGCGTAGTATACTATTTTTCAATTATGAGTATTGAATGACTGAAGAAAATCCAGTAGACAGATAGAATATCAATACCGTATGGATTTCAACCCGTAGATTTAGGCAGTCATTCCAACACTTGATTCCCTGTATGCGAGTATGTGAGTATATTCAAATATTAAATTCGTTAAATCTCTCGAGTAAAGTTATACCCATTCCAGATGATTTCGTATCGAATTAATGCATCATTCATGAAAATCCAGCAATTTGCATCGAGCAAACTGGAAGTTACGCAATCCGTTGGGTTTTCGGGGTCGTAATGGGCGACGGCATCAGTTAATTTTAGTGCCGTCGCCGACGAGCTCGAGACGGTTAACGCCTACGCCGAGTCGCGTATTTTTGAGCTGGGTTGCACGCTGTGAGAGTTAACTCAAGTTTTGCTCCTTAATGACCTTTGTTGTGGGTCAGGTGGGTAGTTAAACTTAATGCAATTCTCCATCATACCATACCAAAGTTCTTATTACGCGATTTTGATTTAAAGTAACATTATTTAGTATTTAAAGGAAAATTAGTTTAGTATTTTAAAATTGAATTTAAAACACGTACCTACGCATCGGTTTACCGAGATTTAATAAAAATAAAGGTATCGGATATACTTTCCCACTTGTACATCGAAATCAGGAGAATCCAAGCTCGAGTCTCGAGAGGTACGTTCAATTGAAAAAGGAATGAACGAAAGGTAAGGAAGGGAAGAGCGAAAATACAGAGGAGTAGCGCAATAAGGGAGAGTACAGCAAGTGCACTAAGGTTCGAGGGGCTAAAGTGCTTCGGCAAGTGCCTGTAAAATACGGCGGTTGCCATTAGACGCGAAAATCTATATGCTGGATGCATATATCCATTCGTCTTACCCCTCCGGCTTATATATGCACCGTTCGGAATTTTATGAATATACCCAGTCCGCAAGAAATATTACTCAATGTTCATGAATGTATCGACTGTGTTATTTTGGAGAGGCAGCGATTTCTTTTCTTATTTACGTCAAAATTTGTGCATTGCTAATTTTATCCTTTAAATTGTTCGCGCATCAATATTACACTTTATCTAATTATAGGAAAAATACGATTTTCCACACTTTTACAATGTTACAAGGTATTAAAATTTTCAAGTGACAATGAAAAATTACTTAGTTTTATAATCGAGTGCGAAACCTCATTTATCACGTTAAGAGAGAGAGAGAGAAAGATAGAGTAAGGGAGCGACATAATAATAGTAAAAGTTTATTCCATTTATTAAATTATTCATATCAAAATTGCTTTTCCATATGTTTCAGTATGATATTAAATATATATGAAGTAATTTATTAAATTTTAGAAATTTTTTATAAATAAATCTAAATTATTATGAATCATTAAAAGCATTTGTTAAAACATTTTGAATAATGCTCTCATCCTTGTACATAAATCAATTCAAATAAATCAAAATGTAAAATAAACTCACACCATCGAAAACGTTCATTAAAAAACCTATTCAAATAGAATGCATCGATCGTCTTTAAAAACTATAAGTAGGGTCCAACACACAATAAGCAAGGAACCGATGATTGAACATTTCAAAACGTCGCAATCTCATAATGTAGTAATATATTACACGAAAGAATCGAAATGAAGAAAAGGAAGAAGAGGTTAAAAGGAAGACGATACTGACACGCCCCCAAACTGATGGTTCTATACTTCTCTCATTCGAATTCAATTCACGCCATACGGACTAACTCTCACACTCATCTGACAATCCTTTTTTTGAGCCCCTCCTTAGAACGATGAGAATAAAAAAGGTTTAATAGAAAACTTATGCGATTCACTGAGCTTCTTGAATTTGCGTGTATCAAGTGGCTAAAATTTAATCTTTTTTTTACCAGGTAACGAACCGAATGATTTATTCAAAATAGTAATTTCTTTCGAGAGTTACTGAAAATTTAAGGCAGTGTTTAAATTAAATATAATACTTTGTGTACAAAAATCACGCGGATTTCAAAGCAGATAAAAAGTAAATAAAACCAGTGATATAATGGTAAATTAACATATACCAGACTTTATTTCGATATCAGTTATCTTACCAAAGTCGATGGCATCGTTGAGATAAAAGTGAATGCCCTCGTCGATTTTTCGCGCGGCCGCGCAGTGTCTCAGTTTTACACGCGCAACTAAATTAAAAATAATGGGCAAGTTAACTGGTTGTAACGAAGAGCAAAACCCGCGATTACTTCGACACTGTGATTCAGTTTAAATGACCGGGCTAAGTGTGAATTAATGTTACTTGCAACCAAACGCGAAAATCCAGTATTAACCATCTATTAAGATTAATACAATTCCACTAAATATACTTTAATAATGATTCGAAACTAATGATTCTTCTTCATACGTATATAATTATTGAATTATCGCCGATTAATTTTTTAACGCTAGACTAGAGTTTTATAAATTTTACCGGTTAATTAAGTCAAATGAATTTGCATTTAAATAGGTATAGAATATTTCATCCGGTATAATAAAGTCGGTCTCGTTAAGTATATTTATATTGCCCAAGTTAATGAATATTTATTTCAACGGTTTTTCGAAAAGTAGATAAAATGTTGCGTTTTAATAAAGATTTACCCGGCAGTTTTAATAATTTAAACGAAATAAACAAAGATCCAGAAAAGTAATTGTCATCGATAAATATACTAGCGCTACAAAAGAAACGACAAGTTATTCAAAGCTCGTTTTTAACAAGTGTCCTGGTACTCCATAAATTCAGTTGCCCCGTCACGTAATTCCGAATGTTGTCTTCTTTTTTCTTTCTTTCTTTTTTTCTGCTTTTTTTTTTGTTGTTACCGCCACCCAACGTAAGGTCGTCCACACGTACGCGATCGAGGAATTGAGGTCCCTCGTAAACGCGACTTCTTCGATATACCCGAGAGAAAATCAGTCGTAAAACGTATATACATACGTATATATAACATATGTTACTATGCTGAGAAAGTTTTTTCAAGCTTACTTTGAGTTTCTAATTTTCATGGAAATTCATTGTGAGTAAATAAAGAAATTTTTGTTATAATTAAGTATTGGCAGTTTAAGTACCTTTATGTCGATAAAATGGAATCGGTAGAAAAATTGTGTACAATATATATATTTTGAAATGTTCTTTTCCAATATTACGACGGTATATAAATTCGTTTAATATTAAAAAGCATAAACATAGTAAATATGTTATAAAAGTTGTAGCAATAAAAAAAACATAGTTGAAATAAAATTAGAATTAGAATTTATATGAAAATATTAAGGATCATCAATTATTACAATAGAATCAAATGAAATAAAATGATGATAATCTTCTCCCGCAATCGATTTGTGCAATCCAACCCGTTGTTTCACGTTTTTTCGTTGCGCCAGAAAGGAAAAAGTATAGTGTATATTATACACAGGGATGATGGCATCGAGAAGTCGCCCAAGTGCCCCCGTCGCGTCATAACCAATTACGCGGTTCTCTTTCTCTCTTCGCGCGCTTATGAATAGTTATAAAACCGATGCTTCAGAAGCCAGGGTATCACGAAAAAAAAGAATGAACAACGGAGAGTTGATACTTGCACGTATAAATTTGCATGTAATTCTCTTGGATGATGAAAAAAAAAAGAATGTTAATTGCAAACGGAATTTATTTCGTGGAATATGGGTCGCTTGATGCTAAATAATACGTATTTTTTCATGTTTCATTCTACTTTTTCTATAGTATGCAAATACGAAATATCACATACTCTAACATTTATCAAAATTATTAACGCTTTCTTCACTATAATTATGATAAAGCACACAAGCAATTTAGCATTCTGTCTCTAAAATTTCTCTATCCTTTCCCTAAACCTATAGGATATCTCACATTATATAATGGAATACTAAAACACAAATCTATAATTTATACTAAAATCTCGCATGCACTTAAAGATAATCAATTAAATATATATATATATATATATATACATATAGTAGAGTCAAAAACGCAAAAGGCGTACACATACATATAATTATACACGATCCCGGGAATGCAAAATTTTTCCGTTTTGAACGAATTGATAAATCAGCATGACACCGGGACTACCTGAAAGACCACCCAGCTTTCCCCGCGAGTCACGCGTAATCGAATCGCGCACTCGCGAGCGCTCGGATATGCATCCTGGGGCCATTCACGCACACATACACACGTACAACCGCGAATATATAAGAGATGCAACCTAACGGGAAATGCTACTCGATAATTTCTCTTAGACGGAGAGAATAGTTTCGTATAGATTATACTTTCGATTCGGTGTTGTTGTGGGTGTTGCTCTTCAGGACATTGTTTGCAACTGCCTCGAGATCTCCTTTAAAATAATATAATCATTTTTTTCGAACTTATTTTATTTCTATTAATCTACATTTAATGTGCACTATTCCAAATAATCGTTTATTTTTCTAACATTTTCAGTTTGTTACGGTTGAACTATCTATTTGTCAAGTGAAACTAATTTTAACTTATAAATAAGTAAAGTTTACGTTAAAATAAGTGAAAAATTACGATCACCAATCGATTGTGTGAAAAATTCTCGTATGTCTCTATTATATGCGTCCGCTGTTTTGATTAAAAACATGTCAGACTCAGAAAATAGTAATATTTATATTTTTTTTTATAAACAAAAGAATAAATTTTTGAGAAAATCGTGAACATCAGACTCTTATGCAAGTATTAAACAATATACCCAAATTTTTCCAGATTTTTACATCGATAATTTAATTATGCTTTGGTTGACAACTTTTGTATTTTTTGATTAATAATAACCGACCAAATATTATTTATAATTATTATGAAATAAATTATTTTTGCTGTAAAAATCAAAATGTCAGTCCCTCCCTGATCTCTTAAAGTATCCGTATGAATTTTGTTCAGATTATTGATTCAATATTATCGATATAATTTTTTGGGTTGAAACGTGTTGAACTCAGTAATTAGGATCCGACATCCCTTTCAGAACGTTGTATACGAATGCACAATGGTGTCGTGTTTTACAGCGGCTAAGGTCTTCAGTTAGTAGATCGGAGAGAGTCCACCGTAAGTTCAATTCGTTTTAGCACATCATAGCAAATGGGTCTTATAATACAATACATATATATATATATATATATATATCCCCCTTTTAAATATATGCGTACGTATCGGAATTGCATTCAAGAAAAGATCAATCATCAAATTTAGTAAGGGTGATAAATGCGTGTACTCGCTTCGATGGATTCGTGGACAAATCAATGCATAATAAATCGAGTGACCAGTCAACGGAAAACCCGACGGTTGATGCACCGCTAGCGATAATTCAAGACGGCGCGCAAAACAAGAGGAGAATAAGATAGAGAGAGAGAGAGAAAGAGAGAGAGTGAACAAGAGAGAGCAAGAGCGAGAAAGAGAGGAGAGGAAAAAAGCCAATTTAGCGAATGAACGACAGTCAATAATACTTGGGACACATCGTGACAATAGGCAACAAATGTCATATGCATATTCGCATCAAAATAAATCTCTTAACTTGGACTTGGTTTATTTTAATACTTGCTGTATGTACATATGCTGTTACCGCAATGTACATGGATCTGCGATAGATCTTTGATAACTACGTGTAAATCAATGTAATTTGAAGTGCAAGAAATTTTAAAATCAACTGTTCACATCCTGTCGTCTCTTCAGAACATTCGTAAAATCCGTTAATGTACTAAGAGAGAAATAAAAAAAAAGCAGAATTAACGGTTAATCCAACCTACGAGTAAAATGAAGAAAACTAATGATATTTCAACTTTCTTATCGTAAACAATTAATAACCATAGGTAAGACAAACGATAATCTCAACTGTTTCGTTTCAATATATAAAGCACAAGATTGACTATATCAGATTCGCTTATCGATCTAAGACCCCATGTCTTATCTCGCGGTTAAGGATTTGCATCTCTGCGGATATACTAATTGGATTTCCGCGTCCGTCCCGTATGTACGCGTATATATTTTATACACGAAAGTGTTGCAGTAAACGACGTTATGCTACATATCCGAGGGTTGCATATAGGTATATACTTATATTACGCGGTAATATCGTTCGATTGATTTATTTCTCTCGTGGAATGTGCTATGCAATGAATTATCTATGTGTTTTTACGCCTCGACCATTTAATCTAACGTATCGCGTTATTGCACTTTTGGTAGCTAACTTTTTCTTTTTTCTTATATTGAACAATATTTTTGCTTTCGTATAGATTAACGTATCTATATTTTGTATTTTATTAATTCTAAAAAATTTCATCTATTGTTGCATTTAATAATGTAGTGGACAATTTTGGTTACTTATTTACTTATTTAATTAACACTGTATTTTGTTACCCTATTATATCTAATACATTTTACATCGATAATTGGATATTTCGTTACGTAACTTGATTAAAAATTTGTGATAAATTTGAATTTCACTGTCAAATTATAGTATTATAATGTTCCTAAATTGACGTGCAACTTCTTCATGAATATTTGACATTAAAATAATGTTTCTAAATGTGTATAATGCATAATGAAGGTATTATTTATTATTCAGTTTTTAACGTAATGTTTTTGAAAACACTGTACTTTAGTATAAATATTTACTTGATCAATCCAACAGTATAGAACGTTGTAACTCATTTCGTGGTATCGTTCGCTGAAAAAAAACTGACCACTTCGCGAGTGAGAGAGAGAAAGGTCCGAGTGTCCAAAAAAGGCAATGGACCAGTGATGAAGAATTTCACCCGCGCGTTTAGGAGCTCCGCCTCAAAACTTTATACATATAAATTCTACTCACAAAAGTTTAATCTAGCTTCTGGATCACTCGAACCATCATCGCGACACTTTTGAAATCACTAAACTGCCGATCAAAAATCGAAACACACACGGATCGCGAAAAGATAAAAATAAAAAAAAAAAGAAGTTGAGAAGCCAATGGAGAAACTCCTATTCTGCGTGTGTCACGCGCGTTCACGCGGCTCTCGAGCCGCTTCCATATAAGCCGCTCTCAGGCCCCGCTATTCCAGGGCCTGTTCGCGCTGAGAGAACGGAATCGCTACTGCGGCGCGTGGACCTACCGTATATACGAACGACCCACGCGAGATGGTTTCATTGTGACTTGCGTCAGAGTACCCAAAATTACGGGAGAAGGACCGTGTGGGTGCTGGTGGAATGTTGCAGGTGGTCATGAGATATCATCGATGGATGCTCATTCTTTTTTTGCTTATTCTTACACTTGAAGTGAAAGTCCGCGATTTTTTTATACGTTCTTAAGGTTCTTACGAGGAAAATTTAAACTTTGGTTAAAAATAACATTATTTTTTGTGCACTCGATTTTACGAAAATTACATTGTCAGATAGTACTTATTATTCTTGTCGTTTGATCGTTCCTATTTTGAAAAGTTGTTTACGGGTTTTACCTTACGGCATTGAAAAAATTTCACGGAATTTTCATTCGCGAAGTTAAAGAAAAGTTAGCTTCCATTAGTATCTTATCTTTTTAATGCTAAAGGAACAAGTTTCATTGGAAAAGCAATACATTTTATTCTGAAGTTTAAATTTAACTTTATATTCGTAATGAATATAGACTCCTTTATAATTCGAACATTTGAATATTTTGTTTTTTGTTTTTTAAATTGTATTTTATATACTAAAATAAAAGTTAAGCGTTTATACAAATGACGATTAGCGCCCATTTCAATTAACATTCCAATTGATCAAAAGGAATAAAATATCCGAGGAGAGATGTAATTAATAACCGGCGATACGTTAACAAATATCCACGAGAGTGGCATTACGATCTCAAATTAAACAACACTCCCAAGCAATTTAATCCAGAGCTATAATAACTTTTTTTCTCCAGTGTCACGCGCGAGCGTGTTACTTTATGCTAACAAGTGGTACAAAGCCTGTTACCGTAGACGCACATAAACGCTATGAGAGAACCCTAGTCATGCCTCCTACCTCGCGCGAGCGTCTCTCTTATATATTGCCTACACACATACATACCTCTACACGAATCCGCAAAAAGGAAGAACTTAAGTTATCTTGATACCACCTTAGTGCCTTGGTATATAGATACGATCAAATAGACACGTGCACTTATTCATACGTCCAGTTATCGTGTATGTTATTTTCTTTTTTTCTTTTTTCTTTTTTCTTTTTTCTTTTTAATACAAATCAAAAGTTTGTTTGTGCCCGTGCGTGCATATATAAACGAAATATATATGATATTTTTTTATATAGAAAAAATATTATTTTCACGTATGTATATATATATACTGTGTTTCATTCATTTGCGGTAAATCTCAGCCCCTCTCCTTTCGCGACTGCTGCCGCGGTCAGGCCATGTACGGCTTCGATCTCGTTCTCTCTTAAGCGCTCAAGTATTGCATCGTCGCCATAAATCCATGGGGCTCCAAGGAAGCTACTCTAAGATCCTTGGATTCGTGTTTTTGCCTTTTTTTTTAAATCTTCTTGATTAAGTGCTACGAGTGGTTAGATATCTAAGGGACTGGATGTCTCAGGAATAATATTTATCTTTTTTGTTATTAAATTTGTTTAAAATAATTATTATTCCGCTTAACAATGAGGTAATTGACGAAGAATTTTAAATACACGTGTGTATTATGAGGAATTCTATAGAGTAAACGAGTTTTACCTCTGTCTAATGAATTAACGTACATTAGCCGATTGAACATAAATATGTTTATAATATATTATTTTGATTATGTAATGCCATCCTATTTATGTAGTTATTTTAAAACGTTTTCAATGTACTGTTTGATAAGAAAACTTGTTTAATAACTATATAATGAGCTTCAAGTAACTTTTAATAACTTATTCCACTTAAAAATAGTCATTTACTGTTACAAAGTTTTAACGTTATATTTTGCGTACTTGTGCGAAATAATTTTAGAAAAATATATATTGTATTATTTAAAACGCACTACATGTATAAATAATGTTTTAATAAAAAGTGGTATCAATCAAGATTAACAGAGTATAAATAAATTATACGATACAACTTAACTATATACAATAAATTAATTTATCATTCGATTATGGTATATTTAGCTTTTTATTATTGCAATTATAATAGAATTATTCATTTGTACTCATACCCGATGAAATATACTTTGTTAACTATCTCGTTGATTAATACTTTCCTGTTTTGCAGACAAAACTATTATAAGATTATACAAAGAAGTATCTTATCGACATTGACATATACTTGTTAGATGAATTACAAATTCAGTAGATAGAACGTATATATCAAATTTGATATAATCCCTCGTTCGAGTAATAAATAAAATACGTTACTTTCTACACTTTCCGTTTGAAATACTGAAATGTTGGTAATCGTAATAAATTCTTGTAATTAATATATCAGAAAAGTGTATGAATGAGCAGGTAGGAATACGTAATAAAAAGTGTAATCTAATGAGAATACCCTGAAATCCGTTAGATGTAAAGGTTTATACGTGAAAAGGTCAAGTTGTCGCATCGAAAAATCCATAAGAAAATAGGACGCATAAGAAAAAGTGCGCGCGGGAGCCGAACGATCGTGCATTTCGCGCGCTATACAGATGATTAATTGTCTTGGCCATATCGCGATCCACCCTGGTGCGATCGTGATTCGTGAATCTAGCTAACGTCACGGAGTGAGCACGACATATTGCGACACGATCCTACGGATATTCGATACCAATCGTGACCCGGTCTCTCTTCTACTTCCGCCCTCAAGCGCTTCGATTTTTCTTTACCGGGGTGTCCGATTTTCCCAGAGCAAACGAACGAACGCGGGGGTGCGTTATTCATCGCGCGATTTCCGTAAATAACGAGCAAGATTTATAGCGAGCTTCGAGGTGAGTTATACTTACTATACGGAGCGCGCCTTGATGCGCTAGCGCGAAATTATTACTTCGATCGTCTTTTCAATTATTTCCTCTCTCATTTTATTAGTCTTTATTTTCACTCGTTTTCTCTTTTACTCGATAATTCATTTATTTATTAATCTACCGTTATTTGTTTGTTTAAGCGTATCTATTTGTTTTTCCCTCACTTTTTACATTAGGTATAATATTCGTTTTATAAATATATATTTATTACGTGAATCATTTGAATTGATATATTTCGGGGATATCGAATAACGTTGTACAGTACGCACTTAATTGCTTATTCGTCGGAAGCTGTAAAGATGCCAAAGTTCGATGGTACAGACAATCAGATAGAAAGCGTGGCAGTACTAACATTATTCTTCTATTGTCTATTTTACGATGAATCTTAGTATATTTATGACGATACAATCATATACTACCCGTATTTTATTGCTTTGCAGGATACAAATTAATTTTTTAATATAGAAGGTAGTGAAATTTGTTTATTTAAATTACACATTTATACAATAAATAAATTTACATTAAAAAATAATTATCACACGACTGTACAAATGCCTATTTTCGGAATTACCATCAAACACAGTAAATTAATTTAGACCTGTCAAACAATTCGTAAAACACGCGCGTCTTTTCAAACTCGCACGGAGCGTGGATACAAAGTGAACGAACGAGATGAAGAGAGGGAGAGAGAGAGAGAGAGAGAGAGTGTGTCGGAGGGAGAGAGAGAGGAAGAGAGAGAGAAAAGTGTATATTCCTAGCCGGCAAAGAGAAAGATCTGGGACAAGGACGCGTTTGCCGGTGCATTTCGTGCATATACACTCTTACATGAGATATACTCGATTCGATGTATGGATATTCGTTACCATTAAAACGTCACCGTAGCTTTTTCTACATTTCCTTATTCAAATAACCACGTCAACATTTTTCCAATTTTATCGCTAACGAATATTTTTTATGATCGAAAAGTTCATCTCGATGTATCATTTCTTTTTATTCCTTTTCATTATTCTTTTTTTTTGCACATTTTCCTACAATAGATTGATATCCGATTTGACAAAGATATTAATTCTAGAAAATCGAGCATATCGTCAAGAAATTGCAGCATTTGGAATGGAAGCGTGGGCGGCCAGTGTGACGATAAACCAACGAGGTTGGTGACGGAAAAAGATTTTTCGGCTGGGTTATATAGGCGCCGACCTCTTTTCGCTTGGTTAACTCTGGTCTGCAGGCAAGTTTCAAAAGAAAGGTGAACGAAGTTTCAGAAAAATAAACGAGAAGATTGCAGCGATTCTTATTTATATCGTTTATCTTTCAGGTCCTTAATACATTTTCAACATATTTTACTATATTCATTTTTTGTTATTTCGTATCTTTATATGCACCTTTCAGTTTAAACATTATGTTTGAGACATTGAATTAATAATCTATAAAAATTCATGTGCGAACTTTTGAACACGTGAAACAACTTCGTGATCATACTTTACAATAATAAATCATTTTTTATTAAAAACTGTAATGAATAATATTCGCTCCCTAATTTAAGAACAATAATTAAACAAATAATTACTTTACCATATGTGAAACATTGGAATACATTATAAATTGCAAATGATGGACCCTTATTGATGAATGTTAAAAAAATTGTATATAAAATAAAATGTATGCTTATTATTTTTAAAATCATTAGCTTAGTATCTTTAAATAATAAATCATATTTAACTTGTATAAATCTATATAAATTTATCTTCGTCTAATGTAAACTTTGTTATTAAAAATTGTAAAACATTTATTAATGAATCTATACGTGAGCAATATAAAAAAAATATTTCTCACGATACCTATACAAAAGATAGTAAGCACCAACGTCCATTTCGAAAATTAGCAAGGAGCAATCGAAAAGAGAATAGTGTCCTCACATGTGGTTCATTACACAAAAACCTCTTCTGGCCGACGTTCCTTTATTTTTTCGCGACTTGCCATTATTCTCGTTTTTAGATCGCGCGACGCTTTTAATACTTATGCCAGAATAATTGAAAAATCTGTCGAGTAATAAAAGAACAAGAGGATCGAGCGAGTAAAGAAAAAAAGAGGAGAAACGACCTAGTGAGTTATAGGACAAAAAAATATAATCGAAATGGCGAGACGACAAGTGCAAAAGGATGACAAAAAACAGAACAAGAGGTGTCCGTTAAAATACACTGGTCCTCGGCGAGTCTCCACCAAGCTTTGTTTTCTATTGTTTTTACACTTTTATTCCCATTACTTGAATACATTAATTGTTTTTACATTTATTCTTTCTGTATAATTTTTTAATTAAAAAACTGTCAACTGGTATATAATTAGATTTAAAAATAGTAGATAATGTTTAAAATAAATAACTAAAATATTTTATCTGTGCAAAATATGATTAATATGATAATTGAATTAATATATTTTTTAAAAAGTTAAACAAAAATGTTGACACTTTAGAAATCGCCGTTTGAATCATATTCGCGAAAGTACACCGATTTCCGTCTATAAAACCCATTTGAATCAGAAAATCCATCCACAAATCATGAAAACGTAAAACAAGAAACGTCAAGTTATGTATATACATGAATCCCTACGTAGGAGTTTAAAGGCGCTAACTTTGAAAAGCCGCGTACCGTCGTCTATTGTCCGGTGCACACGTACACGTATATATATAGTGTTACGTCAGCATTGTTTATCCGGAGCCTGCGGGCATCCTCGATCTTTTATTTCGTCACTGTCCCTCTATTGTACAGTCAGCCCGCCCTCGTTGTATATAATTAATCGAGGGCGCGTTTACCCCTATTGTGTCTATACCTGTATAAAATATTTATATATATATATACCTGAGTAGATCTCGGAAAGTTAATGCCCGAATACGCATGCATGTCTATATGTATCGATCGATGGAAACTCGAGTATGTAGATTCGAAAGATCGATGGATGGTTAACGCGTTCTTGAAATGGCTTTTGTATGCCCTGGGTTGAAAGATGAAAAATGCTTTCTGTGGATAGTGTTGTGTTTCCTGCAGGTATATGACATGCTATTGATGAATGTAAAGCATGGTTTATTTATGTATGAAAGTACTGATATTAATGTCACCACTTGACAAGTATTAAAAATACATGCTGCTGTTTTAGCAACGTAGATGATATTACATTTTTATTTTGTTGATTACTGTGTACGTAGTGTTCCTAAACCATTTTTGTTGATAACAATATAATTTACAATATTTACATTTTAGTTCGGAAAAGTTCATACATTTATTATACATATACCATCGAACAATCAAAGTTTCATTTATAAAAAAAATTTAATTTGGGAAAGTGCACCGATTATACATGTATATAACTTTACAACAACTTAAAAATTACTAAAATAAATGATACTGCAGTAGAAAAAGATGTCAAAAAAAAGTTCAGTCATTGATAGCAGCAAATCTAATCATTATTGATTAAAAAATTATCCTCTTAATGTAATGAAAAAAAGAAAAAAGTATAATAAAGAAGTTAGAATTCCGCCTCTAATTTACGTAAGATCCAAGAACAATATTCAAAGCATTATTTATTTTGTAATTGAAAAACGAAATAATTAGAAAAAAACGACCATCGTTAATTTTCACGTTGATCCGCGAAAATTCGCAGAAGTAAACTTTCCCGATTTAAGTTTCGTTATTCAGGACAAGGTAGGCAGCCCAAGACACTCTACATTTTCGGAATAAGAAGTTGTGTCGTGTCTCTCACTTAATTCTTGTTATCTCACCGCAGGAGACTCTCGATTTGCCTAATGTTACAAGTCTACACGATCTTAACGGATGCCTTTACCGAGTTAGACGCTAATTCTAGTATTTACTACTCGTTTTTCAATATTAACAAGTTGTCTTGAAAAGGCACCAACGAGATATAATTATTTTAGTATTATCAACCAATTTTTTTTTATCTCATTGGCTGTAATTCAAATTTATCTAAAGATAATTGGCACTTATACGTTTTCAATAGAATCGAAGAACGGTGTATAATTTTCAGTAATTAAATTTTTCTTCTTTTTTTCGGTTGCTATTATAAATGTATTAGTGAATACCATCAATAGAATTATTAGCCTTCTCAAATTGTTACAAGAGAAACTTTTCGCGAAATTGTTTCCTCAATCTATCATGAATTTATCAGTCGATAAAATAATTATTATTATTCACCATGAAGAAGTAGGAAAATTATACACATCTATTTGTACAAATATTAATAAAATGAGCAAAATATATGTGAAATAATTAGCCATATTTTGCGAATCCTATGCGAACGCAGACAGATTATTAAAATTTCTGGTAGAAGATCGGAAACAACTTTAATGTCACAAGAAATACCGGGAAAATACTTGTTTCGTATTAATATTATGTAGATATTATGTACAGAAGATAGTCGAAAAAGCGTCGTAGTATAATCAAAATAAATCATGTTGAACTAGCCAAGTTACGAAATCCAAGACGCAACGAAGATGCGTATTGGAGGAGGAAATTTCTTATCTTGGAGAAATTGAATTTATCCCACCAAAGATGCGATTAGCATACGTCAGTCCGAGTTGATCATTCGAAGAGTAAACATCGAATATAGTATATATAAATTCGCAAAGACGCATAGTAGATAATATTAAAGTATTTATTCATAATGAAATTATCAATAATTTCGTTGTTAATTCTCGGAGTAGTTTGTATCTGTTGTTTCTCGACTGCATCAGCGCGTAAGTATCTATATATATATCTATATACATGCAGGAATAATAATATGTGTTTAACCAGCGTTTTAACATTTTCATATATTAATGCAAGATTTTATCGTTCGTTAATTTGATAATTTCAACGCGTACATGAAATTATCGATGTATACAAGTTAAGTGTGCAATTTTAATAAGGGAAGGACGTAGTCTTATATACCTTACACTCATTACCGACATTATCAATTTTACGTTTTAAATAGCCAATTTTTCGCTTTAATTTCAATAACGCGGGTATATACATGCATTAATTGATAAAGTAGAATGATATTACGTTCGCGAAATCTTAAAATTTGATATTTCCATTGAATAAAACGAAAAACTATACAGCATCGGTAAACGGCATCCCTTTCATCAGTCGATTTACATCGTGGTAAATTGTGGATTAAACCAAAGAAGAATATGCTATTTAATGGCAGAAGCAAATAATTTTGTAATAATGTTGTAGGACCAGGTAATAAATGGCGACCTAGTGATCCAAGATGTTCCGGGAGCTCTTATCGATTGAAACGATCAACAAAAACGAATAATAATGCTGCTAGATCTGGTTACTGGACGTTCAATTCGAATACAGGTTCGTGTGAAATGCAATACGGAAATAAAGCATCAGGTCCATCCGCAGGATTCGATACACTCAACGAGTGCGATCGATTGTGTTTAAACAGTAAGTTTTCCATACAAAATTACTTTATTTTCAATCGATTTCATTTCCTTTCTTTAAATTATTAAACGATATGAATTTTATTCCGTGTAGTTTATTATTTAATTGTACAAATAATACAAAAACACGTTGAAAATCAATAAATTTTAAATTCGTTATACTGTAAAATCTTAAAAAGATACGAGTACAATGCACGAATTTCTAAGAGCGTATATTATATGTTCTTGAATGAAAAGAGTAAGACTTAGCACTTAAACTATTACGTCGAGTTTTTAAGATACTATTATCTCTAACGCGGCCTAAATAAACACAGAAGTACCGAAAATTGTAATCCCAGCAATTAATTATTTGGTTTTCTTACAGTCTACCATGCCACTTAAAAACGTCGAAAATTCTGATATACATTAACTCACCGCCACTAGAAGGAGCCATAAAACAATTAATGAGAGATAAAAATAAACTAGTAAATAAACAGCAATGTATAGTTTAATAATCTTATCAATCCTAATAAAGCGCAAATGATAATTATCACGTTACGTATCAATGGAATGATCGTTTGCAACAAACTCGCAAAACTGGAAATCTTGTGTTTTTCATCTATTGTATACTGTAAGACTGGAAATGTGAGATCAACACGAGTGGGCGTCAAGCGATCTTCAAAGTGGGATTTAAGGTAACTGGAGAACCAGTGGGTTCTTCTCTATTTTAGTCGCGCTACGAACATTAGGTATAACATCACAATTTCGCTTAGAGTGTTACATTTTGTTCGAGTTAAATGTCGTATAGGTTAGCTGCTTTATTTTTGCATGATAAAAGAACTTTTTGCATTCGCATTACTGCGTTGGCAATAAAGATACCGGGTTGAATACACGATATAACAAGGTGAATGTATACATTTTTCAATAATATGCGCATATGCTATTGGAATGTTTTCAACGATTTCTAAATCAAGTTTGAGTAAGTATTGAAATTATATGTGGAATATTGTAATAAGCGTGAAGAGAGCGTACAAGTATATGTATTGCCTACTGTGCAAGGAATCCGATTTTGTTGTTGAAAAATTTTTATTTTTTATAACATTGTGTAATTTAATTATTAATAGTAAAAATATATTATTATTTTAATGAAATAAGTGGTCTGTGTTTTTTATCGAAAAGGTAATCAAATAGTAAGAAAAAGTAGTTTTAATCGGGAACGTATAATCGATCTTTTCTATTCAGTAAGAGATAAAGATCTAAGACATTAAATCTAAGTAATTAGAAGAACTTTTAGTCATTTACTATATCGCTATCATTAAAATATATTGAAAACCTCACAACCAAAACCGATTCTTTAAAAATATATGAACATAACTTGATTCGAAATGATAGGTATTAGATCGAAGTTAAATTCCCGCGCTTTTTCAAATTGACGAAAAATTAAATAACCGAAGAACTAAAGTTGTTTTAATCAATTTGTAGTACAAAATTTACCAATAATTTCGTGAACTATCAAGTCACGTATATAACTAAAAACTCTTCCAACAACAATGAAATAAAAAGTGCAAATTAATAGTTTTTTCTACTAACACATTAGGACACAAAATTTACCAAAATTTCGAATATCCAGTTATAGATACATCTTAAATTCGAAAAGAGCACTATCTTCCGATTTGTCACTCGCGATACCGATTCGACAGTAATGAAAAATCGCGAGATCGCGACTGCCGAACGCGCGCGCGACGACTGAAGGAAAAACGGCACGTAGTCGCGCAACCGAATCTGTAGGTCTCTGACGAGAATAAACCCGAGAGTGAACCTCGCACTCCCCACTCTAACTCGTAAGGCTTTCCATCCGCTAGTTTCCCGGAATATCGTGTGTTGTACGTTTTCACGGGGTCTGGAGGTGTAGATGCTTTGGAAATGCGGAAAACGAGAGTTTACTCAGTCCTCCTTTATGCGCGCGAATGAACCTATCCTTAATTTATTCTTTTGATGCTTAAAGTAGAATATATTTTATTGATTATAATAAATTACACATTTTTAACGTTTATTTATACATGTAATTAAATTTAATTTTATGCCAACAAATAAATTAAAAGACGGGAAGATATATTTTAGCTTGTACATTCCTAATAAACTGTGTGTACATATTGTCGATATTTACAACTGTACGTTTTGTAAGTATAATAATAATAAACTAATTATTAAGTAAGGTAATTACGTAAAGCATTATGAAATTTCGATATAAACAAAAAACGAGCAAGTTTAATACTTTCAAGCATTAAGAATTCAATTTTGTTGTGAGAAATAAAAATTGTTACATCGAAATATGGAATGTTACTTAGACATTTCATATATATTCTTAGTACTATTTTCTGATGATTTGTAAAACGAAGTGATATACGATAGTGTAATTGAAACTCGGTTTATGTTGGAAGAAAATTATCTAATTTTATCAAGATATGCAGGTGATTCATAGCACTGAGGATTATTTAAGCTGGTTTATATTTGTATCTCCAGAACTTGAAGAAGGAAGAATAGTATATATATAATTTATGAGTTATTTATTCTATGTTTTCCAAATTACGTTATAAAAGAAAATGTATACATTTCTACTGTACGATTATTAATAATGCGTTGAGTAAGTGAAAAATAAAATGCACGCCCGGTTTAATAGTGCGACTAATTCATCTTCTCCACAGCAACAGAATATTTCTTTTCGAAACCACAGTTTACTAAATGTAAAACTATACATATTACTATTTTATGTTCAAAAATTAAAAACCTCATCTACATAGATTATGCAAAACAATGTAATTAAATTTTAAAATACAAAAGTTGTACAAGATTTATTTTTACATGTTCTTTTTTCGTATATTATCTAAAAATTAATGAACGTTTCATTGAAAATTTTCAAAAATAAAAGAAAAAAACATGTAAGTTTACCCCAAGTTGAACTGATGCGTCACCGTCGTAATTCACATAATCCTCACTGCAAATATTTGACAAATATTGTAAAACGTTTGTAAATACCGGAGTCAAGTAAGATCCTTCGACGGAGTTTTATTACACTATTTTTACACGTTATTTGCAGACGGAATCGAGTGAACGCTTAAAATACCGAATAAACGAACACTAATAGCCAAAATGAAAGAATGAAAAATAATCTTATGCACATTTAAGAAAAATAATTCATAATTACAGACGTTTACCGTGAAAAATTCCATTTCGCGTCTATTTAAAAGAAACAACAAAAAATAACGTGTTTACGAGAGAGAAAAATTAATAAGCAGTAAAAGCAAGGCGGTCGCGTTTAAGAAGAGAATGGTAAGTAGCAAAAGGATCGTAAAAACGCAATTACGATGAGAGAAAGGGTGAGGCAAGCGGCAAAGAAAGCGAGTTGCAGATTAGCTCTTAAGTTCGCGCTCTTAATTTTAGATTCTCCGGGTATTTCGCGTTTGGATTATTATTGTTAAAATAAGACATAACGCAAAGTACGTTTCGTCAGGGTCTGGTTACTCTCGATAATATCCTTTGATTATTTTGGCTTATACTCATTCGCGGTATGTATCTTCTGTATAATTAAAAACATTTGTTTTTATAATTGGTGTTAAACTCATAGAAAATAATGTCTGCATACTTTGTAATGCAAATATTTATCTTTCAGAATTTCACGAAATTTCAAACTGGCGCATATAGCTTTACTTCCGAAGCTTTGTTAAATTGAATTAACTCTAAATATACAAATAAACAAACGTTACCCTAAAAAATTTGTCCGAAAAAGAACAAAAAAAGGAGGGTAAGTGAATTTAACTGACATACTTTTGACGTAGGAGTGTAAATAACCCGAATACCATGTCTACGTGACCGACGACGTCTTGTAACTCTCGACGTGTGCAGCGAGTGTGATGAGAGTCAGCTGTACAATAATTTGAAATTCGCGCCGCGGTGAAACCCGTTTCTCAAGTGCACAAAAATGTAAAATTTTGAACTTTGCTCCTAATAAACGTAAAGCTTGTAAAACTTGTGTCGTCCTCGTTCTCTTCCTTCAAAGACACGTGTTATACAAAACTAAAAGTAGGGTGTAATTTCCGAAGGAGTAACTAATCGTTTCTTCATTAATTTGATTGTCTTGTTTGCTTTAGGAAATTGAGAAAGTTCGAGTGGTATTCCCGTTCAAACACGAAATTAATTAGTAACCTATTGTCAAATGTGATCTCTGTTGAAAGTACAAATTGAAGTAAAAATTCAATACTCGTTTAATTTTAAATACATGTAGCATATACAAACACAGTGTATCGTAGAATAATATTTAGATTTCTCTAAACGCACTGTTGAGTATCATTTTTATAATTACTTGAAACATTTGCTATTAGTTTGTATCTAACAAGGAAACGCAATAGAAAAAAATTTATTGCTTCAGATAAAAATGTAGTACAAGTATAGAATAAAGTCCATTTAATTAACTTTCAATGATAAAACTTAATGTATTACGTAAAATATTATATAGTTGAAAGATGCAACGAAAGTAGAGTTATAATTCAATTTGAGCGTATTGTAAATTAATTAAAGAAACGAATGAAAAGTTAATTGCGATACTTTTTATAAGACGCTCGATTGAGTAATTGAGATGGGAAATTGATTTTACCTCGGTCACGCCCATTGTCCTAAATAGAGAATAAACGTAAAGTAGAAAACTTCATATTTCCTAGAGATGATTTGATGAATCGAAGGTCATACTTCCAAGATTAGCAATCAATTAAATTTTTTATTTTCCAAAAGAATGATATAAAAAAAAATTTTAACATTACATATTTTATATTTACTTATATAAATATATTATTTTTAATTATAATTATATTAAAATACATCGGTAATGTACAAATACTATTAGCGCTACAATACATTAATAACGATCTAAAATTTTAAGATAATTAGCGCTTGCAATTGATTAATAACATCTTTATTTATCAAACAAATATCATTTCTCAATATCACCTTGAAATACGTTACCGTTTTGTATAAACGCGAGATAAGCATCGACAATTTTTCATAGAGTTTTATTGATTTCCTATAAACACGATTGCGTATAGCGATAATCACGGATTAGAAGCAAAAAAAGTGACTTTCGGCTTTATTGAGATAAAAGCCTATTGCCGTTTGTTATCAGTGAATAAACGCATCGCGATAACAGATCGCTATAGTTCCGTATAAGTATTGGTTTAGATTCTCAATTGCGTATAAATCGAAGTGGTAATTTTCAATGAAATTCGAAATGTAGTAAAACATCCTGAATTAAAGGTGTATAAATAGTTATTTTATTCGGTCTATTTATTTTAACTATATAGTAAAATACAATGGAATCAGATATTTCAGTGATATCTTTATATTCTACCTTAGAATTGATGGTTTTTTAGATTTTTAGATTCGCGAACAATTAAGTATAGGTAAAGTATCGTAGGTGTGGACGATTCGATGGAAAATATTTATTTACGTTGCGTAATCATTTGAGACGCATTAAATCGTTATCTTTATTTCTTTTAACTGAAATAGTCACCTTTTTTCCTCGGGAGATTTAAATCGAGTATTTTATAACTATACGTTAGGCTGTTCACCTGTAGTACTGAGTTATACAAGTATAACATTTGTATTATCTTTGTTTATTTGTTAGTTAAAAACTAATCAGATTACTGAACCGATTTATTCGCAAAACTAAACAAAAAAGAGAGAGAGAGAGAGATAAAAATGATCGTAAATACATACCATCATCGCTGAGCTCAAGATTAGTATAACTGTCCCAATGAAGTATAGGGTCGTGATGAGCCGAAGCATGAGGTACTGCCGGTGTTGGTGCTGGTACTGGACCATCTTGACGCCTCGCATCGTTCGCGAAATATAGGGTGATCACACTGTCGGGTGGACACCTGGGATCGTCACATGCTACGTCAAGCTCCGACCGAGGAAACGAGACGACGTTCTCCGTTATTACGCACGTGTGAAACTGCAATGGCAACAACCTCGCGGTTAAGCAACTGCGGTTACAGTGGCTTCCAATATTTTTTCTCCATAACTTTATTTTTATTTTTTAAACCAAGATAACGGTATAGGTTTATGGAATATCGAGTTAATCGTATAATTTTATGTTTTGTCATAGCTCTTTACGAGAATTCCATGGTAGGGAGAAAAAAGAATTTCGTTAATGACGTTGATCATCGGTAGACCTATTTGAATTATTATCTTGTTCCAAATGTTTTGATCTCGGAAAAATAGAAAAAAAAGTGAAATAAATAATAAAATTATTGTGAACGTACCTGTAATGAAAACATAACCTCACGACCCTGATTAGAATAAACCCGATGGTAGCACTTGACAAGAATATCACCTCGTAGCCTAAGTCCACCAAGATTGACCGTGAACTCACGAGCGTTCGTCACGGAGTAAAGATCGGAGGTAAAGACGGGTGTCAAGCCCTCGTAGACTTTGAAGAAAGCTCGACATCCGGTCGGCTCGAACAAAGGCACGCCGAGAACTGTCAGGTGTGTCAGATACAGGGGTGATGGACTGATGCGTAACGAACCTGATAGCAATCCGCTAAAGTACTCGATGTATCTGAAATTGGTGTTTACATTCACGTTTACCTGCCTCGGCTACTCATTTAACATTTATATTTACTAAACATCAATATAATCTTGAAAAAACAATTACTAAATATATCGATGTTTATTTTATTAAGTTTCGATTCAGCACTTACAAACTTAAAGATTAAATTAAAAAGACAATTAAACTTTCACGCCGGTCTATAGTAGAACCTAATGGATTATTTAACGACGGTAATTACCACCACTTAAACGGGTTATTAATTAATAAAAATTGGAAACCTTTAAAATGTACATGCTCTCGGTAAAGTTTCTTTTTTTTACTCGACATCGCGATATATATATATATATATATACAGGTGTATAATTTTTGTTAATTAATACGCGTTGGACCCTCGTTGCATCACCTAACGACATGTTAATGTATACCGACTTGGAAAATTAATAAATAGACCTTAGAGTGAGTCGAGTTTAGCGGTGTTACAACTTGAAAGTGAAAAACCTACACGCGGATCATGCATTATTAATGTGCTTGCGATTTATGCAAATATTTGTAAAATATTTGTTCGCGAGTCGTGCTGGCGTTAGCTGAGATACAGTCTTATTTCCCAATATAAATGGTTTATATTTTTAAGGGGTTATTTTTTAAATGATTTTATATCACAGGTTTTCTTTATTTTGTAATTTCGAGTGTATACGTAACATAAAATAAAAAAAAGTAAAATTCGTAAAGTGAAATGCGGCGTTAAATATAAAAGAAAAGTTATTTACATATAGAAATGAAAAAATTGAATAATGGCAGTGACAAGATGGTCTGGCGTTCCTGTTACTTAAACAAAAAAGAAAAGCACCCGAGCTCACTAACAGGTTAATAATCCGACAGATCTCCTCGTCGACCAAAACTCGCAACGCACTTAAATCAATCTGTTCTAACGTCGTCTGGCATTGATATAATAATGAACCGGAGGAATTAACGAATTAAAAGTGAACGAGATGCACAGAGCACATTACGACGACAAAGAGAATGACATGTATAGAAGAAGAGGACGTTTACCTTCTGTGGGAGGGGACGTTAAGTGGGCCGATTTTGTCGTCGAGAAATCTCCTCATGGCGAACCTGTCGAGCGCCTGATCGCGGCCCCCGCAGATACTGCTGTAGTTCATGTACGCCGATACAGCTACGCCCAGGCGTTCTTTGCTTCCTCTGGAATTATAAGTAGTCGACGATATATTTATATACGTGATCGTTTAAACTCCTTTATTCCACTACATTTCCAAAAAAAGTTATATTTTTCTTAAATCTACCCAGATTATCAAATATTTATTGCAAAAGATATCAAACGAGACTGCATTACTAGCTCGATTAAAATAAAAAAATACCGGTAATCTTATATTTGAAAACGTATAATTTAAGAATAAATTTGAATACTTAATCCGAAAAGTCGCTTACGATTCAAAATAAAAAAAATGATTAAACCGTACCTTTAGCAAAAACGATCAAACGAACATTTACAATTGATCACTGGGAGCGATGTATGCACAAATGAAAATTAATAAAAGACTAGCCCCGTTACTCTAACAATAAAGCAACAGGAGGTTTTATATATACGGACAATTAGCTTAAGGCAGGTTCTAAATCTAATGAATAATGAAAGCTGTAGTACCTCGCATGAAGAACGACAACCCGATTCGAAGCAGTGTTCAGCCAGGAGTCCAGCTCCTTGCAAAGGGCGCATAACCTCTCTAGGCTTGGTGCCAATCCCTGAGGCCAACCCGCCTCCCTTGTGTTCGGTTCATCCGGCCGCCCAGGGGACGACAGGTTAAAGATCTGCAAGAGAGAAATCGTCCGAGTCAGCGCCCGCTGGCGTTAAATTATTTTTCTTCTGCGATTGCTCCTTTTTCCCTTTTTCTCCTTCGGACTTTCTTTTACGGGATACGCGTGATTAAATGTTTTTCTTTGCGTGTTTTTTTCTGATGAGTCGCGGCAGTCACACTTTTAATTTTCATAAAACTGATCTTTTGATCAAATAGAAATCACGAATTTATTAAATATGTTTCAGAAAAAATATTAATATCCAAAATTTTGCTCATGTTTACTATTATGAAAATTATTCTGCTGTGTACAAAATAGTTAAAATATAATTAAAAACAATCGTTAGTTAATTGTAGCAAATACAACACAATTATTTTGATTACAGAGCGCATTTTACATATATACATAGAACATTTAGAATAAAAAATATAAAAAATAAAAACGTTCCAAATTTCGCAAGAATAAAATTGAGTAAAGTGTTCCACTAAAGCCTCACCCATAAACGAAAAAGAAAGAAAAAATTGGTAATAACATAGGACGAGGAGAAACGGCTGCGAGTGTGTTGAGAATGAGAAAAAAAGTGAGTCACCTCGACAAGGCCGTATCACGTCATTCCGTATACTACTTACCATGTAACTGTCGGCGTGTTTGCCGCGTAGGAGCGAAGTCGCGTGCTCGAGTACTCCCCGGGCGTCTTCCCTGTACCAAAGAGCGATAATCCTCTCGGTGACGTAACATAATTCCATGACTTCGCTGACACGGCCATTGCTAACAGGACCGCCTTTGACCGAGGAAACGATCGAAGCATCAGCACCGACGCCCGGCGTTCGTTGGCTGGGCCTCGATATCGGCGTCGACGTCGAGTTGATCTACAACATTTAATTACATGTCTTTAGATACCTGTAGTTTTACGTGTCGATTAATTCTCTCGTTTGACAACAAACTGATTTAAACCTCGGGTTTTCTTTTGTATGAAAATCTGTGTATTCATGGTTAATCAACAGGTTGTAAAAACGGAAAAAAAATAATTTTAACATTTTTTATCAAGTCATACCTCATAATTTGATTGTTGATCATAATATCTATATACTCCTAATATTAAATAGATAAATTCTATTTTTTATTTTAAATAAGAATTTTTATCGATATCTCCGAAGCATAGAAATTTTCGCGTTGCTATGTCATCCGACAGCCCTTTTCGCGAAACTTTCTAATATGTTCAACAATAGCAAACAATTTATAATGAAGAAAACAGCCTTGGCTCGGGTTTGAACCGGGGACTCCCGTCTATCTATTTTTTTATTGTCGATTCTCTTGTCATCCACGCAGTTTATTTTAAGGAATAGAAATTAGTTGCACTTGGTGAATTAACCATAACTTGAAATTTATATGGTGACGTTTCGATAACATTTTGTTACCCTTTCCAGGCGTTTATTTTCAATATAATAATATACATGTTACTATCGAGAATCATATGTAAGCCTTAAAATTAATAACTAAATATTTTATATAAAATAATATAAAATAAAACCAAGTTAAAATTTATATTTATTACATTCGCATAAAGGTTGAAAATATATTTTATAGAAAAATGATAAAAAGTCATTAAAAACGTCACCATATAAATTTTAAGTTATGTTTATTCATCAATATCAACTAATTCGTATTCCTTAAAAAATATTTTTTTTTAATTCAAAAGATATGGCAAAGTTGAAATACCTAATATCTTCTATAGGCGAATGAAAATTTTGAATAGTGAGATGCATGAATTTCCTATTAAATACATGTTCATAGCACATGCCTTGGTGAATATTGGAGCATAAACAATTCTGATGATAAACGTTTGCGGCGCCATTGTACTGCTTCTCTGGCTCTTCCAGCTTGCCGGAAGGGTTTAATAAAACAGGGGATCGGCATGTAATCACTGTACTAACACTAAATTCTGAAAGGTAGCTATCTTCATCCAACGCTATTCTGATCCTTATTAAATTAACGAACTAATTTTAGTAAATCTTTAAGATTTTATTCAACATATCACTTCAATCAAGATTTTCATACTATAAATTTTAAACACAGTACCTACACATTTTAAAATAAACAATTTTCACGTGTGGTCTACCAATTTTCAATAACGACTAAAGAAAAAAAATATTGTATCACTACGCCGATCCTCCTAAAAACTCAATCAAAACACTTGAAATAACATCGCGTAAATTCTTCACGAAACCTGCTTTTCGCGACGATATTTACGCAGGACGATGGATCTTGGTACTGCGCGCCTTACATTTTTCCAAGTCGTTGTGTGCGCCCCCGATGGACTACTTGGTTTCCTCGGGAAGGAGAAATAAGCGCCGCTTACGTAAATAACGCGCATTTTCGTTCATTTCCTGGCATGAGTTGGTTACTTCTTGCGTAATTGGATCGCGTCCTCGCGTGCGTCTATCTTACCATATTCAATTAATGTACGTGAATTTAAACATTTTTCACGCTTGCCAGTTCACACGACATTTTTGTCACATAAAAAATATTTTATTTTGACTTTTTTATTAGACGATTTTATAAATTTGTACTAAATATTTTGATTTATGCGCAAAGAAAATTGTTTAAAAATAACAACGTACAGTGCAACTGTATTTTTTTTCATTCGGTTTAGTAATTATTAGACACGTTATATTTAAAACAAAAATTAACGAAGACTGAAGTCTGTTGTACAGTGACCTTAAGATTGTCACAAACGCTTGTATATAAATAGTTCGTAACACTTAAAAATGTGTTAAACTTTAACGATAATTCTTTTTATGCTTAAGCGTGTAGAGATATATCTGGTGAGAACGTTAATACAGATACAATACTCAACCCAAAGCAGCGTTTTAAGCTTAGTAGTTATTTATCAATTTCGAATATTGTTGGGAAGTAGATGTAACTCATTTAGTCAATATATTTTACGTTCGTTTACCGAGACAAGCTCATTCGCTAAATTTTATTTTATTTACATCGCTTTCGCACTTAATTTTAGTTTATACAATCTTAATGAAACCAGTTTCTCGATTAGACAATTTTGAAAATGTAATCAATAATAAAATAAGGGAACAATTTTCCAATACATATACCAGAGTATAATTAAACCTTACTGATTTTCATGCGTAGGTAAATACACTACATTTACTTCAAACTGTAGTTAAAAAATTTCCACTGCTCTTAATCAGGTTTAATTTCGTAGTACCATTTTTTCTCATAAAACATTTAAATAAATCTGCAGAACATTATATTTATTATTTATAAAAAGAAATTTTCTCATACATAATGACAAATATATACCCATTAAATTACAAATGAATTACCCTGGTTGATACGAATTTAACCACGCGAATCACAAAAGAATATAAATTATGCAACATATAGAAATCTTTGATGTTTCATACAAAATGACACGCATTATTGTTTGACATACACTTTATAAAACAACGAGAAGTCGAGGTATCGGCAACTCGGTTCTTTTTCTTTGCACTATTGTCTGGCGTGCATGAAAGACGATTAAAAGCATAGCATAAGCTACAGAAAAATCACGAGCGCGATACGTGGGAGAATGATTATGATTGTTCGTTAGAAAATTATCCTATAACATTGAAAATTAGTATAACGATCATGGATTACGTTCAGGGTTATTTGCGACAAAAACCGATAGTTAAGAAAAAAGGTGACATTGAACGAGGCCTTCTTCTTATCATCGGGATATAATCGCTTCATGGTACAGTCCTCGATTATGGATTTTCCACATATATGTGCAGTGTATGTTGTAATCCTCTTAGGTAATTCAATTGAATTTATTGAATACGGATGTATTAATGATTCAGTGTATAGGATGCTAATTTATCGTCGTTTGTACACTATTTTTAACGTTTCTGAATCACACACGCTGGTTAACGACCAAAAGGAATTTATTGAAATTGAATGAGTATTCTTTAATACCGTTTACGCGAAACAAAGTCTACATCGTGCAATGAAAACTAACCAATTAGAAGTTTTAAAAATGGCAACTATCGTAAAGACCGTGTAAAAAGTAAAGGTCCTCAAGAAGTAAAATGAAAACGTCTTCGTTAAAATACCAATGGAAGAGGAAGAGGTATGGGTACATTACAACCAAGAGCAATACGTAATACAGTGGATCCCAATTTACCTTTCCAACATCGTTTTACGAGGCGAAACCAAAGGGATCATTCGCAAGGTTGAACCTTACAGATTGATTGCATTCGCTTGGACGTTTCTCTGGATCGTAACTCTTTCTCTTACAGGGAAGGATATTTCCAATCCCAGCATCCAGGTGTAATAGGAATTTTACAAGTGCACGAACACCTGGGATTTATGGGTACACGGACCATAAACTCCATTTTTCGTACTAGGCTCGATTTTTCGTCGCCCTCACCCTATATACACATACACGTGGAAATCGTTAAATTTTCAATTTGCAGTCGCTAGGGGAAAGTGTAATCGTGACGAATAAAGATGGTGGTAAATGTCCAAGGAAATTGTAATTTCGCGAGCTTCAGCAATGTTGTTCGTGAAATAAGAGAGGGTTTGACAGGGTGTACATTTTTTTTATTTCACATCATGTGAATTTCGAATTCGATGAATATGTATATGCTATTTTTATGAATATTGTCATTCTGATTTTTTTATGACACTTATGGCTACACATTGACTTTTTGTCTTAATTAAAGAGAAATTAACGAGTCAGCAATTAAAGAGAAAATATGATTTTTTTTAAGAACGAAAAGATATAGAAATGATATAAATGTTTTAAAATAATGTAAACTTGATAAGAAATAAACAAAATTTTCCAACGTATAAGATTGAAATCAACATTTTCGCTGGAATGCGCGATCCGTGCCAAGTCACCAAATCGCGTAAACTCAACAATCGTCCACACCTGCAGCGGTCTAAAATAAACGGCCCCTCCCAAAAAAAGCACAACAATCAAATCCCACCCACTTGAGCAAATTCGTTTCGGTAATTAAAATGGATATCTGGTTATATACATTATTCCAGCTACGAAAATAATAATAGCTAATCGAGCAACTCCGTTCACAGCTAACGTTCAATTAACGCTCGTGCAGCAATCGTCAGCGGTTAATATTTAATTAAGACCGGAACGACGCGCTCATATTGATTTACGGAAGGTTTTTTCTTTCAAAAATAACATCTTATATGAAAGGGGAACTTTCCAACTCGAAGAAAACGTATATGTATAAGTACTCTTTGTATAAATTTACGCTTATACGCGTATGACGTCGTAAATTGCGGTCACTGGCATTTCAATTGTCAATCGTGCGGTGCGTTTTCTACCCCTTTTACTCTCGTCGGCTTCTTTCTGATGCTTGACACCCAAGCCGCTTGACTTTGTTCGTGAATTGACTCTGATGGCGATTTTACTTACTTTTACGAGGCTACTCTCTTTCTTTTTAACTTTTCGTCTTTTATGGAGGAGGAAAGTTTTCGCTTTATATGAAATGCCACTTTTTTTGTTAACTACATTTTATATGGTTTTCGAGAAACGACGAAAGGATGCTTTTTTAAGGGATAATATCCTTCTTTCCTTTTTTTTAAGGATTTAATTGGTAAAAATGTTTATGCGAGTTAAATGGTGCTAAATAAAAATTTTCTTACGTTTTAGTTTTTAAGACATTCTTGGGGTTTATATGAAGTTGTTAAAATTTTATTAAAACAATCTGACTTTCGCTGAGACCGTTAAAATATTTATAAAACTTATAAAATAAAATAAAATTAGCAAAAACATAAATCTAAGCAATCCTTAAGAAACACAATACATTCATAAATTGGCTAACGTATATTCATACTACTCTCACTACCAATTTTCAAAAAACATATTTTCGATAACTACGTATCCTTCGTGTATTACACATTCAATCAGAAAAATGTATATCTACACTTCAAGCACTTATTCAATTATATTAAATATTATATTCAGGAAGAGAGCCATTATATAAACACCCGAATATCTTCTTAATTTATCTGTACGACATAATGTTGAGTAATTTATACAATACTGACAATTTCAAGTCCCTTTAGAGCAGGCCCGGGTTTTAATTATTTCTATAAAACTTTTGGAGATATAATCTGGGAGGGGAAGCTGTTTGGCACATGAAATGATGCTGAGAAAATGTTGGTTCTACACTTTGGCCAGTTGCCATTTTGTTATGAGTTTGCTAAAACTGCAGTAACTCGAGCATTAATTTGTTATGAACTAATAAAATTAGGCTTTAAATGTCGCAATATATACCATTGTCATTTCGCTTGAGTGTATAGTTTTGATTTATACATTGTAACGCGTTTGCAAGTGTCACTAAGTTACTACGAAATTTAGGTGGAGTAAGCTTAAAAAAAGATACGTGCAATTCCCGCGTATAATTGAAAAACGACGTTTAAATTTCTGAATTTAAAATTGGTAGTATCTATAACTTTCATATATAAATAATAATTGAAAGCAAGAAAACCGATTAGATATACGTTTTTTCATTAGTGTACCTATTATTTATAAAATCGATTGATAGGTTATAAATATATGTTACCTGCTGCTGTTTATTTCTTGCAAGCGTATTAGTATTCTTTGGCTGTGGTTCGTAGCTGCCATTGTGCTATAACAAAAAATAAAGTCGACCATTACAGCGTGAACATATATTTTAAAAAACCTTAAAGTAAAACATTACTATCCTAATTTATTTTAACCAAATAAATATTAATATTAAAATAGAATACAGTAGGTTTTATAACCGACACATTTGACGAAAAATCCAGTAAAAATGCTCGAAATAAAAAAAAGAGAAGAGGTGCCAAAAAAAATATCTGCTATCGATTTCGTGCAGATGACGCACCTCTATGTGAAGCGCCGTGTGCCAAACTGTAAAAGCAATTCTATGCAATAGAGTCTCGGTGTCCTCTTGTATCGATACAGGATTTTGTATATCTACGACGTTGCCATTTTGGTAATCATTATCAAAAATGTCTCTTCTGATGTCGCCATTGCGATAAGGACTTTTTTGCATCCACGAGCGATATCCGTTGTTTATATTATTCATTTTAGAATATTTTTTTATGTTATTGTGCATTTTGATTCGAGTATAGACACATTATTATTATTTATTATTCTTTTCTTTTTAATTTCTGCGAAAAATTCATCTTCCTTTCCTTATTCAATTTGCAAACTTAAATACGTGAGAAGCGCAAAGAGTAGGCAAACAATTCACTCATTCAACATTGATATAACAATGGTTTTTTCTGTACTTGATGTTCAGATACAAAAGTACCGAAGAAAAGCGTTACGAAAAATGCAGAACCAAATGACAAGAGGGTGAGGCAAAGAGCAAGTAGGAGTTGGTTTTCACAAAGTTAAGAGACTCAAGTAGACACTTGAAATACTCTTGGTAGAGGTGCCAGTAAAAGCTCAACTGGAAGCTCTACAGTCAACATTTTATAGTGTTTTCGAAAAAAAAGAAGAAAATAATGAGAAGAGGATATTGATTTATTATTATTTACCTTACTTATTATTTGGGTTTGACCTATACAAAACGTTAAATTTGCATCGAAGAGTGGTTATGAATTATTAAAGAATTATTAATAATTCAATCTGATTCAAGTTTTAATCTCTACAGGTATCAATTAATTTTAAAATGCAAATATAATTTGATCAGGAATAATTTAACTAACCAATTACACGTGCATAATACTCGAATTTCAGAAACTTAATATATTCGCTATCGTATGAGAGAATGAATTGATTACTATTACCTAAATATACTATGTAAAATTTCAAATCCAATAGATTCACCCGCGAATTCAAGGAGCCATTAATTGACAAAGTTCGGCTCCTATAGATCATTAATCTTGGCGTAATTTAAGCTCGTCACACCACAGATAAATCAGTGTCTGTGCGATTGATCGAGCCACGCGGCACGTGCAATGTGTCGACGCATGGTACAATCGCCTTCTGACATTTTCGCTTACGTATAGTCGCGTGTTTATTTACAAGAGGGAGCGATCAGCGTAAATTTTGCGTTCTGCGGTAAACTTAATTTAGTCTGCGGTAGGTTGTTTTTCTTTCGTTCTTTTTTTAATGTTATTTACCCAAGTATAGATTGATATCTCGCTAGTTAATTTCACAAAACGTTTTCTTTCGAAATGTAAAATGTACCACTAAATTATTAACTTTTAATGTTTCGATGTATCCTCGACATATTAAATAACATTTTCTGAAAACGTCGAGTAAACGATTAACCTCCAAAATATTAATTTTTTATACATTTAAGTTTAAATAATAAATCAACATTCATACCCATACACATCGAAAAACTAGAAATATTAAACAAAAAAGGAATTCACTGCAACTACCTACTACAAAAGAAAATAAATTAAACGAATTGAGTTGTTGACTGTATAGACCGGTGCATGTCTCACAAACCCGAATTGTATACCTATGCAGAGATAGGCGAATAAACACCTCGATAAAAGTGACAAGCTGGTCGCGAGTAAGCGAGAAATCCGGCACACGTGCGCCGCGAGCCGGGGATAACCGGCGTCGTTGCGACCCGGGACAATTGGGCCACAGGACTGCGGGAGCCGCCCCGACGCTGCAGAGATCCGTGAGGGAGCAAGAAAGGAGATACATCCATGGCGACGACGATCCTGCGCCGCCGCGATGTGCCAAAGGGAGCCTGCGCCAGATACGGATTTTTCGAGCTAAGTCGGCCGGAAATCAATGACTATTAATTTAAACTTTTTCTAATGGTTACTGATTGACGCTATACCCTAATCAAAAGATTTTCTCAACTACTGGGATTTATTTTAATTTTTTCACGCGTTTATTTAAAAATACCTTTTTATTTTAAAAGTGTCAATTAGCAATTGCTTATTTGATTTTGTAAAATATTTTGTAGTTTTGAGTTTTTTTATTTTCAGGAAAAAGAGCACCGAATAATCGAATCACCGTGTTAAAGTGAAAAATCGATTTTGACATTTTTCAAGATTTAACAATATATAGGTGAATAGAGAGATTCGTGTGTCTCTGACCGAGCATCTATTGTAATTCATATATTGACTCTAAAATCATTTGAATATATTTAAACTGCACGAGAATTCGATAATAAATTTGAATAAAAATTTTTTTTTCTTAAACATATATACGCGGAAGAAGAAATGTTCGTAAATTAGTCAAACAATTTCTATCATTTAGAATTCTCTTTGCAATCTGGAGCAGTGATGTTATTTTTGCTTCAACTAAAATCGATTGAAAGGTCTGTAATTATATTAGTTTGAAAGGCGGGGGGTTATTAAATTTGTAATAGGTTGCAGTTTCTATTAAATTAATCACAAATTAGTTTAAGCTATAAAAGTGATATAATTGAAACAATTTTTCAATAGTAATTTAATTGCGCATACTTATAATCACCAATAACATTTTGAGAATCGAATCATAGTATGACTATACTTTTTTGTCGAAAGAATCTACAAGTGGAATAAGTAATATCGGAAATTTGTAAAATTAAAAAATAATAGGAAAAGATCAATTCACTTGTACGTTTGACGACTCCTCTTATAACAAAAAAAAATACATTATGCAAAAACCCTTTATCCTTATACAATTCCTCGAAGACACATCCGAAAAAATGTTTAGTTTCACTCATTCTGAAAAAAAGAATGAAACAATGAAACGGGAAATAAAAGAATCCTGTAGTGTAAAAAGGACAATTCCTTCTGCAGATATAGACTATGGAAAAAATAACATTCTAAAATATTACGCAAGTATGTTAAAAGCCACCGCTGGCAAAAAAAAGAGGAAAAGAGAAAGAGAGAAGATAAAAAAAAGTGGGCCTGGCGAAGAGAGGCCCGAATTTGCAAGGAAACAACTATAGCCTTGCAAAACACGTTTTTCCCCTCTTGAGACGTTCGTCTCAGGGATCGGCGTCTTTGTGCAACGCGATGCGACGTCTCAGATTTGCCTCGTGTAAGGGTCGCAGCTAATGGCTTGCTTGCTCGCTTGCTCGGTTCGTATGCGAGGGGAGCGCTTTATTCATGAGTTGTAAAAAGGAACTATCGCTGCGTGATAAGAGATTTTCATTATGCTAATTAACTTAGATTTTGTATATATATTTTACTCGTGTTTCGTTAACAAAATTTTGTGTGACTAAGTAGCGTTTGTTTAGGATGTGCTGTCATCTTATTCAAATGCAGCTCATTGTTTTATTTTTGAAACATTTTTTAAGTTTATCACACATTTGATTTTCTTCTTTGAGATAAAGATTTTCTAATAATAATAATCCACTAATTTATTACGCAAAATCCCTTATAAGACGTGGTAATAATTAAATAATAAAAAAAACATGCGACGTTCACATTCCATCTCTAATAAATTTGGTTAATATAGTAATCTTCAGAAAAAAAATGAAAATTAGCTCATTTTTGACTAAAGTATGTACTATCAATGGATTAGAAATCCTTCGATATTACTCAGAACTTAATAATTAGATTGCGAGAGGATTATGTACACGACGAACCAAATGAGCCAATGGGAAATAAACCTCTCGAGGTATTTTAATGCATATAATAATACGTAAACCGCTGTAATAATACGGAGTAAATAAATTTTCGTCTCGAATTTCCAAGAATCTTTTAATCCGAAAACGGAACTTCCTTAATAAGAGTAAAAGTAACGATTGGCAAGGCAATTTCGTAACATCATCACCTGCGTGTTCGTTCCATGAATGAAATTTGAATTTATAATTCGGGAAATATTATTCGGTTCATTGTACAGATAATCGATTACTTTACATATATATACTGGTAATATTTAAAAAATTAATTGAGTGAGTTTTATTAAGTAAACATTGGGATGTTTGTATAGAAAATCAGTAAGTTTGCATCTGCAATGTATGGTGACATTATCTTGGTTAACGGAAGTGACGCATCGGACAATAATTCTAACAAGAAAAAAAAAGGAGATTTAATTCTTATAGGGTCACAGCCTTCGCTTGGTCATATGTGTGTATATTTAAAAAGATAAAGAGAGTAAGAATATTACACGGTTTGTTGAGATCATCATCGGTTCACACGGTTGGTTTTATGTAACTTGGTGATAATAAGGTGGCTATTTTAAGACGTCATAGGTGTACGAAGATGCTAACAAAAAAATGTATTATTATACTTTTTCTGCAGATTAATTAGAGTAATTAGGATTAAAAAAATTTGAATGTGATTTTGTACGTGTGGTAATTGACATCATGTGTGACTAAAAATATTTTTTGAACGCGTCTCAATGTTCTTGACAAATTTTAAAAAGCTCATTAGTTATCTCGACGTATTTTAAAAGACGAAAATGCATATTCACACGATGCATGGTTTAAATAAAAACGGACGAGCAGTGAATTAACTTGAAGTTAAACCACGAAAAAAAATGAAGAAACGTGGCCGTGATTCTGCGCACGTCCACTTGGACACTTAGCACTCAACGGTTCCCAGGCAGTGAACAGTGTAAAACGCCGATTTGCCGCTTGATGAAGGAAAACGGGCCCGCGAGCATCGTCTCGTGATTGTTGCGCGTCGATTTTCGGTCTGGTAGAATATTGTGTGGGAAAATGATTTTAGGCCCGGTTATTTGCGTGTCGATCAGTTGTTTCACTTTGTCGGGTTTCTATATACTTCAATTGTAGTAGACGGTATATTTAAACTTTTACTATAATACTACACGGTTAATTGAAATGTACTTTATAAAAAATAAGTAAAGCAGAATTTCTATATTCTCGTATTCTTTGATTAATTTTCTCATCTATAAATTTAATAATTACAGTTCACTTGTTATATACCTGTGTCGAAAGTAAAAACACCAAAAAGATTTATGATTTATAACAGAAAATATAACCAGAACCGTAAAAGCGTGTACTGCAAGATTGATCATAATACACATATGAACAAAAGTAAACTACAAAGGTGAATGAAAATAAACGAATGTACACCGACCGAAAGAACGCTAATTATCAATTCAACTGATCCAACAAGATGACTCAAGTATATAACATCTGTCCAAGTAACGCATTACATCTCACGCGTTCCGCATTACACGCAAGAAAAAGCCTTGCTCACTTGCTTCGTACAGAAAAAAAAGTGGCACGCTGAGGATAATTAGGCGTACAAGCGCGAAAAGCATCGCGTGTCTTGGATTTCACTCTCGAGAGTACTAAATTACGGTAGATTCCATTATGCGAGGGTAGAACATTATCACCTGTCAACAAAGGTCAAAATGACACTCGATCGTTAAATTCTTTTGTTTTCGATTTAAGGAATGATACTACATTTGCTGCATGATCAGCAGGTATGTAATCGTGCGCGTGTGACATGCGTTTATAACAAGTTGACGAGCCAATTTTCAGTAAAAGAGTGGACTCGAAAACCGGTAGATTTTACAGTTGTTGCGGTTAAATTAATTTAATGGTGTAATCGGTTTGAAAGTATAATTTATCGAGTTGACCGAGAAGTAACTGATTGAAATTTTTTTTGTTTCTTATTCAGATAGTTGCATATATTATCAAAAAAAAAGGTCATACGAGAAGTAAATTTTAAAGTTTTATTTTTAGTTTATTACTAACGTATCAATGATAACTGAAGAATCATATCAATTATACCTGCATAACGCTGTTAAATAATCAATTGACTCCCAATAACGCATCGTATTACGTATATTACTTTAACGCACATATAATCTCTATTCAAATTTACAGTAAAGTTAAATCTTATCCTAAATCAATCACCGGTAATTAAAAAAATCCACTATAATTATCCAGATTGGAAGGGAAAAAAAATGAAAATAAAAATCTCGATATACAGTGAAAATCGATACCAAGTGTCTTTATAAATCGTCCGTATCCGATTCACATGTATAATTCACGTCGAAAGTCTGTGTGTATGTGTATATATAGCAAGATATCTCTCTATACCCCTTTCGACAATCTTGGAAAACTAGCACGGTCCGATTGCAATCGATATACGTGGAATCCGTCGGTTTTTTCGGTGCCAGCAAATCGAAGGAGATAAAGGGCGACAGTTCAGCTTGAGATATAAAAGGAGAGTCTACCTATGTGTGACTCTGACGAAAAAAAGGTACGATTCGATGGAGCAGTGGCAGCTTTCGAAACGAATGACTTTTCTCTATTGTTCGCGTAGAAAAAGGATCTTGAGATGCTTTGTCGATGCAGCTATGAACATCTTGTTTCGTTTTGATATACATTTAAATTTTGCATAAATTTATGTATGTATAAAGTATATCTTACGTAATATTTTACATTTATACCCTATTAAATTTGTACTTTTCGATAGTTTGGAATAAAAGTGGATTAGAATGAAAATTAATGTCAGATTTATCACTATATAAGTAACAGTGACACGAATATTTTACGAATAAATTTCATAGTATCGAATACTTGAATAAAGAAATTTGTATAATTTTCAGTGTTTTACCTGTATTATTAACATAAATAAATTTGATTGACACGTTTACAAACATTCTATAGTCTTTGTTTCACTACGTCCGATGTAATTTAAAAGGTATTATTTCATAATTTACGTAAACTTTATTAAAGATTTTTCCTTAAAAAACGTTACAATTTATTGGCTGTAGCGTAGCAGTAAAAATGAATAAAGTATTTTGTAGGGAAAAGGGACCGAATGGGTTATAAAATTTTTATAGTCGACGTCACGTAAAAAAAAATACGTACATGCAAAATACCAAAATATGACTGAACTGAAAAGCTTTAATTTATAAGGACGTTTATATTATTTGAAATATATTCTTCAAACTATTGTAAGCGTATTTTTATCCTTCGTGCTAGCTTAATTCATTTTGAATATACGACACCTATAAATTGCTCAAGTTAATGTGTTATACGCATGTTGTATATAAAATTTTAGGAATCATAAATGTTCATGTCAATTTAAATATTTATTGACAATCAATTAATACACGATCGTGATTATTAAAATGTAAAAAATTTTGATCAGAATTTTTGCATCGACTATTTAAAGGTACGTAACAACAAAATATTTAAATTAGAAATATTCTCGGAGTGTGTAATCTAATCCTAAAATCAAGGAAAAAGATGGAAAGACTCGATTGACCGATCGATACTGATCTCCCTTTTCTCGACAAGAATTTTAAAGTGACAGAAGTGCGAACACAAGGAAACCGCGACAAGAGCGCCAAGCGAGATAGTGTTAATAAACCGCAAACGAGAGCAACGTTTAAGTCCACGTGACAAAGTGTCAGCGGATCGGAGCATTCACACCCAATGTATATACATACAAACGCCTGAACACACAGCCTCCTCTCGTTTCCTGCCTCTTTATAAGTTTCAAATGTCACCTCTCGTTAATCTTACCGAGAATTATATTAGAACAGTATACCTATATTCATACAATTACAATTGTTCACGGTTAAATTATTTTTCATGGTGAAATCGAGGTTTAATAGATTCAAGGTTTCAAATCCGACATTTAAATTTAACGTTAGACGTGATTCTTAACGTAATTAAAGGATATTTCGTTATCCTAATTTTCATTACTTCCCAGGTAAGTGCCGGATTATAGTCATTTTGGTCTTGTATATACATACTACACCGGAATTTTAATCGAAATTAATAAGAGAGTAAACGATTTAAAAAGTCTATCTTACTAATTAATGGTTCGTTTCCATTTTTTTTTCTATAAGCCGAAAAACTTTACTGAAAGTTAATTAATTTTCGTATATACGTGTACATTTGTCTATACATATATAGGTATATATATATATATATATATATTATCTTAGAGTACTAAAAGTTGGAAAATTAAAAAGTTTTACATTATATCAGTAATTGCGGAGGAAAGTTTATATCGTCGTATAAAGTTTTACTGCTATGCCTGCATTGTCACGATAAATAATCGTATTATATTTTCTGAATTGATACAAAATCTAATTGAAATTTAATTTTAATCGTAATTAATTTTTGTCTGTACACTTCTTTTTTTTCTCGTGTGATGTACCGCGCTGCTGCAACGTATAAAATATAACATTAAAAACGAAACGACAGACTTTTATTTATAATTTTGAACTATTTATGTTCAACCTAAAATGTTGACCTGATTATCATGAATAGTTCTCTAAAGAATAATTCTCTAGAACGTTATTCTAAACACCCCAAGTGTATAATGTTAACGACACGTAAACCACGTATAGATATAATAAATGTGAAGGAAGAAAATCGCGAAAATTACGTAATGATTAATACATTAGCAAGGCACCTCCATATTATATACATGTATACATTAATTAATCAACAAATTCCACTTGGATATACCAACATATCCATTAAGCGAAGGAAAAAGAGATCATAACGTCATCATCAGGTATACACTCTAGAAATTTCCTCAGGAAAAGCAAACTAGACCCTCCCTATTTTTTTACCACGACAACCTTGATACGCACTTTGACATAACTCGTTTCGATAAGCTCGCACCTACGCGCAGAAAAAAATAATCGAGAGCTTTTACCAGATGGCTTCTACATCGTGTATATATGTGTATATATGGTTTCAGTATATGTGTATACATATCGAGTGTCCATTTTCTAATCGGCTCCGTTACGGAAAAACATACGTGGACCTGTTAATTACCTTCGTATGAAATTATGCCTTCCGGTCGTAGCGCGACAACGTACACCATGATTCTGAGGAACGAGTTCCTGAATGTTGTGTGTGAATATATGGCCGCGTTTACGAGCATTTTTGCGGGGAAGTCGTTGAGTAGCTAAACTGCTCTCTCGGTGATGCGTTCTATGGAATTTTCGTTGTTAAACCGGACCTTTTTTATTTATTTAGTTTTTTTTCTTTTTTTTTGCTTTCAATGCAACTTGCTGCAGTAGTTGCCTGGAAAGGTTCGATAACAGTTTTTTTTTATAGATACATCATAATTAACTTATATTTAGCATTTACATAAATCATAGAGAACGTACGAATATATTAACATTTACGTGTTAACCAATTCGTCTTGCGAAGATTCCCATTTACAAATTCAGCGATCAATTCGAAATCTCAACAAGGGGAAAAAAAGTCATCTATAAAAGACCCATCCGCAGAATTTAGTGAAAAAGAAAGGCAACATAACCATAAAAAAAACTCGCACCTTTTATCTTTGGCGCGCACGTATAACAAAACATCTATATACACCTTTTGGAGTCCGCAGAGAAAGAAAAAGAGGGGAACAACGGGCATTCGTAGACTCCAGGCATGGATGTATACGGATCTTTGTCGCCGAGGCGATAAAAATGCAAACGAGAATAGCCGGATGACGCAAGTCTCTCGAGCTCCTGTATTTTCGCAATGTATGGCTGTGAGTTCGATGGGCTTAGCTTTTCGACGGAAATAACGCGCTTGTTTGGATTCGCGCATGGGGAAAACGTGGTTATTCTCGATCCGTTTCCGGAGAGAAAGAGATGCTGTATACGTGCATGTATTCCCTGATATTCGCTAACGAAAACGGGCATTAATTTTCTTCTTCGACTAAAATTATTTTCACTACTTGAGTTTACGAGTCTAATGACAAATTACTCGAAAGGATAATAAAATATCGATATATGTGTGTTCGTGTATACGTACATATACGTACAGAGGAGTTGATATATTTGATAATTTAATGCTGTTGTCACCGTTAAGTTCGTTAATTTGTCGCTTTTTGCGATTATACATTTCGTGATGGATTGGATACATTGTTTATAGCTATTTATTTTTGAAACTGGACGTGTGATTTATATGAATTGTAATTGAATAAATATTAATTGCAACAAATTATTAAGAATTATTAGCCATGATTTGCAGATTTTTATTTATCTTAAATCATTAACTTTCAACTATGACTGAGCTTTCTTGGATTTTGGTAAAAAATAATTGTTATAAATTAACACAGACATTAATTAAAATATGTAATAATTTATAAAATTAACAACTTTCTCTTCTAGAATCATCTAATACGTCGTAAATTGCTGTAAAAAGGTAGAATCTCCAAGACAAATGACACACCAAATATGTCTAAGCTGTGCGTATAAGACGTTTGAAAACCGCAGACTCTCTACTTCCCATCTTTCCAACCGAGATTAATCGGAATGCAGAGCGAGACATTTCTAAATGAAGTAAACTTCCTTCTTTACAGAATCAAAGTTCCGTACCCGCTTGAATCGACGTTAAGGAGAAGACGAGAGAAAAGGAAATTAGACAGCGTCGTTTTCCAGTGTGCGACGATTGACGGGAGGCGCCGTATCGGAGATAACGATAACGCGCGCGAGCTACTCGTGTGGTGCAATTAGCAGAGCCTGAGCGTGTGGGCGATTTTCCTATACCGTGTCGTAGTGTTTTTAGTGCCAAGAAACATCGTTTTCTCGTTAAACGTCTGTAGACGATGCATTTTTTTACTTTATTTCATTGATTGTTAATGTATATATATTATTTTTTTAAAACTTAAAATGTACAGACGTTGTCTGTTTTTCGTTCGAAAATATCAATTCGCACAGTGTATTTATTGTTTATTATAATGAACTCGCGCACTTGTTAAATGTATACGATAATATTTATTTTCAAAATTCCGCGCATTTAACAGATGTTCTTTTATCGGCACTTAATGTGTGAAATGTAGCGAATCTATAAAACACAAATGTATATACACTTCGGAATTAATTTACAAGGTACGACCTTGAGAGAATTTAATGGTTTTTTTAAAATCACTTTTAACGTCATCTTAAAGATTATTACTTTTTTTTTTGATAATCCACGATTTTTAAAATTGAAATTGCTTTTTCACTTTGAGTAATGCTTACGATTAAGTTGATATAAGCGAATAAAAATCATATATCAAACGTACAACCGAAAAACACCTGGTGCAAAATTTGTTGATATCATCGGTTCGCACGAGAAAAATAAGTTTACGAAATTCCTTTTCGCATAAATAATCTTTCTCCATTAATCTAAGAGGTAATATATCAGAAAATTAATTTTACTCCATCTACCCTTAATCGTTTTATCTCGTGTAACGCCAAAAACGACTAGCACCGTATAATCGTATAAAAAATATGCAGTTTTACACCAGATTCGTCTTATTTAAAATTATTTGCACAACTGTTTAATTATTTATAAATTAAGATATGGGCCTTTAAAATTTTACGCACGTGATTGTCAATTTGTAAAATAAAAATGTAACTTTAAATTAATCACCTAAAATGAATAGACGAGTACGCGAATATGATCGATTAAATATCATAGCAACCGTCAATTAATATATTAAAACTTTGTAATCAAATCAAATTACTAAGTAAAATAACTCCCTGAACGTACTGTATTATAGATAATACTAAACTTGAAATAGCGTATTAACTATGTTGGGGAACAATATACGCTGTAGTCAAACTTGTACAATAAGTTATTTAAATTATATTAAGAGATGTACAAGTTACGTTATCGCAAAGTCTATAATAATACAAACATTACAAATACATGAATTATATTGTTAATACATTGCCGGTAAATTTCATCAAAATCGATTAAGAAATCATCATTGAAATTAATAAAATTCATCACAAGAATTATGATTCACACTAAAAAGTTGCACTGTTATTTAAATTTATAGCCTTAAACTTTTATGAAATACAAAAACTTTGACTTGGGTAACATATATATATGTAACACATAGATTTAGCACCACGTTGTTCGATAAAAAACTTGATGCTGGATTGAAAAATACAGTACACGTAGAAAACAGACCTCTCGGTCACAACCACATTTTACGTACGAAAAGTAGAAAACACAAAAACAAAAACAATTTCAAACACAATAGATAAGGCACCGTAAATTCATATATAGTAGTATAAAAAATTGTAAGCGATCTTGAAGTAATCCATGAAAACGCGAAGAAAACTCACCGCAAACCTCGTGTAACAATCTCCATTCTGATAGCCAGTGACCGTCTGTAGCATCGTAGGTTTGTACGTACGTACATTTACGTAGGTATAGGTGTAGTGTATATAGGTGTATATATGTTTGTATATATAAATGAAAATCGCGCGCGCACGATTATCGGTCGTGGCGATCCACCCACGCGACTATCGTTTGCGATCGGACCATGGTTTTTCGACGCGTCGACGGTCGACGATGAACTCGCGCGCGTCTCGAGCTGGGGCGAGGATCCAGGGTTTCCGCGCATGCGCCTCTTACTCTTCCTTTTTTTCTTGTGTCTTCCTACATACTCGCGTGGAGGGGAACGTCTTCACTCCGCTGACACAGTACCGCGTGTTGTGTGAACCAACATTGCCGATTCTTAATCCAAGGGTTTTAAGGATGTAATCATTGACTCACTTTTCATTTTATCGCTCGTATTCTTTAAAAATTATTTCAAAAGGAACTATCATTTCTGACTGGTAATTAAATGTCTAATAAAAATTAATATGAAAATGTCTTATTATACCGGGCAGTTCTATTTTTAAATAAACGTATGAATAACTCGAACAATGTAACAGATTAAAGTAAATTAATAGATACTCGACGCTTTCCGATGTCTGTGGGAATTAAATTACATCATCACATCGATGGATCCTTGAGGAATTATATCATGACCTATCCTTTTTTTGCGTGTCGCTGTGTTTTTTTTCTTATCTGGGTTAAACGACGCCAGTTAACAGATAACGCTTAATTTTATTCTTTATACAGAATACAACTGGTCAATTGAATTATTGTGCATTAACCACGCGATGACGGTACTTAACTACAATTGTCGCTATAATTATGAGAAAAATAGAAATGCTTTCCAACCATTGTTCTATTGTCAATTAGATGCACGTACCTATATTAACATTATTATCATTATTGTTGTTGTTGTTGTTATTTTAGATATACACACGATAAAGGTTGTAAGTTGAAAATACGGAAATGCACGTGCACAGAAAATTATTGTCGTTTGCTCTTGAAATCGGTTAAATTTGAACACCTAAACCGGTTAACTCGCAATGAGAGATCGTTTGTCCCGATATTATATAATCGCGAGCCCGTCCTTGCTACCCGTTTGAGTGATCGCGATTGGTTAATTTGCAAGTGACGCTCCTTCATCTTCTCTCTTGATTGTATTTATCGACGCGAAGTTTTGAAGATGATGCAAATTATTTCGTTCAAGTTCGTATGAATACGGTTGTGTTTAAAAATGTGATTTTTCTGTAAATTACTAGTTAATAGTTTTCGATTAGACTAGCAGTAAATGTTTGTAAACCAATTTCGTATCGCATTAACTGAGGAAAAATTAAATTTATGCGACATAAGTTAAAATATATTAAAGTGATTGGATTATGAAAGAAATGTAATGCAAAGTTGGCGAGTGCGTATTGAAACGAGTCGAAGTCTAGTTTAGAACGCATTTAACTCCGGAAGTCCATAGGCAACCAGTAGAAAAAACAATAGCAATTCACGTTCCAAATCATTTCGCTCTTCGAGTGACAGTCGGTACTTTAATAGCGATCGATTACTAGGTCTCGTTCCGATAATTATAATCGATCGCGCTTTCAAGTGTACCGTTTAATGACTCTTAAATGTTCCTTACTCGCTTCGAGAATAACACCAACATCCGGTTTGAATGTTATGAATACCACTCGATTTTAAAATTAGATTTAAATATACCCTGTTTTACTAACATATCGTGTATATCTTGTCTTAAATATCACAACATTATTAATTTCACATTCTCATATTTAAAAACTTAATATTTTAATAACTAATATTTTCATGGATTAAGGTTACGGACTTCATTTCACCTGATAGTTAGGACACTCAACGAGAAAATTATGTTTTAACTTTTGTGTATTTATTTTAATGTAAACTGATTATTTTGTATTTTATGCGTGAAGGAAATTATAATCTAATTTTCTAGGTTATCTTAAATAAACAATATTATTGACATGCGGATGTTAAAATTTAATTTTTATTTTTATAATTTTTCATTAAATTTAATATAGAATTTTTTGTTCACTACTCCAATCGATCGCAAGATGCCATTCGTTTCCAGTAAATATTCAGCAATCCCATATGTAGATTTCCCGCAGTATATCAAAGTGCACCACTTGCCCCGAAAATTCAAAGCCGCTGTAAACAAAGTGACTGAAGAAAACCGGCTACAGCACCATAAACATGAACAAGGCCGATGGATCCTCAGATCTTAATCTAACGATAAGGCTAACGCGTGTATGTGTGCGTATGTACTCGATTCTCGATTTAAATTTAGACGAAAATGCAGACGAGCACTTTAATTTTTACCCCCTTCTTCCGGCGCGTCGCGCGCTTTTTCCCCCTTCCTTCGTGCGCAGCCAGAAATAAACGCGCGTGTCTGGCACGTGCCCCCGCCTATAAAATTCCAACTCTGGGTATTCCTTTCTCTTTTCCTTTTTATTTTTCTTTTTCTTTCGGTAACTTTTCAAAGGGAATTTTTGAGTTGTTGCGGTTAATTGTTTTATAATTGCCGATGCATCCTGAACCTTTGTTTGACACTCGTGTATATAACGTACGTTGAGATGTTTGAAAAAATCATTAAGACCGTACGAGAGTAAAGAAAGTTTTACGAGATCTTCTTTTCGGAAGATCTTCAAATTTTTTCTTTCGCTTCTAACGCTTTGATTGTTGCCGACTACACGTATATGCCGAAATGTTCATTTTTCTTTTTAACGTTAGGAGGTATGTGTCAAAAGGTTCTTCGGCACTGTCAACTGTTGGAACTAGACGTGCGACTTTTTGAATAAAGATGTAAAATTATTGATTTTCTGATTAACGTAGTATTGTAATTTTTAATGTATTTTTATTTTGATTTTCAAAGAATTTTCGCGTGCAGTATCTTCCTTAATTAACTTCCTAGTTATTCTAGCAAATTTTAAAATAATTATTACGTATTTCATCATTACGAAATTAAATGAGATTTATAAAGCCTATAAATCACAGTTAATTACAGTTTATTTTGGAATACACAAAGTCTAATTAATATAATTTATTAAAGTCTGAACAATCCAAATTTATTTCTTTGATTGTAGTAAAATCACAGTAAAAGTCACGTATAAATATTTTTTGAATACTCTTTTATACGTAAATCACCGTCACCTGATATATTTTACTGCCTTGGTGAAAAATTGAATGTAATTTGTTATAATTGAGTGCTGCTACTTGAAATAATAATTGGAGTTGCAATTTTGTGAATAATAATTCATAGAATAGAATATTAAATGTGTTATCCAGTCTAGTCAGATGAATTAAAGAATACCAATCCTAGCATGCGTCATACGATTGTATCTCATTAAAAAGTGACCTGCTATTCCGTAATTATGCAGGAAAAGCTAGATAGAAATTGAGACTAATAAGCTGTTGAGAACCCAGTCTAATTAAGAAAAAAATGACATTTCTTTGAAAATGATTTCTTGTTATCCATTTTGTAATTTGTAATACACTTTTGCGATCATTGTTCGAAAACCATTTTTTCATTTTGTAATTATTATTAAAATATCGTTTGAGTTTATACAATTAAATTTGTAATTCACAATTGGATTTATAACAGGTAATAGACCGCCTGAGCGTCAAGACAGAAAATGTAAACAATCACTCGATTCTGTCTGAAAATAAAGACGACAAATAACAAGAGAAAGATAAATAGTGAGAAAAGATGCATCACCGTACGATACCCACAATATCATTGAGAAGTTGTGTACCGCTATAAGATCCGATATTTGTCTCTCTACCCATCTATTTCTATATAAAAGCTTCGTGGGCGTTCTCCAGTAGTGTCTGGTGTCGAAGGATGTCGAACTCGAGAGGAAACGCAGCACATGTTTCCAGTTAACAAAGTATAGACCCCTTTGACACGGGTGTCGATTTTGGGCACTTTGAAAAACCGTACGCAAATAGAATCCCTGGTATCGATGCCATATAATCGAATGCGAAGTACTGATAAAACTATTTTGGAGTCCTCTACGCAAAATGACTTCCATATACTCCACACATATCTATATAAATTTATATGTGCAGGGTGTACAGATACAGACGAGTTTAACATGTACAATAGACGATTGAATTTCATTGAAACCGACCCTTTCGTACAAAAGGGTATTACGATGCGCACGAACAAACAACGTGAGTAAATAACTCGTGAGGGGGTTGTATACGTTTGATTTTACCTACTACTCCTCTTCTCCGTCTCCTTGTCTCTCAGTGTTGCGGAACGATTTGCGCGAATTGAAACGATAGTTTGCATTTCTGCAGAATGTGGCTTTTGCTTATCTCGTAGCCAACGATGGGTGAAAAACTTTAGTATTTCGAGGTTCGGTTTCCCGATAAGTTTCTATGGCTCCTTTTTAGAGAAGATTTACAGAGTGTTACGTATGCAAATCTCCTGATAGCCAATAACTAAGTTGTACATAATTATTCCGTTAGAACATTATCTAAAGGTCAATTTTTATTCTTCAACTGAATTATTACCAATAAACAGTTAAATCATATTATTAATAGCTAATCAATTTTTTTATAAATTTCTAAATATATCATATTTGCAAATTGCAAAATATTGGAATACTATATATATGCTAACAACGCACATATTTTCGAATACCGAAGTGACTAGGGAAAAGAAAATATCTATGCGAGCTATGCAAAATCAAATGCAATATCACGTCGAATCATCGAAATTTGAGATAGTGAAAAATTACAACGACCTCATCCAATTCAAATCCGTATAAAATAAAATATTGAACGCTGACGCACGCTGCATGCTTAAATTACTGTCAACGATGTTTTATGTCGTTCCCAATATTTTTCGATACCTAATTACAGATATTAAGTAACCGAGTAGAAAAAGTGTTGCGGATAATTTTATGATTCATTTTATAAACTTCTATTTGACGTAATTACACACAATTCTAGTAAAATATCTTTATGGTAGACGTAAAAAACTTTTATGATCTTTCTCTAAATAAATCTATTAATTTGCACTATATCTATAGGAAATTCGAATTCTATGATTCAAAATTCCAAAATATTTCGAAAAACAGTAAAAATGAAAAATTTAAAAATAACGAAAATAAAAATCAAAGAATGAAAGAACCAGATTACCTAAACTCGTAAAACGTCTAGGAACCCGTTAAGAAAAAGTAACCGCGTTAAGATAATGTCTTTATCAATGAGCAAGTTAAATCCAAGAATATCCGAAGGATCTCAATCTCGCTTTTGTAATCTACGTTAAAGTCGAGAACTTGAACCTCGTGACCTACATGTAGGTCATCGCTACCCTTATACAAGAGTTTACGATGGATGCTCCAATCTTGTTTCCTTCCAATTTCTTTAAAGGGTATATCTATCTACGTGCATGGAATCCCTAACCCTTTTATTCAATTGAAAATAGTACATAACCGAGTTAACATTTAACGGAATTTTAAAAAATTAAATTTACTTTGTATCAATTGTTGAAATGTAGAGGGTCTTGGACTTACCGTGACATTTTGACTGTTAGTAGGGCTGGGACTTGGACTCGGTGTTGAATTCGGCGAGCAGGAAGCGGCGTCACCTGTCAACGAGGCTGTTGGTGGTGCACCGATACCGGTGACGTTGCCAACCGTTGGGAATGCCCGTGATGGGTCGGCTTGCCATTGTTTGTGAATCTGCTGCGAAGTGTCTCGGAACCTCGCACCCTGAAATTACCAACATTTCTTTCGTTAATTATTTTTTAAACGAGTTTTAGAAAATTAAAAGATTTACAGAATCGATAAAGAACGTTTTATCAATGAAAATCCGCGTTTGAAAGGATAGGCAACCCAATTGAATTAAATTGAAATTCACACGCGGTTCGATAATGCATCAACTCGAAAAGCTTCCATACAGTCTATTCACTACTTTCTAAATGTGAATTAGTGAATAATCACTAAAAATAAAGTGAAAAGTCAGTCACTATTACAAAGTAGTGAATTGTTACTAATTCAATTAGTCAATATTTACTATTTTAATAGTGACTATTCACTAATTTTGTGACAGCGACTGATGTATCACTATTTCATTTTTAGAGAGTAACGTCTAATTCAATCGAAACGAGATCGTTTATTGAACATCCCCTTGGAATCGTTTCATCGATATAAATTTCCATTGAAAAAAACAAATGTAAAAGAAGCAAGTTTTCCCATGCCTACGGGCATACGCAGATGCGTAATTTACATATAGAGAGCGATCGGTTGCGCGAGCGAGCGGCGCTAAAGGGTAAACATTAGGAGACGTCATTATACATCGCATCAGTGTTTCATTAAACGCGAGACTCACTCGCGTGTGACCGTGCAATCTTTGGCTTTGGCTAGTTGGTGACTTACGCAACGAGCCACCAGCCGTAATGACAATTAGCGCTTCTAGGAGTGTGTATAAGAACCGATCGCTCCTACTTTTCTCTTCTCTCTATGTAGCGGGACTTTTCGAACTACGTTATCATTTTCTTATGCGATTACTTCGGAATTGCAGTTGCACAGTTTGACCCTTGTCTACTAATTTTCGAGCAGTCTACCAAACGATATCGATGTAGTCCAAAAAATTAGTTCATTGTATTAGCGTTTAAATTTGATGCGCCCATACTTACTAGTATATAAAATAATTGCATTACATTAATAATCATTGAAAGCGTGATTCGTTCAGTAATCGTAGTAAGATTCCAATAGTAAAAAAATGCTGTTGAAGCGAGTTCGATCGCCTCGTAAAGTTGATGTAAATGTTGCGAATGATGTGCAACTTGATGCCTGGTAATGACGAGAGAAAAAATTTGCGACGCGATTAATTGAATTTATCTTCTCTTGCGGCTCGCAATAAGCCTTTCCTTTACCATTTCTTAAAATCCATGATATATGGGCTTCTTTATGATTGTGGTTATGACACTTAAATTGAAAGTTTGTAGTGTATAATGCATGAAATTACCGTAAATACCATCTTAAATTGTCTATAAATAAAAACCATTTCTTTTCCTCGATGTAAATGGTGTTTTAACTTTGGCGTCGTTAATTTCATTTTACAATCTTCCTGCAATTTTATATACATTTAATTTTTTCGCTATTACCGCAATTCTCTACAATAAAACAAAGTCAATATTTTGTTGTTAAATAATACAATAAACCTACCTAAAATTTTATTAAATTTGGACGGTTGACCGATAAAGTAAATATATATATATATATCTAAATTAATTTACCAACGAATGAATAAGTTGCGCAATCGTGAATTAATTATAAAAAGACAACGCATAAAATTAAAATACCATCGTGTCAATGCAATTCTTTAACTATACACGAGTAAATAACAAACTTAACGATAAACACATAACTAAATTTATGCGTTTCGATTGCTGTACCTGCAATAAAATTTATCTATTATATGAACGTAAAAATAGCATTTTCTTTCCTCTATATTGAAACTATATATATATATAAATATTTAAACTTAAAATCGATAGACTAGTTTATACACTTATGGATATACGGTACCATAAAGTAACAGCTGAACGAAAATATTGTAACGTAAGCTGACAAATAATACTGTATAAAGTATACGTAAATACGTTTAAATGTAGGATTAAGTATTATAAGCAATACAGGTAGCAAATTTTAAGAGTAAGATAATACGAAAAACGTGTATAGTTTGTAAATATCAACTTTACTTTATCGCATAACGTAAATAATACGAATTCAATATTTTTTCGTTTAAAAAACTATGTATGTTACAAACATTAATAATTTACAGAAAGGTAAATAATACAACAAGAGCCTTCGGCCTTCATTAGTCTTATATACTCGCAAGGCCTCGGAACCGATATGATTAGTAGAAATGTAAAACTGTTTAATACCCTATTAGCATTCTTACTCTCTGCAACGATTTCTAGGGTTTCCATTTCGACTTAAAAATTATTCGAATGGCTAATAATGACTTTTACGGGACAACCATACTCGACAATTGTGGGTATTTATAAAGGAAAAAAAATGGTTTCGCAGTTTTGTAAGCGTAAGAGGGATACAATTTTCTAGTTGTAAAAAAGACAGACGTTACACAACGGTGCAGTATCTCGTCGCGTACGGATCCGGTGCACCGGTAATAAAATTCACCTATAACCGAACATTAAAGAAAAAGGACATTTTTTTTCTTACTCATTTTTCTAGGAAATGAAATATTATTTCTTTTATACTTTCTTATATCGTTATATATTTTATAATAAAATTGTGTTTGTGATTATGACACGTGTGTACGTATATATATACTTATAAATTTGAAAACATGAAACGTCAAATTATTTATGTAGAAATAAAAAAGAAGAAAAGAAATCAGTGGTACCGATCAATCGATTTATCTATATACCTCTTTGTCCCCGGAGCCACGCGATCGCAATCATCGATGGGTTCGGTGCGCGGGTTTGCGCCTCGATTTTCTATACGTATATATATGTACGAGCTGAGGAGGGGGATACAAACACGGAGCCGCTCTTATTCGCGATCCACGATTTGCGGTCGCGGGACATCAATTTCCTTTCACACGGCCAAGCGGGAGACTTTGTACCAACTTCTCTCACTGGGAAAACACACGCCGCCGAAAGAGCTTACTTTTCGTGTACAAACTTGTATTTGTCATACGTATCACGTGTCGCAGTTGTATTCTTCAATACCTCCAATTAGTCGTTTATGGTACTTTTAACGGAGATAAATATATATTTTAAACGGACCAATTATCGAGATTGATTGATTATTCCCTCATTTTTATTTATTGGTTGTAAACATCGCGGAGAATCTTTCATGTATGAAGAGTGTCGACGATCGTTTAAATCACGGAAAATTGGGTAATATTTTTTAGAAGCGTTTACGATCCTCGTTATTAATTACGTTTAACTAGACGATCTACGTTTTAATGTATTGTATGTTTAATGTCGTTTCGCAAAATCGTAACAGACTCACTCGTCGCATAATACCGCAGAATTTAATTGTCTCATTTTCTTAATTGATGTATACACTTTGTTTTTATTGAGTTGTCAATAAATGCTGAACATCCACGTGCGTAGATATACACTCAGTGTTGTAAGTTGTTAGAGAACGTATTATTGTGTTTTATCTTCTTAAAGTACAATGGTAGAGAAGTGAAAATACGCATATCTGATCATACATTATCTAATATCAATTATTTGTTATTGTATATATCGAGGGGGATATCAGTTATTTAATATTCTCGAATACATAACACACAACCGATTGTATCGCAACTATCGTAAACGTACTGGTTTTACAAAATAATGTATACACTTATTATATTCTATTAAAATTTATTTACTGTTTATTATAATAATAAATTAACGATAAATTAACTAATTATTTTCAACGTAACCTTAGTTTACTTTTAACCTCAAAACAATATGTAAAATATAACTATACATTCTATCGAATGGTAATGTCAACAGCCTCTAATCGAAAGAAGATAATAGGAGAAAAATGAAAAACTAGATTCGACATCAAGAGAATCCGCCTACCTCGTCAAAAAGGTCATCCAGTTCTCTCTTCGGGATCTTCGTCCTCATACCGGCGACATGCCCGCCGAAAGCTTTTCAAGGAGGTTGAGAGCAGTTAAACCCGTGCAAATCCTCCGTGACTCGCAAATGTCACGCGGCGTCTCTCTCTCTCTCTCTTTCTCCCTACCTCTCCGCCTTTATTTTTGTTTTTTATTCCTCCCTCTCTGTTCTTTTGTCTCGCGAAAACTCGTTTCGCGGCGTCCCTCCTTCTCTCCTCTTTTTACTTTTTCGCGCGCAGCGTATAAATAGTCGATGACGCCGCGGACGAAGGTCGCGGCCAGCCACTAATACACACTCGTGTCACTTGCTCAAAGATTAACGCTACTTACTATTAACCGTTTCGTTTCTTTTCGGGACCTGAAATTATTATAATTTTAATGCTGCTGGACGTTTCGCTTCTTTTTTTTTGCCATATAGGTTATGTAATTCGGAGCTTTTCGTAATAAAATTATTATTCTTGAAAAGTGAGATAATTTCGACAGTCGGTTTGATGGTGCATAAAACACTTATGAATCGATATTTATATTTTATATATATTGCGAGATAAGATCATTATGAAATTACGCAAATCCATTTCTGGACTTTTATAGTCAGTTTTATATTAATAAACTGCATACCTAATTTAAGTTTACGATTGCGTAATATTTACACGTATTTTTTACTTATTTTAGGTTGATTAAATATCAGAATCAATAAAACACTTGGTGATTCATTGTTAGTTAATAAACATTGTATTAAAATTATTTGAATTAATTTTTTTTAACAAACACATATCTTGCATTAGGTACACTTCACGAGGAAAATTGTAAAAACTCGTCCACCATTAATCTCCAGAATCGCAAAGCTATACGTATCATCAAGCAAATTTAAAAATAATACCCATGAAAAAATGATAAGATCAACCAATATATACAAATCCTCATCAAAAGTGATACAGCAATCGAAGTCATACGCCTCGAGCTTATCTGCTACCTTTTGGGGTCAAACTGAACGAAACCGGCGCTTTCTACCGGCTAAGAAGATTAACTCAATTAGTTTTATCTCCGAGGGAACTGACCGAAATGTGTAATTTATTTTAATGGATACATACACACCCACACATATATATATACACACGAGAAGGGAATAATATCATAGACGCTTTATTCTTCAATCTTTTTTTTTAAATTTTTCCTCACCATATAGCGGAAAACACGTGCGCGTTGACGCGTCCTTGAGGCACACATACGTTAATATGCTTCGAAAAATACGAGAAATAGAGAGAATACGATAATTGTCAACCTTCTTTTTTAAATTCGAGACTATTTAAACAGCTAACAGACGATTGTTATTAATTGACTGATTCTAATTAATTTTTCAAAAATTATAAATATGGTAAGAAAAATTGATTGAAAAAATTTATGGTGCGAATTGATGTATACTAACCGACGATAAAGTAAGACTAATTATTTGATCCTATCGGTGTTACTTATAAATCATCGTAACAATTTAGTAGATTTATTGTGCAAGTTTCACCTTAGGTACATGTGGTATATTCTAACGATACATACTGTAACTACTGATTTATGTTTGCAGATATATTATTTTATTTCGTGATCTTTATCGATTAATTTTTTTTATTTAACTATTTCCCAAGATGAAGTAACGGTGTCAACCGTTTTCTTCTTTATTTCTCTCTTTTTCTATCATTATATATTATTTTTTGTTGGCGATTACAATTTGCTCATATTTTACCTGAATAAAAAAACAGTACCATCTGTTTCACAATAATATTAAATAATAAAGTTGAAGTTTTTACGGTTGTATAATTATTGGTATAATTGTTTTTAAATTTTATGGATATTTGGGTAAAAAATTTTTTTTTACCAATTTTAAAATAAATTTTAAGAAGCTATTGCATTTTACATGTTTAATAAATTAACCGTCTTTTATCCAATTTAGGAATATCGATTTAATTTGATAATTTATCTTGACTTCCTACATAGCACGACTAAATTACAAAACCATTTGATTTAATTAAATAAGAAAATAGTATTTCAATAGTTAATTAAAATCACGAAATTATGAAATGACCAAACTGATTACAATCTCACGAAAACTAAAACCTCAAAATTCCTTCATTAGTTACTGTCGCCATAAATATTCAACAAAATGTACGAAATTAATTTTGAACTGTAATTATAGGCTAAGCGATTAAATAACCAAAACACGAAGCACCAAATTATGCATACGAATGAAAAAGTGTCGTTCGAATGTAACACCGGTTCTTTGACCTTTGCAACTGGTTTCCGGACTCATCGTCGTAATCGTCGTAATTCTCACCAGCGAATCTTTCGAAAATTTGCGATCGTCAACGAAAAAAAAGGAAAAAAAGAAGAGAAATGAAAACGAAACGTCGAGGTACCAAGAAGCGTATGTAGAGTCTCGCGCGCTATCAGTTCTATGAATAGCTGCACTCACGCTTACGTAATCAAGCACCGATCGCATGTGTCGGGATATACACGTGTTTCCAATGCTGGGCGGAGCCTCGACTCGGTTTATTAAGATAAACGCGAGGTTTACAACACGCCGGAGGTTCAATTTGCCCCGCGAGCTAACGCGAAATTGTGGATTTTATGGTGTATATATACGCTCGATTCTAAAGGGGGAAATCGGTGGATGTATACATATACAAATACGTATGTGTACGTGTGCGTAGATGCAGTTTAAAATTAGGAGAAATAGGTTGGAACGATAAAACACTCGCAGTTTTCGTTGATGATAAAGTTATTTGCGCTTTGCGCTCGCGCGCCTTTTCGATTCCAGTATATATCCCATTTGGTAACGGCAGTTTTCCATGACTATCGATCGAAGGCTACTGTCATTTAATTTTTTCATTTATTTTCTAGTACCGCGAATTATCATAATTTCGATAAAGATACCGTGTAAAGTAATATATAAAACTTTGATTACACATTATTATATTGAAGGATTAATAATTTTATTGTGGAAGTGACGATAGATCACGACGTGAATATGATGGCACAAATATTTGAATGGATGATCATCTAAACATTCGTGTACGTCAATCGGAACGTTATAAAACAGCTGACAGTATATATTTACAGCTAAAAATAAAGAGCGATTTACATGCTTATCCTTAAGTTCTAATTGAAATGCGTTTACCAACAGTAAATCTTTGGATCTACTTTCTTACACGGATAGCATGATTTTGTGAAATAATAAAATTATGTATTAGCTTTATGTAACTAAGTGTCAGTTAACACGTGTCCACCCAGATTGTCAAAAAAGGAGATTAATATTTACGTCTGGTTAAACGGACGATTCGACATTACGAGAATCACTTTATCATCGTCTTTCCAAGCACTCGCGAAGGTCGTATTAATTATCTACGTTAATCATCCCGAACTAAGCAATTCCGTATAATAAAATATCTCAAGTTACTTCGATTAATTAAACGGGAAGAAAAAATACATTTTTATATGGTGGATTATAATTTTTAAAATATATTTATAAGTACATAAGGAAAAATTTTAGATTAAACTCGATAACCGATCAATCTTATAAGTATATATATATTTTTTGAGCGGCTCGATCAAGTAGAACTATATAGATATGAATAGTTATGAAAGATGGCTCGCGCGCAATTTTGTAAACAGTTCCATTTTTTTCATTATCAATAATTCAATTGCTTTTAAATAGATCCGAATAAAAATTATTATCTTGTAGACTAATAAATAAACTTTCTTGCCCTTTGTTTATATTAAAAGTAAGCGTGAATGATTTATTTATTCGTGTATTATTATTTGATTAATACGATATTAATATACTTTTATTTATTGTATTAATTTAATGTTACATTTGTTTAATGTTATTTGCATTAAAATAATGTATAAACATTTGTAATGAATTATTATAATTCTTATCAAGTTGATAAATCATCATAAACATAAATGTTTTTATATTTTAGTTTCAATTTAACTAAACCGTCATTTTTACTTAACGAATACCATCGATATTAATAATTGTTGTACAATCATTTAACAAACACACTGTCGAAATTATTCGTCACCAATTCACTATTCGTTAATTAAATAAAGAGCCCTCACTATACACGTACGAAACGTCAAACAGCATTATAAACAATCACCTCCACTCGTATAAAAAAAAAATAATGAATGAATAAAAAATTCACACAGGATCACATCGCGATTATATTCTCACGGGCGAGTCGATCGTATGTGCGCATTGGCACACGTACGTACCGCGACTGCGGGGCCGCTCTCCTACGTGTATACCAAGTTCTCTCTCTCTCTCTCTCTCTCTCCCTCTCGTCCTCCCCTCTACGGGTACGTAAACAATTTTTGCTCTTCCGGAGATGCCGGTCCCGATCGAGCGAGGTTAGACGCTGGCTTCCTCTTTGTCGCTCGGGAGGGAGATAATACGAGAGGATGAACTTACCGAGAGGGGTTGTGCGAGAGTATATGTATATATTGTCCTTTTCTTTGATTTAGCTCGTTGGCTTTGTTTCGGGCTCTTGTTGATGTATTATAAACTTTTTCTTTTACGCTGCTGTAAATGTTTATGCCTTTTTTTAATAACAACACATTTTTTCTTACGAAACAAATTTTTGTTTTTTAATTTACATTTTTAACATTACGCGCAAGTGCGTAATGTGGTAATTTTTATACGTATGCGTATGTCATTCGAAAGTGTTGCACAACTACTGTAACCACAATCATTGTTCGCTTACTGTAAAATTACATTTGAAAGTATAGAATGTTCTATTTTTCAAGGTTTGACCTTTAACAAGTATTTATTAAGTGGAATCATTTCGTAGTGGTAAGACCGGATTTTATGACAATATTCATTGCTGTCAATTGAGTATTCAGTTCAACAGTCGGTTTGCACGAATATAATTTGTTTACTGCCATCGTCGTATTATCCTATATTACAATGATGTTGCACAAATACTAATATTTTTCAATCAATTGTCACTTTTATAATAATAGATAAATATTTAAATTATAAATACAAATATGAATGAAGGTTTACCTTTATCCAAGGTCATTAAAAGTAGTATCATGTAGAATTAACATATTTTTTATTCTGTCTATCGTTTATCAATAAAACAACATTTGCATCGATATAGAATTGTTCTGAATTCAGTAATAATTAACAAAAAAAGTGTAATTGATCCATTCGATACATCGAACAATAGCTATTGTTCATTCGTTCAATTTAACGTGCACTTACATTTTTTAATTATTACTAAAATTATTCGGAATACAAGTTCACATTCCCACAATATTTTTGACATTAAAGATATAAAAAGAAAATTACTCTTAATGGATCAGACTGATAATTTAGGTTATACATTTAAAGTGACCCGTCGGAAATGAAAATTTTCTCATATACTTCTTTTTTCGCATAATCAAAATGCCAATCACGTATTGAAATCGTGACGTTCAATTTTTGTTTTCGCTCAATCGATCGTGCGAAAGTAAAAATCTTTAGTCAAGTGCGACTCTGACCAGTCTTAATGCATATATATAGGTACACATATATAAATAATCCGAATGACTTTGGTAATAACACAATATCCTTTTTTTATTAGAGATGATCGATAATGTTATAATGAATATTGGCAATAATGCCGATAACATTATCATAATAATAAATATTTTTATGGTCCGTATAGCGGATACGTTGCTAATGATAATATAAAAGACGTAACGTTGCGTCGCACTAAGGCATGTTACACGATGAATTTTTGACACTTTGCCAAAGATACAAATTGTCTGGTATAACAAAATTTTGATCAAACAAAAATACTGTGGAATTTAAAAAAGGATTAAAAATTATGATTCACCAAATGAAGCATGATTAATAATAAAAGTTATAAAAGTAATGTTAAATTTAAATAGATTAATTATTCTATTATTACTTTTGTGTCTAAACAAAGATAATCGAAAAATACAAAATTAGTCAGTTATTGTGTCAAATAAATATATTCTTAGCTTTTTTGAAGTTAGTTTGTTCCACTGCATAAAAAGCAAATTAAAAAATGAGATATATTCAATGTTTACATTATTATATAAAAATATAGTCATTCATAATATTCAATATTAATATTAATGAACAATATAATAAACTATATATAAGTACCATAAATAACCAAGTCTATATTTATTAAATTATAATATCGCAATTTTCAAAAAATTTGTAATTCAATCTAATTCTACGATAAATAGGATATTACATTTTCGCATTAGCAGAAAATAAAATCATAACAAACTAGATCATCTAAGTTAGCAAAAAAAGACTACCGACACAATTAACCTCCTCCACGTATCGATTATCCCTACTCGATTTCATAACGGCGTCGAACCGTGTGTACGTGTATGAGAGAAAGAGGGAGAGAGAGAGAGAGAGAGAGAGAGAGAAAAAATTGGTCCAAGTGATAAATCAATTGATAAAAGCAAGAGGCTTGTGTATATAGGCATAAACCGCCCGCGATGCGCGGCTCTTAGTATCCGCAGCGCCTACTCACTTGCGTAACGAATCGAACGCGTGGGTGGGAAAACCGGAGCGCGCGTCTGCGTTTCATCGTATATACGATAATATACGACACCCTCTCATTACTTCGACACTGACTATTTTCGTTTTAGCTATGGCCATTGTTTCTCCGAGTCTACAAATTTATAATGGGTTGTCTTTTGTTCAAGCTTTGTCGAAAGTTAAATATTTAACGATTTTATTAACGTTGTTTTAGTCTATCGCGCGGGGTGTATCAGAGTTTGGTGAAAGATGATATTTAATTACCCTTGTGAGCCACGCACTAACTCATATATTTTACACACTTCGTATTAACAATCTCTTGAAACTTGATAGCACACTAATATTAAAAGTACGCAGATTGATAAGGAAGTCGTTGTTTCACTATACACAGGAAGGTAAGTTCACTTTTGCAAAACGTCGAGCTTTTAAACACCATAAAGGAGTTTACGTAAAAGGGCGCATCACGGGGATGGTGTGTTTTACATTATAAACGAGAGAACTCGGAGTGTTCTTACGGTGAAAAAGTGTTTTTCTTTTTCACGACGAGAAGAAACGCATGGTAACGGATACAGTATTAGATTTCAGGATCTCATGTTCCCATTGATCTCTTATCCTTTGGATACGATCAACTTCCAACAACTTTTTAAAAACTTTAATAAGAAAAGTATCTGTGGGTCACGAGTTATTATGCAACATTGGAAGATGATTTTCTGTCACGAATATATCTTGTATTATGTGATCCAGTAATAATATAACAAAGCCTATTGGCAAATATGTAGAGAAAGCGAGAGAAAATAAAAAAATGAATAGGATTATAGCGACAACGAAATTAGCATACATCTCAGACATAGGATATCACGTATAGAAATAATTACCAGCATCTCATTCAATCATCGTGTATACTGCACAAAGAAATAAACTTTTTAATACAAAGTTGAAGCACTAACGAAGTTATTGATGACAAGCAATCGAAACGTTAAACGAGGTCCACCCGCGGCACGTTCGGTGTAGTATATATTAAAAAAAAATCATTCGCGCGCTAACCAAAGTATATACAGATCTCTAGTGCATCGATCATCGAACCTTTTCCTCTTAAAGAAACGATGCTTAATGATTGATCTTCCCGTAGGGCTGATACTCACACATATACCCACACATAAACACAGAGAGAGAGAGAGAGAGAGAGAGAGAGAGAGCGCGAATCTTACACCGTCGAGGTATACATACGAGTATATACTGATCGATGAGCCGATCAACTTTTTCCGCACGCCGGATCTATTCGCATCGCGTAATACAAGAAAAATGAATAATTCATGGTATGGTTGCTTAAGGGGGTTTAGAAGGACCGGTTCAAGGACCTGAAGGTATATAACTTTTCGTTTTGATGCAAAAGGTATTTCCAGTTGGTCAGTCTTTGAATTTGAAATTGCTGGTTGCACGGTAGATATACATGTATAAGTGGAAATGAAATTTCCTATTTAATATCCTCACTATCGGATGCAGATCTTCAAGAATTATAGTACCTCTTTTTAACGATATTTACACTTTTTGTAAAACAATTAATTTATATTAATATTATTACAGAAAACAAACAATTACAATAAAATATTTGCAAATTACCATAATTTTAACGTTTTTTGATCGATGAAACGCGTACGTAAATTATTTTAATTCGACGCTCCAACCTTTATTATTAAGATGTATTATTAACCGTTTCACTCGGAATTACTTGTTTTAGTAAAGTTTCATGATGGAGGAGAAAGCATTTATGTATAGGTACTACATTAAACTGAAAGACCATAGTATGAATGACAATTTCGAAATGAAACTTTAATCCGCAAGAAAATCTAGGCTGTTGAAGAGAAATTTTCATATTTTATGCATTAAATTAGTTCAGCTTCCCAAAGAATATACAAACATTTAAAATCCAACATCGTTTCGCATGAATTACAATAAAATTACAGGCTTATTTAGTAACTAGAAGTGTAAGGAACTCAAATTCAAATTGATTTATGTGTTACAGATGAAAGTTTTTGCACAAATATTTACTTTGAAACTCGTATAAAGTTTCAGCGAAGAGAAGATATATTTTTCATCGAAATTTCAGTTTTATTCAAATTTTCTTTCTTAAACTTTGCAATATCAATATTTATCTTTAATAATCCTCGGTGTATAGACAAATTAATAGTAATTGTATTACATGAATAACTGTATTACTTTTTGTTATCTATTCCTTAAACGATTATCTTCCATATAGTCTGGCACCATGAATTCTGAAATAAATCATTCGATTCCCAAGGGAGCAACATCGTCGTTTCAACACCCAGCGAAATAAGACCCTCGAATATCGATGTAATAAAGTAGACGCCTGAATTGCCGAGCATAAAAGAAAAAGCCAAAGGAAATTGTACCATAGCGTCGCAATAAGCAATATCAAAATAATAAAAAATATTATATTTTTATATAGAAAAAATTAAATGGTAAAATTAGATAAATTTTTAGTAAATATAAAAAAATTTCTATTTTATATTAACAATTAACAGTAGTACAAAAATAATGATATACCTATCAGTTTATATATATATTATATATTCCTTCCTTAAGTGCAGGTTAAATTTTTAAAATTAATTATATTTTCCCACTTCTAAATGTGTAGCATTCAATTGATTTTGTATATTTTATTATTTCCATTAATGCTATCAATATAATACACGATGCGGTGAATCCGACTATAAAGGAATTGGAGATAACCAATTCATCTATTTAAGAGACACAAATAATATAAAATGTAACTTATTAAATAAAAATGTTTTCACCATCTTAACTTTTCAATTAATCTTGAGAAAAATAAAGAACCATCTGTCGTAAGATAAAAACAATTTGCCCTTTCTGAAAGGAAACCCCAATAATCATCTCGCATAATAGAAAATATTAGAAGGTGAAAGACCGAGCTCCTTAGAACGACAATGACAACGACGACGACGACAGCAACATAGCGCGTATATATCTACAGCGGAAATGCGCGCCTCCACATAATATCTCTTTCTCCCTATGTGCGCGAAAGAGAGAAAGTCGCGTCTCGCCCACACGCATACACACACCGAGCGTAGACTCGCGAGAGCGCCGAAGCGCAAAAAAGGGTAAGACGAAGGAGGGACCCGTCCAAGACATGCAAACATGCCGACTCGATGGCTTTGTCCTCGAGAGGGAAAGGAGGGAATCGCGGAAACGCACGCGCGAGAAACGCTTTAACCGAGATTAGCGGCATTGAGACTAGGGTAAGAACAGTGCCGTCATTTGTTCGCACTTTTTCTCTGCGGTCCATGTGAAATATTTTAGATATTTAGGGAATTTACCTTTTTCAGTTTACTTCTTTATTCCTTTTTTTATAATGAATACATCCAAAAATAATGAAGAATTCCTAATGTATTTTTATATTTATCGAAGATAAATATTTATTAAGAGGATGTCAAATTCATCAACAAACTTTTTAATTTCGGTTAAAAATATATCAATTTTTGTTAAAATAAGGAGCTGATTGTCTCGCGTTTAAACATAATTTATCTTCTGCTGGTAGTGCATACATTAATTAATTATAGTTAATCAACTTGTACAAACAAATACAAATTAATTCAAACTTTATCCAATGATAAATTGAATCTACAAACTGGTCAGTGTTCTCCTTCTTTCGACAAAAAATGATATATTTTTTATATCAAAGATATTAACCGTGAGAATTTTGAATTTTCGATTAATCTCAACATCATCTTCTCAAAACCCTAAAACAGTGAAATAGGATTATTGTTAAAAATGATTAAAAATATAAAATTGATTTGATGTATACGAAGCCTACACAAAATACATTTAACATTATACAAACACGGAGCAAATCCTGAAGATTTAACCCACCTACTAAAACACGCATCCACGAGTGCATAAACACTCAAGAACGATGCGCTATTATAACTGCGAAGAAAAAAAAATCCAAGCCAGGAAATCCTTTGCATTTGGGTTGAAAGTCGGTCATCCTCAACAGAGCCATTATAACCTGCCCTGGCAATAAAGTCAGCCTTGGTGTTTTCGCGGGCGGTGTCGTTAAACTCGCGGGATCGTAGTGTGGGCGAGCTCGCATTATTATGCCTCGAGATTTAATACCCTGCGCGCGTTCGACACCCGTAGAGCTATAGCTATGTACCTATATACCGATATATATATATTTGTATGTACGTGTATACATGTGTTGAAAAAAATTTGGGTTTATAGCACGAGTAAAGACGATGATATGTATATTTATACTTTCTTAGTTTTAGTGAATTTCAGGGAATTTATGGGTAACTTGATTTTTAAATTTTTGGTTGTTGGTTGGATACAAGAATTATAAAGAATATAATATTTTATAAATAAATTGATACTTCTTGGTTAAATGTATTCAATAAAATTTTAATGTAATTACATTAAACAAGCTGCACCTATTGTTTAATAAAAAAAATATTAACTTGTACCACTTTTTTGTATAAGTCAATTGAATTTATGAATTTTCATATATATATAGCACTAAAACTGTATTTTCGAGGGAAATACAAAAATTTAACGATATATATATATATATATATATATATATGTACTGTAATCGTCAAGTTATACATGTAAATGTAATAAGTGAAACACTATATCTTATAGTTGATTTTCCATTTTTCATGCATAACTTACTCGTTTTATTTTCAAGAATTTTCATATTTCAAATACGCTTACGTTATTATACACGTTGACTTTTATGTTTTGTACGCGATATACAGCTAGTTTTTCATATAAAAAAGAATGATAAAAATTTTAAAGTTTCGAATTATTCCTTAATTGCATTCATTATTAAGTATCAAAACGTTTGATAAAAGTCTTGGTATAAAATTAATTGTCAGAAAAAGTGGTAAAGCAACAACAGTGGCCCGACCACACGTCCAAGCCTACTAACTTTATTAATCGCAACATGGAACTCGCATGCATAGAAATCAGCGAGATGATCTACATCAACTCGATCAACAACACCAGAACAATTGTAAGGGAAAGATGAACAAGTTGGTAGGATAAGAACGCAAGAAAACCAGGTAATCCCTGATCAATTTTCATTCTCTTATCACAGTTGTGTACACATCCACTTGTAGGTATATGTACAGGTATAGGTTATATACCTATATACCAGGGAAGATTCGTGGGTCTGCAAACCCGTCGACTAATGTAATTCTAACGAAAAAAGAAGGAGGCGCACGGCGCTACCGAGTAAATATTAATGGGCACGATTTCGTTTATCGAAGCCGATCGGTTCAGCGGTAGGTAAAACCTTCTCGCGCTTCGTACCCTCCTCACCCACCCTTTGGCTTACGAGATTACCATCTCGGTGAGACGAGTGCTTATGAAAGTTTATATGCCCATAAATTCGCGTATAGTATACGTATACGCGCGACCAAAATGGCCTATTGTGTAATACCCGATTTGAATAACCAAATATATACAAATCGGGCTAAACCATTGTTCCTATTCTTAGATATCGAATTTTCCTTACGTACCTCTCCTACCTTCCTTTCTTTTTTTTTTATTTACCTTCGTCGAACGTTTGTTATTTTTCTGTACAAACTTCTTTACCTTGCCGTCTCGTGTTTGGAGAGTCAAGAGGTCGAAGAAAAAAAGAAGGTTAAAGAAGAAACGAGCCACTCGGCATTCCTTCGGCTATTTGCTCACAGTCGATATGTGTGAGTGGGCACAATTAGGAAAAACATCTCTGTGAACATTATTCAAATTTATGCGGCTGAGGATTCGTGCGTGTGTTCTCTCTACCAAAGGGGTCAAAGTACCCCCTTCCTTCCTCCCCCGCCGATATCTCTCCCTCTCCCTCTATTATACACGTTCGAAAGACGATGGCTAATTAAAGCGAATTCGAGACTGATCAACGAGCTAAGAATGTCAATAAGAGGAACATCTCCCCTCAACTTTTATACGTGTCGAGACTCATTCTCTTTGTTCGATTATATAGAAATCGATTCTAGAAACACACACATGTGGTATTCCTTTGAAATTTCATCAACTCATTTCTCGTGTACAATCGACTCGTTCATTCGCAAATAAATATATATACTTATCATTATAAGCTTTTAATTTCTATAAGATTATCCTATCGAATTTTGGAACTTACATCAAAAAGATCAATAAATCACTAACTTCATTAGTACTCTATAATAGAGCTATTTAAGTTTTCTTGCATCTACCGCCATGTAAATTGGTCAATTTCCGACAGTAATTAATTTTCTATTACTGTTGATTAATTATCATTTCCCTATTTTCAAATCATTAGGTTTTAATAAGAATGGTAACTTTTAAGCTCGAAGTTGTTATCATCAAGATAGCGCAAAATATCATTTTAATAAGAAAAAAAACCTACATTATACAAATTAACGAAAAATAGTGAAATTCTTATCGTCGATACATTAATATCTTGTTCATTCTCAAACCTTTTTTAACTTTTTTACTTTCCTTCGACATTTTACATAGAAGGGGTACACTTAAAGTTTCCTCTTACGTATCAGGAAGATCGATGGATGAGACAATGCTTCAGTTTTCACGATCCGATAACGCGAAAATGGTCGAAGTATACTGACCCAAATAGAAACCGAAGATTACCAAGCATAAGCGTTCGTAACTTGCCAATTCTTTCAAAGATACGTCTACGTCACGAGCTGCACTGTATACGTATGTATATATACGAGTGGAATGTTACCTTTACGGCCTTGTACTCGTAAATTGTAATGGCGGTATACGGTTATTACTACAGGTGAGAAATAGTTACACTTTCGGAAAATCTTACGAACTTGGATTTTCGAGTGTCTCGTTTCTCAAAGATTTATTGCGCTTATCGCGGGTATAAATTTATGCTTCTGGCAAAACGGCTGTTACATTGTGAGACAGATAATTTTTAACGAATTTATACGATACACATGCATTGCGCCGAGACCTTTTTAGAGAATATATATTTCGATCGTAATTATCGTTCGGAAGAACGGTTATTACGTCAGTTTTCCTTCTTTTCGTACGAGATTGATATGTATTACTTTTAGTTTTTTAAAGAGTCACTCGTATATTAATTCCAATGCCTCGAGGATTTTACTTACGGTAATAAAGTTGAGCGTATTTGTTGATTTTGATGATACAGTAGAAATAACTGCGAATTACTTTTTTTATTTTTTATAAAGTAAATGATACGTCAAATGTATGTACAGGATAATATCTCTTATTATTATTAATCTTTTTGAAAAATCCCAGTAAATTAAAGGTTTCTTGGACATATATGCGAAAAAGTAGAAATGCCCGGTATGGAATTGATTCAACAAAACTTTAATCACGCTGCTCGGCGACGTTCCCTTTACTTCGGATATTAAACGAAATGCGGTGTATATCAGTTATTTTAATAATTCACCAAAAAAAGGTCATCTCTCCACTACATAAACGATAATTTCGAAAAATCTAATTAAACGTTCAACATGGTTACTGTCTATTTGAAAAATCTATTTCAGTTCAACGTTGCTCTGACTGACTAAACATTTCATTGTTCTTTGATGTTCATCCAGTCGAGACAATAGTGATTAGATTTCATCTTGGTACACATGACGTACACCAATGTTTGATATTGCGCTGTAAATCATAACCATTGTTGTTTTAAGAAACGAGAACACCAGTTCATTAGCAATTTGTTGATAACATTTGCTAATTTTTGTACGAACGTTGAAGTCATTAATATCTTTGAAAATAAAAAAAAACGAAACCACAAGATTTACAGATGTAAGAAAGAAATCACGAAAATTTCGAGCGTATAAAAAGAATAAGAGCTACTAACCCAACGAAATGGATACCAACTGTGAAAGAGAGAAAGAGAGGTCTGTGTAATCTGTTTTTACGAGCAAGCGAAGAGGCGAAAGTGCAAAGTCAAGACTTGGATGCATCCTATTCTCTTTTCGTTCGCCGGTACAAAAGCAAGCCAGAAAGGGAGTAGAAGAGGAGGAGCAGGAGGAGGAGGAGGAAGAAGAAGAAGAAGAAGAAGGGCTTGTGAGCGAGGCTGTTGTGGTAGCCGGTGCCGGCTCGTTCAAGGTCGCCAGGATTGCCCCACGAGGACGCGCGCGCGCTCAGTGTGTGATGCAAGTCTATACTCTCTCGAGCGCGCAAAAATGCGCTCGACATATTGCAGATTTATGACGGCGGGTATAGAGTCAACCGTTTTTTTTTCTTTCGCTCTTTGCTTTCTCTCCCGGTCGATTATTAGTCCTCGGAATAATATCTAAACAGGCCCAGTTTTTTAAATGGGATCCATCCTTTGGAAACAAGCTGGATGACATAAATGCATTTATCCTTTAGCATAAGGTATGTTATATCTACCTGTGTACAATACAACCTTTTCAAATTTCAAAAGTATAAAGAGGGAGGAGAGATTTAACTTTGACATTTATGATACACTAATTTAATCTTAATGACTATAATAATTTTAATAATTTTATTCTATGGGGATCATTAAAGTTACAATAAACGTAGAGTTTCAACTATCTTTCGAAAGTTATGCCATCAATAATTACCTTTGGGTGAAATTTATTTTATACGTTAACCACATTTATTAGAAAACGATCAACAAATTTTCTGAAGTTTAATTGAACTAATTAAATTTCATTAAAACTCTGGGTAATATATTGTTTTACATTATTCTATAAATATATATATATATACGGAATTGATTATTAATTTTCACTTAAATAATAATATCGTTAATAATTAGATTTTTGCTTAAATTGTTAACTTAGGATGAAATTATACGTTTAATAAACTTTAGTTAGTTTTTTATTGATTCATTAGTTTTATATAAGTGTCGTGTGATGCACCGAATTACACGATAAAACTTTACATCGTTCGATCTATTATCTTTATTAGATTCTTTAACTACTTTAAATACATATTAATAGCGTAACATATTTCTAATTATTAATTAAATATCTTATTGGAAAATAAATATAAATCCGTTTTTATACGCGTAAATATTTTGTAACATTCTGTTAATTTTGGATAACCGTAATCCTCTACATAAAATGATAAACAAAGAATTAAGAAATGTTGCATCTTAATATCACCAGTCGATCATCGATGAATCCAATTTGAATCGTCGAAAGGCACGTTCGACTTCATCACTGTACGTAGCAATTATGACATACAATTAGTGCCAGACTGCATATAATTAGCAATTACCCAAGAAGATGAGTAACAACTCGCACTACACACGAGTTGTTACTCCTGTAACGGGATTTAACGTAATAAAAGTATAACGCACGTATTTGTACCGTGAGTTACCCTCTTTTTAAAACTTACTTTTTTCATTTTTGAAATCAAAATACCAACAGTTTTCTTTATTTCAATATTGAAGTACGTACAAGATTTGCACTCACATACGTGTGTTTACATAAGAATAATTGCTTCTTAGCCTTCTTTCCCTGCTTAATAAGCAACAAATTTCTATACGTCGAATGAAATTTCAACGCTACGTTATAAATTTATAATTTTTATATTAGTCGAACTGTACGATTTTTATAAGTATCATAATTTTATATAAATTGTGTTATGGTTACGCGTGTTTTGTCTGTGCATTCATTGCCAATTCACTTTATTTTTTTCTTCTTCCTCTTCTTCTCCTACGGCCTAGTAATTTAAGGAGATATTGCGGTTTGTAAATTATGACAGCACGTAGAGAGAACAGAAAAACTTTTGCGGTGAGATATTATAATAGAACTGCAGCCCGCGCGCGCGCGCGCTTTCATTTACTTTGAAGCAAAAAAAGTGTATCATAATAGTCGTTAAGAAGGGTTTCGTACTCGCTTGCGAGTTGATCCTTATTCCGTATCAAAAGATATTTTCTATATCAGGTTTATAAAATTTAATAAGATTTGGTTAATCGCCGTACCTTGTTAATTGTAAAAATAAAAATAAAAACCAATGATTTACCAGACAATGATGAGGATAAAATATCCTGGTACTCCTATTTTTAGCACTTACTCCTCGCCGTTAAAACCGAAATCTCCAGAGTGCAAAAAAATGAACCATCAAAACGGAGTGTTTACAACCTTCGACTCGTTAAAACCAGACTTATTCAACCTCGTTCCAAAGTGAAATGTCATTCGTTAATTGTCCGTATCAAATGTAAAATGCAGATAAAATGACTGGATTACGCTATGAAAAGTAGAACGTAGACATTAAAAACCGAGGGTTAATTAATCGACGAACACACGCGCAAAGATTGGAGTGGTTTCTAACGGTATGTATATACGTATATAAGAAAGATGAGATATCGCCGGAAGAAAAATCTGAGGACTCTGCATATAACAGCTATGAAAACTTGACTCATCCACCACTACGTTTTTTTTTAATGCGAAAGTAGCCGCGAGATAAAACTTGGACAAGATTTACGCGCTGTTGTGATGCAGCCCAGAGGCGCGTACACTTTCTTACTTACCACCTAAAGCGGTGTATTACGTATATATCTAAGTACGTCGGTCTTGGCTAAATTTTAATAATGTTTTAATAGCGTACATTAACGTTCTTCTGTATTTCTTTTTATAACATATTGCAAATTAATATTTTCATATTAATAATAGTGATCAATAAATACTGCATACGTATTTTTGTATACTTTAGAATATAATTTTTATTGACATAATTTATATACAAGGATGTTTTATTGATCAAGGTAGCTTTCGATAATATTCGTATAATATCAAATTCAAGAAACTTTCTACTATCGTTTAATTGTCTTCTTTCGTACTAATGCTACAGTATATAACCATCGAATCATCACATATAAAGCATCTTAAGCTAAAGCTAATGAGTATATTTTACATCTTTGTTTTTCTATAAATCATAATTTGGTTAAACCGTTAATTTGTCGTTCTTCTTATTCTTTGGTCTCTCCCTGTTCGTGTTTTACTCGTGGCTCATTACGCAAGCACTAAATAAAAGGCGGCGCGAGTACCGAAGTTACTGACCATTTGTTCTTATGTGCGTTGTGCCCTTTCTTTTTCTCTTTGCGTGTATGTAGCTATAAATTGAACGCAGCCAGAGGCTTACTTCGAGATGCAACGAGACCCACCCACGAAAATGAGACAACGATAACCTTTCGATTTCCATTCTTATACAGGTACAATGTTCACGTTTAGAATAATCAAAAGAAAAGATGAATTTTATTATCGAAATTCGATGTTTGCATTACAACACCGTATACCAAAGATTAAACATTCAGTCGTGTAATCTCGCGCGCAATATGTTAAGCAATACCGATATACAAACCTAAGTGTTACCATTAAGTCACAGTGAGCGACCTTAATAAAACATAACATTAATAGAAAAATGACCTCAATTAAAGGCGGTAAGTATTGAAGTTGTGCCGCCAATTGGTTTCTTTACTTGTTGTTTTTATCAGCCCACTCAAATGATATGAGAAATCAGGCAATTACCGAGCTACGATATTTTACTTGCATTAGATACAGTAAATGTATAATTTGTTTCATCGAAAATTGTAATAACAATGCACGTGAATCTTTAATCCCAGACGATACGATAATAATATGAATTACGTAATTTAAATATGTTAAAAAGAGACCCATATCGCGTGATCAAATCAATCAACGTGTATAAGTTATAGGTATAAATAAATGAAATAAGACACCATAATCACACGAATTGCATAACTTGTCACTTGGAACAACCTGAAAACTACATATACAAGGATTATTACAGTCGGGTATTTGTATATATAATACGAGCAAGACGAATAATAATTCGTTAATGCCAATTCACGAATTAACGTTTTAATTTAAATATATCCGCGTGCACGGCATACACTTTGACGCGTGAGAAGAGATGCGATAATATCGCGCGGAGCGAGAGTCCAACAAAACAATTTAATACGATTAGAGCTGCGCGTCGCCGATCGTAGAGGAGCGTCACTGTCTGTTCGCTGTCAAATTTTCTCTCGGGGCGAGTATAATAGAGGCCACGAATCAAGACGAATAACGACCGTGGTACGAAGAAATTTCTCTCTCTTTTATTTTCTCTTGTAAAAGCTTTTGTGTGAGAAGCTTTTTACTTGTCGGTATGCGCGCCCCATCTTTTTGTCATTGGCGTCGCATTTGTGTTACCGATTACTTTTTGTTGTACCAACTCTGAGTGATATTAATCGTTGTACTCGTCGGGCTCAAACAATTTCGATAGAGTATTAATTATCTTTCACTTTGACTTCGAGTACATCAAACTTTTGTTATAGCTCGTTTTTTACATTGGTTCGCTTATTATATACGTGATTATTCTACTTTTGTAATAGTACAATCATCATTTAAATAAGTGAAACAAGTAAAATTTATAATAACCGTTGTTTCTTGCTTTATTGCATATATTAATATAAATCAAATGGAAACAGTAACTCGTTATATAATAATACGGGGAATGAGTAGAAAAAAAATAAATTAAAATTCCTTTGCGCGAGTTTAAAGAAGGAAACATTCCTGCGGCTTGATGAAAAGCACGAGCAAACGAAAAGTATCTATTTCGATGCAATAAAAGACCTCGCAGACAAACGTCCTCTACTCACGATGCAGTTGAACTCGGCTTCTTTATCTACTGGTTGGTACGATATCGCCAGACGTCTCTCAGCCTCTCGAAAATCAAGAGCGACACTCGTTCTATACGTCCGGGATGAAAGAAGGTGAGGTCCTTTGTAAATCATTTTCAAGACGAATAATCGATTTGTATTGTCCGTCTGTACCAGATCAATATATATATATATATATATATATACGATTCGCACTGTCTATCATGATAATGATGTATGAATTTAATAATACACATTCATTTTTTTAACTCTATATAGGTATATAGAAATTTGTCATATAAATACACATTAAAGAGTATTGTTATTCAGTTAACTAAAATACTCATTTTAATTGTGTCACTCGATTAATAAAATAAACTAAGGCCAATAAGACTGAAGCTTACTTAATAGTAATACTAAGTTTGTCCAATATATTATCCAATTTTTTCAGACCTTTCCTGAAAAACGGTGACGTTTATTCACTTTCTTGACTTTCATACGTGAATCTCCATTAAAACTTGTAACATACTAGTGCTTCAGTATCAAAGTAACTTCACTTAATTTTCATTATCTTTAAGCAACTTTGTTTCTTTAATGTGCAAAATAAATATGAATGAACGGGGTCAGCGACAACTGAAGAAAGAATAATTGATCTACAGAACTGACTCATTCGAGAATCGATTTTAATATTAAAGTGGCATATTTTACAATCACGTAAATGTCATTAAAAGAAATATTGTCTTAATAAAATAATAAAAATATCGTGGTGTAAACCATAACGTTTTAACTTGATTAAGAAGAGACTCTAATGTACACGTTGTTTAAATATCCTTTTCTCACGTAAAACATCTGTGCGCTGCGCCTCGGTAATCCAAGATTACACAGAGCTCTGTAATTTTCTTAGACGTACTCGACGAAAAGCTCCATCCCATTTTCATCGATTGCGCAGTAATTTAAAAATTCCTTACAATCTTCTTTCGTATATCATCAAAAAAGAAAAAAAAGAGGGAGAAGAAGCGCTATCTTACTGTATGTACAAAGTCAAGGAAACCAGTGAAAATGAAATATCCCTTGACAATTGCAGTGAAAAAAGTTATGTCAGGTGTATATATGATGAGCTTGCTTTTAAGATAATTAATAGTAATTTTTTACCAAGTTTACTGGCCTTATTCCGGCTGGATAATTTGCGAGTTTTTTTTAAATAAATTCGCTAGCCTAGTTTCTGCTGGTGATAATTGAAATTATTTTTATGCGCGCTGCTAGTTAATTAGATAGTTTTTAGTTTGAACTGCTGAAAATTCAAGAGTTTATTAACGTAATTAGTTTACGGATTTAAATATAATTTTTTGTTACTTCAAGTCGTGTCGAGTATATGTTGGTTTTTTCAACAAGTTGTTAATTAGCAGGATGATGTAAATTATAGGTATTTACTTGGTAAATTTGTAGGACACTCACGATCTAAAATGTCTATATTGATGAACTCCTCGATTCGATTGGAGTGGCTAATTCTTAATTTTCAAAATGAATATCCATCGTTTGCTTAAACTGAAGTGAGAATTCTTACTGTAAAATTTGATTTCAACCTAGCAAATCCAATATTGGCGATAAGCAAATGATATACATGAGAGTCAGATCTCTCAATCGGCAATTCAATGCGCAAAGGGTCAAATCCGGGTGGGGACACCGCGGAGACTAACCCCGCGATTTAATAATGGTAATAGCCTAACCTCGAATACCCGGGGTGGCATCAATATTCATTAGTACTTCCCTCTCTCTAACCATAAAGAGCTCCTTCATTTTTCCGCGTGGTTGGTATATGGGAAAGCATAATTCACCACTCATAGCAAATCGAGTCGTAAAAGGCGACATCACCGATGTAGGAGAGGCAGAGCCTTTCTCGATGATGATTTATTTTACCTGTTTCGCGGTACGAGAGGACTTATACTTGTCTATTATTTAATTTATAACGAGAGACTCTGGTTAAGAATCTTCGTTTTTTCTTCTTCATTGACCGGATTTTCGGTGGGAAAGTTTACTCGAAAGGCTTTTAGCCGAAAAGTGCTTGGTTAGATAAGAGCTCGGTATTCGTTTTGTAAACACATGGCATACATGTATTATACAGGTACGAAAAATTTAGTATTTTTGCGTATAAACACCAATTTTTACGAGTGTAGGCACGAGTGGTTTAGATTAGGTCCATCTATATACTCGTTTTACGTGTTTCTTCCGGTTTTATTACTTAAATCGTGTGTCGATATGACAGGTATGCGAAGGTTATCGAGAATTTCGGTGTTAACATACCGAATGAAGCTACCGTTTTTATTCGACGCGTTACTTATTTTTACTTTATAAAGTTGTACGTACACTTATTAAATAAGAAAATAAATATACTCCGAGCAATCGACAACATCTACATGCGAATACCGATTTGTTGATAATTCGTCATCTGTTCCTCCGAAGGAAAGATTAACCATGCTTGTACACAGAGTGTATAGATATATAAAAATAGCAGTATAATAAAAAGGTGAATGGTGGTTGTCAGTCAATCTGTTCTAAGGAGGCACGACATCGACTCACAACCGATTAAAATTTACAATCGTACCGCTCAGATTTTTTCTTTTACGATAAATTTATGCGCGTGCAAAATGCCAACACGGCGCAACAACAACTTCATTCCTCCTCCTCTGTAGGGGCAAAAATTCTCGTGGCGCATACAAGTGTCGATTCGAATCGAAAGTGCCAGGAGCGAGACGTCTGAATTAACGAAGAGCATAGCTTTAGCTGGGTAAAATCGTGACGTCCTGCATGGTGAATCGATTCTCAGCGGGTCGTTTACGACCCTCCTCGAGGAGCGAGGTGCAAAAAACATAAACGCCCGTGTGCTAGCTCGCTCCAATTCTTAGAGAGATATGTGGGTGGAACAGTTCCGTAGGTGCACTTGACTTTCTTACAGATTCCGTCCTTAGCTTCGTTTAAATATTTTATAAAAGTATTATCTATTATTTTTAAGTGATTCTTCGATATACCTCTTATTTCTTTTAAATTATCCATTTGAATAAAATTTATTTAAATTTATAGTTAAACTTTTCGATTTTTTAGTACGTGTAATAATTTTCAAAAACATTATTAGTAACGCAACCCTCACTTCGATTGACTCATAAAAGACAATGCAACGATTTCCAAAAATGACATACAATATTACATCGGATGCAAAAAAGTAACAACACAAGAATTACTAAAAATCCTTGAAGAGAAACATATAAAATGTTATTATTTCACCTTCGAGTACATATCGATAAATTAATCACCTTTCGAAAACCGGAAGATGTATAAAAATATATATAATTTATTAATTCGCGAGTGAAAATCAAGGCATATAAAATTGAAGAGCATATTTTACCGAGCTCGAGTATATAGTAAGGTAAAGTGTTATGAAAACGCTTTATGCAAGTCTATAAACGACCCCTGACGCCGTCGTACTTAATATTACGATTGACGCGCTCATAACGCAAATGGAAAAAGCTATTAGATTTGACGCGAAAGAAAAATTGAAAATTCCGTCGAATATAAAAGCCACGTTTATCCCCACCGTGTGCCCCATATATACATATGCGCTATTTTCACTTTGCCCGAGAAAGCGAAACGAAGGTAAGGAAAAAAAAGGTGAGGGTAGAATTATCACGGGAATAAATTGAAACTGGACTGACTGCGGCATAAATTTTGAGTTGCGATATAGATACGTTATGCGCGACACTTTTCCAGCCGCGGCTTATCTGCCGCGCCTTTTCTGTGACGAGCAGTGCGGAGTAAACACTTTTGCCAAGTTGTATCTTATACTTTAGCTCGGTACTTATTCTTTTTTTTTCTTTATTAATTCTTTTTTATTGCGACAATTGATTTATGGATTTGGAGTATTGCGATTTCGAATTCGAGCTTTCTAAAATAATGTGCGTTTTATCGAGCGGTTTGACTGATGTCATTATCGTCATTGCTGTCTACTTGATTCTCGTATGGCGAACGTATAATAAAAATAATTTTGTTAAGCTTAATGGATTGATCTTTCATATAGAGGATAATGAATGATACATTATGTGTATAATGTGTTTACTCATTTTTAAATTATATTTATATTGTTTTTTTTTATAATAATTTGACAGATTTTCATAACTTTCACTGTATATAACGTATCGTTCGGAGTTCCACAGTGATAACAGTAACAACTCTATGTCGCAAGTCTCACAATTTTTTTTATAGATAGTTTATTTAATTGTTTATTTAACCAAAGTTATTACCGACTTGTATTTAATATTTCCACTCTTTGATTAATTATAAAAGTTTCATTTTATAAAGAAACTTCTGTACACAATATCAGGGTAAAAATTAATTAAGTTAAGTCATGCACAATTACCTACAGCAAGCGCAACCTAATAATTCAATATCTCCACTACCATTCTCAAAACACAGATAATTAAGGATACTTTCTTCAATCACTCGGAATATTAAGTAATACCAAACGTAGAAAGCGATTCGCAGTCGCGTATTAGCGCGTAATCGCTAAAAAAGAGAGCAGTTAAAATACTTGCGACCGGAAGTGCAACAAGATAACGGAGCTCGAGACATCGGTATAGAAAAAAAAAAGAAGTTTGTAGCGTATTGATTTATTCGTCGTAGCCAATGCGGTCAGTTCAAGATATCGCGTGCAACCCGAGGACGAATCTTTGGTTGGCTCACGTTCACCATTTTTTTTCTTTTTCCTGCGGCTATGTGCATGGTAAATATGAAGTTATATTAAAACTGTAAGATATTGAAAGAAGTGCAACGTTTTCAAGAATTTTGAGGAGTCCTCAAATATTTAGTTTTAGGCAGCTGCACTTTTTTCCGTGAAGATTATGAATCCAAGGGAGTTTTATCGTGTATTTTTATTAAAAAGGGTATTGTATTGAGAGTTCGATGACACTGATATAAAAACAAATAGAACCTTGAATTACTGATACTTCACATTTATTTTGAAAACATTATGTTAAATTTTCGACGTTATCATTTAAATCGTACACAAAAAAGTAAAGAGCATATACGAACACGATAAATAATAAATATTGAATTTATTTATGCGCGGCGTATATTTTTTTCCTTTATATACTTCTAATACATTATTAAACTAAAAGATAATTCTAATTGACAACTAAGGAAAATACTATAATTAAAGTGTCACACACTATTCCCAAGTATTTAATGTACGTAATATTATAGATGGTATAATCACCCTTATCGATTCTATAATATGCAAACATTTATTTTAAAATAAACTTTAAAATAGTTTCACTCGAAGAAAAAAAAAATAAAACTTTCTTCGCGGTTTCGTGTCCAACGCATAAACTTTAATTATACCTAGAACCTTCGTAATTCACGTGGTACAGTTCAGCATAATATTACATTACGGTCAGGAAATGCATTAGAATCGGAATTTCAATCTAAATTGAACAGGACAGCCGTATTATGTACTCACGAAAAATCGTCATCATCAAACCAATGAAAGTATAAAGTCTAATTCGGCTCAAGGCGTAAACGCAACGTATGCAATCGAGAATCTAATGGCTGATTGATTATTGATATAGGTATATATAGAAAGGGGGTGAAATGCAAGACCAAGAGAAAACAATGCAAGGAGATAATCGTGATCGGGAGATAAATCGGTTGAGAGAAGAGATAAATAAATCGGTATACCTATAAATTAACGATAATTGCCGCTTAATTAATTGACATTCGAGGGAGTCGTTTATATACGAAGGTGAAACGGAAATAATCCCCCAAGCGTTGGCTTTCTATGTCTTCGCGTTTCGTTTCTACGTCTGCGCGCCCGACTGATCCTTTTTCAAGTTCGTTTATTTTCTCGTTTTCCTCGTCACGCGAATCTTATTTTAAATGTATATATAGTTAAAACAAATGTAATGAGCTTACGCAACTGAAGTAAACCAAATGCTAATTTATATGATCTCGTGAATGTAACCTGTGAAAGTATTAGTAGTGTCTATGTATGAAAAAAATGGACACACAATGTTAAATATACATATAGAATTATAATATTGCATTGATAATATATGCGTTGATGAATTTGTGAATTATTTACAGCGCGTTTACGAACAAAAAAGAAGTTCAATATTACGTATCGTAAATTTTACGTTATGAATGAAGTTTTGTACGCAAGTGCGCTGATAAATGTAACGTGTGTGACTTTCATTTCGTACACAAGTCAAATGCATTTTAATAAAAATTAATTAAATTTTTTGTTTGTTTGGATTCTAAAACTTTCTGGTCTAGTTTGCACTAAATATAAAATTCTGAAAAATATGAGGTAGCAAAGTTTTACGTACCTTTATTTAATGGAATGCGAAATTAAAATCCTGCTTTATATATATATATATTATACTGAAAAATATTTTACTTAAAAATAAAAATCTATTTTAAACTATACATTAATATTTGCGATTGATACTTTTATTTTTATATAAAAGGTATATATGACACAAATCGAACATATTAATTTTAAGATAATATACAAGGAATTGTGAAAAACTAAAAGTCATATTTTAAGATATAGCAGATAGATAGTATCAAATGAATTGTTTACATAATTATTAAATAACTTTTGAAATAATGTGGACTTTTGTTATCTAAAATAAAATTAATTTTCGCTGCTTAAACGTGCGGCGAGTAAATATAATAAATAACTTCTGAGAATCTCATGGCATGAATCAGAGAAAAAATGATGAAAAGCAAACAATAAAAAAAGTGCATAATATAATCTCTAATAACGATGAAGAGTCGGTCGAAGAAAATATTAGAAGGTACACGAATCTCTTGGGGATGAAGAGAAGAATTAGCGAGTGGTTAACGCGCGAAATATGCACATCGTGGATCAAGATAAGAGTCGGGCGCATATACACACACACACACTTACACACTTACACACGTACATACAAACGTATATACATATAACCATCATCTCCCGCACCCGATCGGATCCGGAAGCTCTTATACTCGGCGATTCTCCCACAGAATGTATATAGACGAACAATGCGGGGGCAGTTTTAAGGAGGCGCGAATTCTGTCGCGACGCTATTATGTCCCTCTGAGAAGAAAATGAGAGAGGGAAAGGGGGGACCCTTATCTAATCGCTCGTTTTATCGTGTGTTGTGCATATACACACGTAGAACTTATACGCTTTGAAAAACTTTCTTTTCAAATTGCGAGCTCTCATGCGCAAGCTATTCTTAATGCAAGCACGAGTTCATGTTCGGCGTGTCTAAGGTTTATGAGAGGCGAACGAGAAGAAAACTGTACGGCGTCGCACCACCTGCGTTTCGCGTGAAATAACCGTGGTACATAACTACTTGAGTGAGAGTTGGCTCGCCAGAATTTTTAACATTTTTAATACGCCATGGGAATAATCTAGCTGTACCTAACGCTAAATCCGTATAAGCGGTATATTAATATAATAACCCTTTTTTTCTCTTTTTTCTTTACATTGATTTATGTGAGAGGCATTAATTACGTCATTAATTAAATTATTTTTTGAAAACCGAACTATTCTACGTCTTGGAACGACCCCTGACAACTTGAGTACTGCACCTTTGGTTTACTTGCTGAGTAGTACATAAAAGAAGTAATGGCAATACTTTGCCAATAACCAAAGAAAATAATGTTTACAATTTTGAAGGAGTTTCTGTAACGCGAATAATCAAATAAATATACGGGAACCCATTGATATTCAAATTGCACCGTCGTCTAAAACTTAAGAAATTACAATTTCTTTTTCTTTCTCAACAATGACCGCATTACTACATAACTTTAAATCCATGAAAAATGCATCTCCCCTTAAGTAGAGAACTAAAGAGCACATCCTTCAACGTCCGCCTTTCCTTCCTCAATCGTAAAAGAGAGTATCCACCGCTCAAAAAGGCAGAAAAAAAACCAGGGACTTAAGAGAGAAGATCGGTAATGTATGTATATATATATATATATATATCTACCTCGGTGGAAGAACGGTGACCGTTCATCTTGCCGTCACCTCCAGTATCCCATTACCGGTCCTGCTCGCGGATCTTCTTCCGCAAACTCTTCCTACTTCACGGGGACAAGGTCGTCGCCCGATACCGAATTTCGTCGGCCCTACTGGCCGTCCACTCGATCCAATTCGTTTGGACATTTACCGATCGACCACTCGACCATTGGAAACCAAATTATTCGGATCTTCTTATCTTACTCTTTTTTGTTGTTGCTGGATTGATTAATTGTTCGGCTTCTTAATTTTACAGGAGCAACACGCACGAAAAACTTCGTTTTACGGTTGATGAGTATGTAATTTGGGTTAAAGACAACTTGGATTCACTGCTATTCACATATATGTTCATTGACTTGTCGTTCTTGATGCACAATTTGCGTGATGTTCCTTTAAGTTTTAAGTACGCAACGTTGAATAATGTTCACGATTCGTAATACGTTTTTTCTTTCGTTTCAAAACTTCAAGTGTATGTGTGTGTGTATTGGTTAATGTTATTTTCCAAGAACTTTTGAAAAGATCTATACGATAAGAAACAATAAGCGTTTAAACGTTTTACACTGTGAATAATATTTTGACTTAAAATCAAGCGCTATAGAAAGCGTTCAATATAGATAAAATACATTCACAAAGTTTTCCTTTACGAAATAAACTTGACAATGCTGATTCGATTTATTAATGCAATTTTACGACGCAGTATTCACTGTTACACAAATTTTCTATCTATTATCTAAGAATAGAGATACATTATATGTGTCAGATGATATTCTAAACCTTCGATACGCAAAGTTGCACTATTCAATTTCAAACTGAGTTTAAGTAAAAGGTTCGTTATCAATCTATAGCGTCATTTCATCGTAAACACTATTTCAATAAATTATAAGAGAACTATCAGAGAGAGTGTCAAGACTAAACAATTTTATACGTTAGATTTGCAATTCACGCACTGTCTCCTAATCGAGAAATTGAATATCCGAATAATTAATCCGGTTGCTCGTTAAACACTGCGGTGGAAGATGAATCTTCACTTGTAACTTCACTAATATCCAAAGAAAAAGCATTAAATCACAGTGGATGTACAAATAGAAGATCTGATTCGTAGGAACGAGTCAATTGAACTATAAAATAGCACGATCGCGAAGTCTAGTAACGAGGATTAAATCTCATCGAGAATCACGAATGAACGGAAGTACGTTTCGGCGGTCGCACGTGGTTGGCAGCAGGAGCCTATAAGACGCGCGCGCCGGATGATCAAAGCTATCGGCCGGCTCCGATCACCGGCGCAGCTTCTCTCCCGCCTCTTCTTCTCGGTTCGTTCGCCTCGACTCTCTGCGCGCACCTTATACGCACCACGAGAGAAAGAGAGGGAGACTAAGCGTTTCGCGTATATGCATTCGTTGATGTTTTCCTTTTTCTTTGATTTTTTATTTTTAAGCTCGAGACTTATCTCTGTTTCTCCCCTTGGGTCTCCGACGACTGACCTTCGACAATAACCCGCGAGCGAGCCATCGTCACTCGTTTTCAACTCTTTGATTATTCGTTTCAATCGATGCACTACTAATAACCGCGCCGATGGTCGATTCCGCCAGTTCGGAAGATATTTCGCACGTGACGATTATAAATGTCAACTGTTCAATTGAGCTTAGAACCAAGTGTTTGGTAACTTATCAGATAACTACATTTATCATCTTAAAAATCCATTATCTCCCTGATTCACATTGAGAATAGATGCATATTTGCGCAATGTTTATTCCAATTGTGAATCTCGTTTTGGAAACTAGTCACGCACTACACGTAAAATATCGGCGAATCAGGTGAGCATGAAAAAAAAAGGAAAAAGGTACAGAATAACCGAACACTGACGTCCTCCGACGCGGAGCGCTACTCGCGGACTGAATTTGCCGGCGAGGCAGCGCAGGCCTACGCGACGCGCGTCCACACTTACACGCTCGATCCTACGTGTGCACCGCTCTCAGTTGGGTGTGTATACGTGTACAACCGACCGCAGGTAGAGACGAATGGCCCTCTCGAGTGCGAGAAGGAGAAGGACGGCCTCCGTGGCTCTTGTCTTTCGCGCGCCCCATTTACACTGGGGAAATATTGGCTCTTGCAAGGATCACCTCTGGATATTGACTTTTGACTAGTGTAAAAGAGACCAACCCCTGTAGCTGTGGATCACCTTTTGGGGAGGTTTATAAACGTTTCTTATATACTTGTACGTGCACTTCTTCATATTATGTAGAATACAAGAAAAAATACTATTTATAAATCCAAATAATATATAATTATATATTTATTTTAATTAAATAAAAACTTTTTTAATTATATAGAGTTTAATTTTAAAACGTGTTATTTATTTAAATTCTCTCAGTATATTTATATTTTAATTGAATAAGGTTTAGTTAAGCCAATGAATTTTTTTCTATATGTATATAATTAATTATCGTAGATTGCTAACACGCAAATGATCGGGAATCAATAATTAAATTTAATAAAGACTTAGTTCGTAAAATGTTAATAGTTGATATTTTTATTCATAAAAAGTGTATTATATCACACTTGCTTTTATATACCACTGCATTTATTAACTAAATAACGGACTTATTATGCTCTCCTAATATTTTTTATTATCACGCATTACTTTGATATCTTTATTACCCGTAAAACCGCGCACATGTAATATCTTGCAAATCAAATTTACGTTTCAAGAGGGCAATATACTTTTTGCAACGTACAAATAAGTTAATAATATCTTCTATTTCCATTTAAAATAACGAAACCTAGATTCGTGTAGATTTCTTGCAAGACTAATGATTTTATATAGAGCAACTTTTTGTCATTTTTATTACTGGTCGGTTTGAAACTTATAAATAAAGTTGATTTACCGTAATTACGCTAACTGGTTAAGCGAGTGATAATGTTTAAATGTAAAAGTTTACGTTAGCCTCGAAGTAAAAAATGTCAAAGTTGGATTTAGTCGTGAGATGATAATGGAAAATAAAATCGATTCCACACCCTAGCTACCTTGAACTAAAAATCAGGGTAATTCCCTGAGCTAGAATGCCACGATTCATTTGAGAGCATTTCGATGTAATCAAATATAAGGTAAACGAAAAAAAATATTTCTAATCGGTAGTAGAGCTATCGTTGTACGTAAAAATTTACTAGTGTAAAACAAATCTCGCTTTACCGCGACACTATTTACTGTAATGTTTTTTTTATCTATAGAACTATGCTTTTAAACTCTGGATTTTGAATTATAATAGGGCAACAAGTATTTTACGTGACAATAACTTTCCTATCATTAAAATTTCATTCTTAAAAAGTAATATAAAATATACTTCTTTGCAGACGAATGTTCATGATAATTTAATTATTCAATAGCAATATTGTTAAAAATACATAAAAAATAGAATAATTTTGTTATTGAATTCGCGGTGAACAAAAAAAATTGAACAATCTATCTCGTCGAGGGCATGAATTGCGAAAATAAGAGGTACCTGAATTCGCAAGCTCTCCGCATACCCTCGAGACATCGAGAGTATAAGGGTCGAAGTTGCCGCAGCTCCCTTTACAGTTTCCACTCCCTCCTTAGGCGAAGCCCGTCGATTCCCCGGATTACCGAGAAGGAAGTCATCGCCAGGCAAGTTCGTATATAGGCGGTGGCGCGCGCGCCCGCTTTTTCTCATCCGTATACACTGGCACTTCTTGCCGAGAGTCGCGGTTGTGTCGTCGTCCGCAAAAGTTCCGACCCCACGCCGGGGAATCCCGTTACGGACCTCGCACGCGACCTCATCGATTCATTCCCGAAGGCTTTTTCGGCGGTGTTCATGTAGATATATATGTGGACAAATGTGTGGGCGTGCGTATTGTATTATACCTATACGAACTGTGGTATAGCTTACTGTTTCTTTACACTTGGATCGTTCGTTTATTTCAACAAGTTCTCACATGGTACTGAATTCTTCTATGACAAATTCTGTTCTAATTAGTCTTTAGAACAGTGATGCTAATAAATTATCGTTTAACTAGACATGTATAGAGAAATTGATGTTTCGAGCTATTTTATTCTTTGAATCACTCGTGATCATACTTGGAATTGATTACAAGCTTTCGAAGTTATTATCGTTCTATTACGAAAGTTTGATTGAACACAAACATGCCTATAATTTTTCAAATTAAAGACAAAAACAGCTATACTCTGAATAAAAAAAAAGTCGACAGGAATATTCAAATTAAATCCTTGTTCGCGTGTTGCCTTCATTTAAAAATGAACGAAAAGCAAAATAATTATTAAAAAAAAATGCAGTGTAGTAGTAGTTGATACAGGTAACAACTGAAAACACCGGTTTTATCCTAAACATGAACACACGTTCCCGTACCGCGTCACGAAAACTTTCACGTAACCGCATCTCCCGGACGAAATTACGGAGCAACATTAACTCGAGAGAGGCACACATTAAAAGCCTCTCTAAGATTAAAAGCCACCGGCAGTATAGAATTTCGCGTCATTCCAATTTCTGGCCGATATATTCATCAATCGTTGGAGAGAAAACGCGAGCGGTCCCTGCGTTATCATTACCCATCTTACTAACCATTATCAGGATTATATAGCATCTCTCATTAGCGAAAGTCTCGTGCGCGCCCGGAAAGTACGCGCGGGCTTTAATTTGCGGTCGCGAGAACAGAGAAACCAAGAGCTCTTTCGTGTTCCTTTTCTTATTATTTTTCCCGAGTTTTTATTTCGTCGTTTTGTTCGCCATAGTCTTCGTTTCGGCGAGTTTTAACAGACTGATAATACTGGTTGCCGCTCCTTTATTTGACCTGGCGAAGCTTTGACGAATGAATCGGACTCGTTGTACGCAAAAAAATATCGCTAAACACCGGAACACAAAGCTTCAACAAAACGTTCGTTTTAACTCTTTTAATTTTTAACCTTTAAAATGCATGTATATTCCGTCTATTTATTTTCTCTCTTTCTCTTTCTCTTTCTCTTTCTCTTTCTCTTCGCTCCACGCTTGTCGATGTTTAGTCATCGGTATATGAAAGTTGCGCGGTCATTCTTTCTTCGAATAAAAGAAATTCCTAAGTGGAAATGCTGCATAACCATACAATCGTTATATTTGCATAGTGGGATTTCTATACGTTCTAGTCCCGTGCATAGGTATTTGATTCGCGAGCTAGAAAAATACATATTTTATCATCGATGCGAGCTTAAGAATGTTAGAATTTAAGTTCCTCAGTATCTTATAAGGCGAGGGAATAGGAATTAACCGATGTATGAATTTTAATTATACGTTTGAAAGGGAAATTCTTGAAAATAATTTCTACTCCTTGAACAATACTCGTTTAGATAAATTTATTGACTGGTAATAGCTTAAAAACGAATAAGCTTGAATCGCGTGAATGAATAGACGTTCCTGCAATTTATAAAAATATCCTGAATTATTGACCACCCAGATACCGAGAAAATGTATTTGAAGAAGATCTTTAAGAGTAAAAGCTATATAAAATATTGTTTCCCGACGTCTTATTCTATAGGAAAGATAAATGCCTTTCGTCTTAACAAAAGTTTCGTTTACATTCGATTAATCAAAGCGTATAGATGTAACGTTAACCCATTCATCGTAAGGTCTACGGACTATCGGAAGTTGGCTACATCTCTCAGAAACCACCCTCCGAATCAACTGTATAGTATGTCGAACTTGGTGGAGATCGGAACAATCGATTTTCCCAAACGCACACCTCCCAACGATGAGAACCGCTATACCCACCAGTGCGGACAATAAACCGCGCCTAGTGAAAAAAAAGCTCGACATCCAGGAAACAATGTCACCTCATCCTCGACGAGCTCTTTTATAAGAGAGAAAGAGAGAGGGAGTCGTAACACGGTGCATCGACCGTTCGCACACCTCGTCCTCACCAAGTACGAAAGTCGTGGTTACCATAGCTGGGGTGTCTCTCTCTCTCTCTCTCTCTCTCTCTCTCTCTCTTCGGGTTTTGTAAACAGGCCGCAAGAACCGGGGAAACCAGACGTCGTCGTATACCCGCGACCAGGTGCGTCGGCTCGCATTAACCCACGCGCTGCTTTCCTTACGACCACCAGAGGAAGAGAGAAAGAGAGAGAGAGAGAGAGAGAGAGAAGCTGCTTGTAATGGTCACTGCTTGCAATTGTGTGTATACTCTTGGATATTCCATGTTTGTGAGAAAAAAATTTTTATAAGTTGAATCTTGGTTAAGTTTGTATATGATTATTCAGATAGGTGTTTCGAGGTCGAGTTCTATATGGAAGTTTGAGACCGCGCTAAAACTCGTGTCCGGGTAAAAAAAAGGTTTGTGTACATTTCGTTCTTTTTTGTACAAGTTGAGATTATCGTATTTTTATACACTTCGAGAACAAACGATAATTTCTGTGCCGAGTGAATCTAGAATTTTCTTTTTCGCGTGTGGACAAGCACAACGGTTCATTATGGACTGCTCAAACAAGTGAAGTATTTACAATAGCAAGGTTTTTTACGATCATGACTATTGTGATTCACTATTAATATAATGACTCGTAAATTGTAAAATAATTAATTACCATATAACAACGAGAGTACGTAAGATTGTTAACCGTCGAAGTAACAGTCTGAAATTTAAAGTGCTGGGAAGATCATCGTCCATAGATAGGAAGTTGAATTTTAAAATTCTGATCCACATTTTATAACCCAGACCCCACGGTGGAGTTATCTCCCCTAGGAAGCAACAAAAAAGGGAAGGAAGCATCGAAGAGAGGCTGTGTGGCATAAAACGTGGCGAGGTCACGAGGAAGCTTGAAACGTTATCTTTCTCCCACCCTCCCTCCGTCTCTCTCTCTCTCTCTCTCTCTCTCTCTCTCTCTCTCTCTTTCTCTCTATCTATCTCTCTGCAGGCTCTCTTTCTTAGTCTAAGAGTGTACGCTCTTGGAAATCGTCCCCGCGAGAGTAAGGAATTTGCCCCCGTCTCTCTCTCTTTGGCGATGCTCTCGCGGATGACGACGAGACGTGTATCGGCACATCTCTCCCGGTCGATCTGTGTTACACGAACGAAGGTCACACGTGCGCACGATTATAAGATACCAAGGGGGCAAGATTTTCTGGCGAGGTCTAATTAGACCGATCTCGTTCACTTTTTTATCAAATGCGCTTTACCTTTGTCCATGTTAGAAAATTGATCACTTTTTGGTACTGTATCTTGTAGTATTTGAATTAACAATGCTTTTTGGTGTAATACGTGTTTATCGATCGACCGATTAAATAGATAAAAATGATTCCTCGCCTTTTCACGGAAAACGTGCGTGCGAGATGATTGACCTTGAACGTTCACGGTGGAACAGCTATATCACTGCGAAATCCATTTTCCTTTCAACAAAATCATTCAATTACGGGAGTTTACGTAGACCCAACTACAAATTGATATTCGCGGTTTGAAGCGAGTGAATTCCGGTAAAAGTAGATAAAACGAGGAGCGAAGGTGTCAAAATTGACCGTTACTCGAAACGAAGCACATAACTCAATTTTTGTGACCCAGATCGGTAGATATATCCAAGATTACACGTTCGCGTGAAAGTGCTACTTATATCGCAAGGAAACAAGTGTTAGTGTTTCCTTAGGACAAAACGCAAAAGAAAAAATGAATAATGAAGAAAGCCTCACGGGGATCACGTATCCAAATGGCTCTCTACCTACCTCGATATCATATTTTAATACACAGTCTCTAGAACATTAAATTCTTTCGCAAGTGAAATCTCCTTGAATTTTATCCCGTACCGTCATCTTCCAAAGCATTATACAACGAATTTAGTGCACGGTCTTTATACGTGTACACATCGTGTACAATATCGAAAATCCAAGAAAACGATATCAGTGAGCGTTTCAAGGCTCTCTCTCTCCCTCTCTCTCTCTCTCTTTCTCTCCGAGTTGTCTCTCGGATACTGAAACGCGTTCCACGTTGGCCATTCCCTTATCGTAATCTAAATATCGCGAATCGCCCACGGAAAAATATCCTTGGCAAAATGTCCTAACAGGACTTGGTTACATTCAATGAATTTCCATCGATGCCCACGGAATTCCTGTAATATTGTTCAACTACTGTCATTCGATAAATCACGCGACACTTGACATGATTTTCAACATTCACGCTATGTTGTATCAATGGCAATATCGATACTGTCAATTTTTCATAATATATCTTTCACGAAAAAGTTCCTTTATTCAAGTGTATTTGCACCGCCGTTGATATTGTTAAAATTTAATGTATTTTACGCATTCCAATATTGCGTCGACCGTAAACATGCCTGAAAAATGAGTAAGGAATAGTTTCGAATGAATCTACAACCACCGAGTTTCTAGTTTAAAAAATATAATGATCCTTATATACGTGTATATGTTTAAACTTCGTCAGATGCACGAGTGTGTTACACAGTACTTGATAAACATTGCAACATTATTCTGGAGTTTAGCAGGTTTCCATTATTTATACCTCGAGGTACAATTCGACTAAATGTTTCACATACATAAAGTAGAACTTCTCTTGGAGACCCGTACGAACCAAATAAACGATATCAGTGCTATAAAATCAGTCATTATTTAAGTAAAATAGAGCCGAGAGATATCAGGCTAGCTCCTCCCAACTATCGTGCACAAGATATTTTGTCGACGTGTCGCACACAGCCCTCTCTTCTTGGCTACCTGGAACTCTCTCGCGCGCGTCGTCCAGTATATATGGCATATCTCGATGCCGACGGCACGCCGTCCTCGTGTTTATACGGGGCTTTCGTCTTTCGCGGATCGCCGGCACGACCGGCTCTCTCTCTCTCTCCCTCTCTCTCTCGTACTCGATCGTTCCTGCCTCCTCGAGACCGATGAAATTTATGCGCATAGAGATGCTTATGGGGTATACCCCCTCTCTCTCTCTCTCTCTCTATCTATCTATCACTCTCTGTCTCTCTCCCTCTCTCGTAACATAGACGTCAAAGCGCGCCGAGAGATGCGAGTGATGTGGGCGCGATGAAAAATGATTTCGTCGTACCGTCACGAGTTTAACGTTTCGTTGACGTTAAACCTCTCTTGAATTGTGTGCGTGTGTGTGTGTGTATGTGTATACATACGGTTTGCAACAAGTATACTTGTTTAACGAGTTGCATATTTTCGTTTAGTGTCACTTGTTTTGCACGCAGTAATAATTCCTGATTGATAAGCCATCAAATACATTTATTACGATACAATGTAAAAAAATAAGAATCAACATCTTCACTTATAGATTGATTCGTTTTCTTCTAAAATTTAATAAAAAAAAAGTAATTTTAAGACACGGTTTACGACTTTGTCCATGTAGTACCATTTTATTACTCGAAATTAATTCTATGTCAACTGTGTGTCATTTTAAGCTGCAACCAATGTAAATAAAACAAAATTTACGTATAGTTACGTATTCGAACATTTGTGAAATACGAGAAAAAAGTGATGTAGACATGTTTGACGCATAGGTATTTAATATCAAAAAATTTTTATCAATTGTAACATTTAGCTTCGATCAATCGGAATTCGAATGCAATATCGAGAAGAGGGGAACAGATGTCGTGAGCGGTAATAAAAATCGACAGGCGGACGTCATCGGGTCTCACGTTCCATTAGAGTTCTTGGCGGATCTCTCGCGCGCAAGCACAACCGACCAGCGCCCTTTATAACGGCTCTTGCACGGGGAAACGAGTCTCTCTCTCTCTCTCTCTCTCTCTCTCTCTTTTCTCGATCAGTTTTATCGGAAATCGGTACGCTACCGTTGGCCCGACTTTCCAAGTATCGCGACATACGCCTGCAGTTTTACACGTGTACCACGTACACTTATACTTGAGATGTGTGTGGCATTTGTTACATCGAGCATACCTACACCGATCGGCTTTGTACAGAAGAAATTCTAATTCATCGTTTGAATTATTCGTGTTAACATTATCTGATTTAATTTTAGAAATGGAAATGAAAAAGTTGAATGGAAAAGGAAAGTATTAAAACTATTACCAATAATGTATACGGCACTCAAAAACTAAGGGAAAGAGTAATCCGAGTAATCAATAAAACGTCTATTATAAAGTTTGACAAACTTTCGTTGTACTAAAACTTTATCCAAAGAATTATGTGACAATCAAGACGCTTTTTATTTTAAAAAATATTGATTAACATGTCATTATTAAAACAAAAGTTAATTAAACCACTGGGTTTAGTTAAATAATACCAACTACTTACAAAATGTACAGCCAATGAAGTAGCACTTTTAAGACGTAATGAAAAATGTATTATTAACCAGATAGAATGAAATATCGATCAATAATTAAATAGGTCAAATAGTTGAACCACAATCTTAAAAACTATATTTATGAAGAATAAAAAAAGTTTTGAGAGTCGTGTGAGTGATCTCTAGTACAAGGCATATGGCGAATTCCAAGTTTTCGGCGCTTAAACGAATGCACGTATAACGTGCGACGATGTCAAAAGTTTTCTGGATCGCTTCAATTTTTCACTCGATGAAAAAGTTTACACGATGTAAAGAAAAAATTAATGTATTCGTCGGAAAGTTAAATTAGTGTATTGCACATACATTAATAGTGACGTTTATTTAAATATATATTGAATTTTAAGTAATACGTTAAAGGAAAAAATGTTTAAATAAACATTTATTAGACAGAAAAATGTACGATATAAGGAACGAAGGAAGGAGTAAAAAAGGACTGTAAAAGAAAGTATAAAATGTTGTTCCCTTGCATTCTTTAACATCGAATAACTCTTTCGTGCTCGATTTATCCCCCTTTTTGCTTTATGCTAAAGGCACTTAAACCCATGTAGCCAGAGTGTCCCTGGTGCGAACCTCAACCTTTTTCGCCGCTAATTATACTCGAAAATCGTATGAATAATTATTCAAATCAGCGTGGCGGCGAGAGTATACAACATGAAAATCTGGAGATTTTTTCTGTTTTTTTTTTTCAAAAATAAAGAAAAAGCAAAATTGCGAGTGAGGCTTTATATACGAATAATCATGATGAGATTCTGGTTAAAGATATTCTGATCTTGTACGATAATGCAATTAATTGAATAATTTGGTAATGGTGATTGAGAGGCTTTTAGGTGCGAAAAGATTGTAATTGATTATTTATTTCACCGTTATTCATAATTATTAAGATTTTATTATTTCTAATTAACGAATAACTGTAAAGGAGATAAGGAAAATCGACGATAAATTATAATCCCGTAATAAAGTAGACAATTAGTGTAAATTAAAAGAAAAAGTGAGGAAGTGAAATGTACGAAATAAGGCATGATATTAGTTGGTAAAGGATTAAATACCAATTATTACGAGGGTAGACCGCGTCCTTTAAAATTTATCCAGAAAACCTCAACATCCAGAGCGAATCGAAATATACAACAACCACTTCTCTTATATACCTCATCTCCTCGCACACTCGTTTTCTCATTTCGAAACGTCGAGTGTATATACGCGTGTAAGTCTCGAGACGACGACGATTGCGCGCCTGAAGCTCATATACTTGCATACTAGGCAGTTTTAGCGCGGTGCGCGAATAAGGAAGACACGGAAAAGAAGAAGAATCATCAGGCTTTACGCGTTTCCAGAGGCACGTTTCCTCTCTCTCTCTCCTTCTCTCGCTCATTTTATGCTGCGTTTCCCGGAGGCTGGGAGTACAGTACGAAACAACCGATGAACGAGAGAGGAAAGAGGGTACATTTCGTTCTTTCAGGATCCAACGTGTTTGCCTTTCTCTTGAAAAAAAAAATTTCTCGGTCTATGGCTGCTAGCGCTACTACTACTAGCCACCTGAATATCCCTCTCTCTCTCTCTCTCTCTCTCACTCTGTTGAGTTTGGTTTCGTTCCCTCGTAATTTCGATGTGCAAACATGACAGGGTTATTGGTATGTATTGCCTTGTATGGAATGTTGTTTTCTCCTTTATTTCCTTTTTTATTCTCATATGGTATAACCGATATTTCAAATTTGTTACATCGAATTCGATTATGTGCATTGTAATCGTATATATTAAAGTTTCAAAATAAGTTTCAAAATTACGATAATTACAATAAAAATCTATATTTAATATATTTGAACGTAATCATCTTAAACGTTAATCACACTTTTTTTATTTAGTGTTACACCGCCGCGATAAAAAGTCATAACTTTATTTAAAGCTTCCGGAAACGATATAATTACGATCTTATTATTCTTGATAAAGTAAGACATATAATACGTATACTCTTTCAGGGTAAACAATTTATTAATTGTCTCGGCGTATATAATAGTTGATTCATTTAATCTCGTTCCTACACGTATTATATCTACGTTTATTTTTGAATCTTTTTCATACCCTCGTGGTTTTGCAGCAAACATAAAACGCATGCGAAGAGTAACTTGGTAATCGAAACCTCAGCATATCGACTTTGCTGCTGCTACCGACAAGGTCCGACGACCTTTTTATTGAAAGAAAAATCATGCACGAATGACTTCATAATATAAACCGTGTGTAATAAAAGTTTGCGGATTCCGTTTCAATTCGCCTAGCAATCACGATTTTGTACAAAACAATCGCCTCTTTATGAGATTAAATTTTAGTTATTTGAGTAGTTTTTATTTCTACGTCCTATTAAAATGTATTGTTATTTCATTTCAAAATTTATAAAGTTAAAACACTTAGTAGTATACAAATTTATCACCTAATTTTACAAAAATTTAAACTAAAATTTTTACTTTTATATTCGTATAATAACGGGAGCAGAAGCTATTTTTTTATCACAATATTGTCAGTCATCAATTATGATTTTGTATGATATTTGAGCCCATTTCTCTTTCGAAATATAAACGTGATATAAGTTTAAGAAATAAATGTGCTCTCAAAGATCGATTAAATATTAAAATTTGAATAAAATTATATAATACTGGTGTCTTATATTTTATTTAATGCACAAAACAAATAATGTGTATTTTATAACTTATTGTCTCGTTTACTTCGTCAACAAATATTTCATTCATTTAAACTTTTTGCTGTAACGTTATCTATTGCATATTAGTTTTTTTTTCTTTAACGATATATTTGTTTTTTTATACTACTTCACAATGGAAATTAATGTTAAAATAGATAGGTCTATATCAATAAATAATTTAAATTTTGGTGTCTATAATTTATAAAAGATAACTCACCTTATCCTCACAGGCTTTGTGACATATGTATTTGCAGACTGAAAAAAAATTAACAAATTAAAAAGTTAATAAACCGATAGAATTAATAAAATATGTATTATTTGAAAATAAAAATGTACATCAGAAATTCAAAATTGTTAATATGAGCTATTAGCAATAAATAGCATCGATTTTAAAATGTAATACAAAGGCGTTTAACGTGGCGCGGAAAGAGTATTTCACGGTTAAACTACAAAGTCGACCTTCGGCTACTTTGAGCGGTATCTACTCTACCGACGTATGGGATACGTGTAGGTGATGAAGCTTACCTCGGCAGCAGGATGCCTGTTTTATCACTGCTTGGTGACATAGTTGACACGGCCGTGGTTTCCGAAGTCGCTTCGTACGATATATATGACACTGTGGCTCGAATTCGCTCTGTAACATAAATTAATACACATTAATTATTATTATTAAAAAATAGAGCAAAAAATTGTATAAACTAAACTTTTCATTTCAAAATGAATATGCTCGAAGAAATTTGTATTTGTATATTACGTTTTATTATAATATTACGTTTATTTGAAAGACTAAGTAATAAGTAAGTATTTTGAAATTGATCGCACAATATTTCGTCAGTATTTCCATGTATAACTTGAAATTTATTTTCCTTCGTTCCCATTGAAAAGTTTCAACGAACAAAGTTTCATTTGGAGTAAAAACTTTGTACGATATACCTTTCGAAATACGCATCATTTCAAAAATATTTGAAACCCAGCGCGCATACAATTTTAAGATAAAAAGAACATACACTTCGACCAACTTTAGAATAATTGTAGTAAATTTTGAGTAAAATTAAATTTATCCGTCCGCAAAGTCGTGCATGAAATTCCCGAAAATCCTCCATAAAGCACGCGAGAGCTCATTCAGATGAAATTAAATTTCACTCAAAAATATATGACCGACGAGATTTAAACTTAGCACACAAAAGAAAACAAATTTACTCCAAGCAAATAGCCCGAACTAAGAATTAACTCAATTAAAATGAAATCCAAAATTCTCACACGCATATGTACCCCCGGAGCGTAAAAATCATTCGTTGGAAAATTGAATGAGACTCTCTCTCTCTCTCTCTCTCTTTCTCTGGAAGCCCAAGGGTCTTAAGAAATCCCGCGATTACGCGCACGCGATCTGCATTCCCTCACTTTTCCTGAAAGATATCTCGAGCCTATAATTCGTAGTGAACGAGAGGAGGAATACCAAGGAAAGGAATGGTGCAAACAAATAATTGCATCTCGACCCTTGATCCTTGTCGCAATCGAGTTGTTATCTCTTCTGATCAGAGGTATACTTTTTTTATACACATATAGGTATTTACTCGTATGTAATCGTTATCTCTTGTATTTGCATATTGCATTGAGCTTTTAGATGTGTTTTATATAACGACAAACCTGTATTTATATCGCTCATTTTTAAAAAAGTTGGTTTATTAACGCGGTCTACACGATTTGCACAACCTTTATGCCATGTATAATTACTTACGCTTATTTGAATAATCCGAATTTCCAAGATAAATTTGTGTATTAGGAGATTTAACCAGTTTCTTATCACTTTTATTGTGGGTTTTAAAAATTTTTAATTTTTTCTGTAAGCCTTCATCAGGGCTTTAAATATACGTAAACTAATATTTGAGTTATAATATATATATATATATATATATATATATATATATATATATATTATATAAATAGTGGAAATAATAATTTTGCTAATAATTTTATGTATTTGAACACGATCGTTATCTTAATTACAAAGTTAATCTTAATTCTAATGGAATAATTTGATAAATATATTTTGGATATACAAGACTTTCCGATTTCATTTGTGTAATGTATACATTAGTAAAAATCATTTTGGTACGGTTACTTCGTTAATACATTTATATCTGAGAATAAAAACTAAATATTCTTATAAGCTACTTAAGGTCTTTAAAAAGTGAAACAACAACGTTGCGTGTGAATTCTATTCCAAAAAGCATATTACCGAAATTCAATAAATTTATTTATAAAACTAAACCGTATTACTTAATTTTTAAATATAATTAAATAATTGTTATTTAATTGAATGTAAAATAGAACGATGCATATTTCTATGATAATTATTTCTTAGTTTCTCTTCCAAAAATATTATTAGTATATAATTAATAAATATTTATCGTTTAGAAAGATGAATTATTTTAATTTAATAGAGGTACTGATTTGAATAATTAAATTAATTCAAATGGACGCGCTATTAATAATTAAATAATTATTAGTTTCTAATAAATAATTGTCCGAGGAAGTGCTCAATCATCAATTATTCAAGACTTATTTATTTATAAATTATTCAATTTGTGATTATTATCTGCATAAATTATAAAAAATTATAATCAAATAATATATTGCTTAATCTTTATTGTCGAGAAGCAACACTGTATTTCTTTAGTAAATCCGATTGAAGTAAAATAAATTTTTTTAAGAAGGATCTTGAACTCACTCTAATACCTTCCTACTTTCACTTGCGTAACATTTCCAATAATTTTTTTGAATCGCAACAAAAAAAGATTTAGAATTCTTCGACTCATTCGACAAAAACAATCGCATACCACAAAACCTTTGTAATTGCCTTTTCCGAAAAAAAGGTACGAGCTCGATTTGACATGGTACTCGAGACTCCCGTGCCCGAATCGAACCGCAAGATCTTCATCTTGAAAAACCTCGTTTTTTTTTGCAGCAATCGGCAGATTTTCAACGGAGGCAGACGAGTTCAAGGGACTCCAAGTACTAGTGTCAAGTGCATTACGGAGCTTGCGGAATTTTACAGCAACGTAGCAATCGTTACGGAAATAGACTTTTATAGACTGAAATGCGCTTTTCTTATTTCTTTTGATTGCGTGTGAATTAAGAGCAATTCTATTAATAGGCTTTATCAAACATTCACGAACGGTAATTGCAGAGCTGACTGGTCGAATATTTTTAAAGACTTCAAATGAATGAGAGATTCAAGCTGTTAATGCGTTCGAGCTCGTGATTCAATCAACAGCTATGACGAATTGCGTTTCGCAGCCTTGGTATACGAAAAAAAAATAATAATAAAAATTGGCGATGGTAATTGACTTATAGTAGGTGTATATAGTTGTATGAAAAATTGAGAATTGCCTTAATTCTAGCTTGTAAGTACTTCCTTATTATAGAGAATAGAACATTTTTCTGATTGATGCATAAGAAGAATTACATTAACATTTTTACGTGATTGATATAAGCATAATTACCTAGTGATGATGATTAAAAATGAATTATAAAAAGAAAACACAATGTTTGTCATAAATTAGAGATTTTATAGATAGAATCATGATGAGAGAGAACAATAACCGTGCAAAATTTTACAAATTATTAATTACAACTACAATTTATAAATGTGGTATTCTTTGTATTCTCACAGTCAATATTAGCAAAAATGTATGACGCGTAAAATGGTTAATTATTTCATAGTTAATTATTAATATATTTATGTAAAAAGAAAAGTCTAGAATTTTCCACGATAAAATTTTGAATAACTATTAAATTTCGAAATAAAAAATATTCGATTTCTTGCAGATTTATTATGGATGTAAATCCTATTAAATTATTAATTTTCAATGGCTATTAATTTAAACGATACTTATTACGTGTAAATCATACCTATTTTTTTTAAACTCTCGACTAATATAACATTTTTCACCAGAAATTAACCAAATGATATGAAATAGGTAAATAAATTTCTTGCAAGACTTGGAAAAATTGAGTAACAAAATATCGCTGATGCGATTAATTTAATCACATCGAAATTAAACGCAATTTAACCGCGAGATACTTAATGTATTAATTTAACGAAATAATCAAGGCCTCCAAAAATGTACAAAAAAATTATTTACATCGTGAGTGAAACAGCCCCAGACGCATCGAGATTTGGCACACATGTAGATAAAGTCAAAGCGTACAGACGCGAAATAATTTCCTAGACAATGCAACCGCACATCTCGCAATCAGCTGACGCTCTCGTATACTTTCTTTCTCTCTCAAAGCTCAAACGAAGATGAAAGCTTTCGCACAAGAGAAAATGGAAGCTTTAACACACTTCGTTTGTGCGTATACATGAAAGCGAGTGCTTTTAACCAAATATACACGAGGGTTCGCGCAATGAAAAAATCCATATACACGAGTCTCGATCGATTACAAAGCCGGTATTAAATTCATACGCACAAGCTTAAGGAATTAGGGCAGCGCTTGAATAAGAGCTTTGAGTAAGCAACAACCGAGCTCCTTGTGAAAAACGAGGTTTGATGTTGAAAACGTCATCGGGCTAGATCCTCAAGTTACCGCGAAATAGTCTCGCATGTGCGTTTAATTGCGAATAATATATATATATATATACACACACACACGGGGGGTGAGAAACTCTTGCTCCGAGCTAACTTTATCGTCGACACGCATGGAATCTTTCGTGTCGCTGGCTTTCATAAGCGGAAGACTAGCTCGAGATTATTATTGTTTTTGCGTTGCCGTTTTTATGGTAGACAAATATAGTTGAGTTGTATAAACAATTATCCGCTTTCATCTAGGTATACTTTATGTGTTTTTTGAGGTACATTTGGTTATTTTACACCACGAGTTTTAATTGTATTACAAATTGTTTCTATTACAAATACATTTATTATAAGAAAAAAAAGAAAAACACAGAATTATTAAATTAATTTCAATAAAAATATAAACTTTTCTTAAAAGAAATGTATTTAACTATTTAATAAAAATTAATAAACTACATGTGCGCAAAATAAAAAATATGGTTTGCTTATCGAACGAGAAAAACGAGGAACCGTTTCACGTGTAAGTCAAAGTTATCACCCTAGATAATAGAAATCCAAAAGAGGGTATACCACCAGAAAACGAAGGGACATGTCGAGTCATTTAATACGTACAAGGTCCAGGAAATCAGCCCGACACGTCTCGCGACAACTCTACCTCGGGTCATCGGGCGATCGTTCAAAGTCAGTCGAACGTGCCAAGAGAGCCTGGTAGATAAGTGGACGATTTTTACCGTCACGGCTCGGCAGGCTCACCGCGCCCGAGACATTTGTTCGTAGCGATTCTTCTCTCTGCAAGTAAAATCCGCGTCGTCTTAACGAGGACTCTGATAAACGGCCGTGCAAATCCGCTTATATATACTCGGTAGGTATATATAAATGACTTTCTCGTACCGCCTTATACAGAGGTATATATATACATATATCGGATACCAAAATTATTGGGTGTGTATATGTGAATTTTTGTATTGTGATTTATTTTCGTTTGCATTCTTTCGGTACATCTATATCGTAATCGTAAAATAGTTACTACTATAGATGACGAGAAAATTTTCACACGTGGGAATCTAAGTTTATAGAAAATCTATAAGCGACGTTTATAAATTCGTGAAAATTCCCGTTGTTGAAACCAGTGGAATGCTTGTATGGGCGCAGCTAACGCGAAGAAAAAAATCCACCTCGGAAAAAAAGGGCCACGGAATTTCGTAGCGGTTCGCTTTGTGATGCATCGATGATCAGCTGCGCGCGTGCGAGCTAATGCTCAACCATAACGACACGAGCTACGCTCCAGTGAAAGAGAGAGAAAGGAAAGAGATGATGAATCGTAAAATACGCGCGAAAAAACGGAAAAGGAGTGTCGTTGATTTCCTTTGAGTTTTGCCGGCTTTTCTTACTTTGTTTTCAAAGCTACTTTCCTAGAGGAAAGTTTAAACTCTCAAAATTAATGCGGTAATAATTTATTGTGCGTTTTAGAGTACTCTATCGATTTGAAATTTATAAGACTCATTGATATTTTCAAGTTTTTCAAATTCCTAAGCACCTTCCTACAAAATAAGAATACAATTAATAGTAAGTATAACGGCAATTATGATTAAGGGGATAATGACAAAAGAAAGAAAAGGTAAAGCTCAATCGACATAAACCATCTAATATGTAGAGGAAGTATCACGTTTAAAATAGGTTGTCCTCTCGTGGCATACATTACCATCTGATTTATTTGACCGGGTACGTATATACGCACAAACACCGCCCCAAAAATGCTTGGAATATTAATAAGCCCTGACAGCTTGTTACACAGATGCGAATCAGCAAAATGGACTGACGGAATTGTTTTTCAAATATATACAATGATTGAATCCGCGCGAGTCTCGAGTCTCGAGTCTCGCGTCTCGTTTCGCATGTTAACCGATCTGAATTGTCGTTGCGTTTCAACAAAAGAATATATCGAGCATCGATTTGAATTTTTATTGCTATACCAATCTAATTTGGTTTAAAGGATTGAACATAAATACACATATATATATTCATACATCGTAATCTCATCTTTCTTTGAGATGTTAGTCTTGGACTTTCTCTTGATTTGTACCACTTTATAATTGTATAACTTTCGTTTGGAAATTGCATTAATTTTTATTTTATCTGTAATGGTTGTAGAAAGAAACAAAAAATAAAATAAACATCTTTCAAGCATTATCATTGTAAATGTTGTTTAGAAGTATTACTCACTTTAGCGACATCTAATTTACGACTACTGTATCTCAAATTATGCGCGTGACTGCACGACAATATTCAAATCTAAGATCGAAGCTAATGGATTTTAAGAAGGCCAAACGCGGCGCATTTGATGCTTCGCGTTTACACTGTGGAGTAGAAAAAATAAACTGATCATGGTCTAAATATATTCCTGTTATACATTCGATGAATATAAACTCCTAGAGGCATTGTGTAAGACAGAGTGACGATTGGCGATGTCAACTTATATACGTACAATAAACATCGATCGCTGAAAATTTTGATCTTTTTTGCTTTTTCAAAGAGAAAGCTTTTAACGGTACACTTCTAAATGTTATGACAATCTTTTGATATTTTAAGAATTGATAAAAGAGTAAAATAAAAATTATTTAAAAATAAAATAATTTTATACAAAAGTAAATTGTATGAATGTATTAATAAGAAGAAAAATGTATGTTACCTTAATAATTAAATTAAACACATATATGTGGAGAACATGAAACTCGTGTAAAGAAAAAATAAAACTGAACGAAAAAAGTGAATCATATACAAAAATATAAATTTACATGTTTATTACGAAGGTAATATAGTTACAATGTTAATATGTACTAATATGTAAATTTTAAAATGAATGTCAATTTGTGAAAATATAGAATTATTATGCATATGGAGAATAAAAACAAACAAGGAAATTCAGTTAACAAAGCCATTGTTTAAAGTTCCAGTAATGAATCGTATCAATAAATCGTAGCTTTTCTAACAAATATTTTAAAACGAAAAATTTAAAGCGAGTATCTCGCGTTTTCAATTTATATAATTATAACCCCTTTTAAAAAGAATAAAGGAATGAAAAAAATGTATAATAATCAACACTCTAGCAGGATCGTTTCTTTAATAACTCGAAGAAATTTTTTCCACAATCCGATAAGATCAGAACTCTCGATCTACGCCTTCGGATAAAAGATCCCCGTGTGATGAATGAACCCACGAGGTTGCATTCATTACTCTTCGAAGCGGGAATGCGCGATTCCTTAAACAAAATGAACAAAGAGGACGCGAAACAAATGTAGCTACGGGTACGAAGGATATCCTTGTTGACAGACATTGCCTTGCGATCTAATACACGTTTTCTAAATGTTGCTTAAGTTAATACTGTCACATTGACAGGAAAATAATTTACAATTGCGAACCGCAGGCGCGTTCCTTGTCCTCCTTTCCGTTATGACACGATCTTTTGAAAAATCATAAATATCGATGGTGAGTACGAGCGTGTAATAATTATGTTTTGTCGTAAAATATCGTATGGTTGTATAGTACTATCTTTATTGACGTTATTTTTGTTACACCTTTGTCATTCTAAATAACTAATTTATGCATTCGCAAAATTGTTGAATACAATATCTAAAAATGAAGCTTTCAAAGATGTAAAGAGGTGTGATTTCATCCGAGACAACATTAAATGTTAAAACTTTCGAATTGACATTTACTAAATATTGTAAGAAAGACTGTGGGTTTAAAAATAAATAACGTTCTAATTGCACGCTGACACGACCTTCTTCAGAATGAATATTCGATAACGATTGTTAAATTTCACATTTACGTATGACGCCTGCCGTCAATAATAACAAATTCACCACATTTTCAATTCATAGATTTACATTTACATTCCCCAGTAAATCATCCGAGACTCGACTCCCAGAGTAAAAGAGCAACACTTTCATAATTTTCCAACCGCATAAAAATCGAAAACTCTCCATCCACGCAATTCACTCCCAAGGAAAGAAAAAAATAAATAAAAATAATCAGCACCTTACTCAGGTACATAATATTCAATAAACTCAAGTTTACGAGCCACACGACAACACCCGGTCACAAAAAGTATGTGTGCACAATACGTACGTAGATATGTTAGCCATCAGCAATGAAAATTTCAAACCTCACGGGAAATTGGGGAAAAAACGGTTAAGAGGAATAATAAAATAACGCGTGCATTACTTGGAAATGTCATAATCCGTCTTTGGGTTTAGTTTATTTATAGAAATGTGCATGTTGAACTGCTCGGGATATAAATCTCGTAGCTCCGCCTTTCGAGTGAGATTTTTTAAACTACGACCTTCGGTCGTTTTCGCGCGACTCCCCGTGGACTCACACGGTGGATTTATAATTAAAAATGTATGTGTGTCTGCAAGATGCTTTTGACGTTGATGAAATGGAATAGTTTTCACTCGGACGATTGATACGATCGTATATCTGTACGTGTAGATACCTATATATATATATATATATATTGTGTACACTTATTTCATGACGGAGCTTTTTTTACGGTGTCTTATGTAGGTCGAATATGCACGTGGCATCTGGATTTCGCTTTAGTTATCTTTACTCGTGGTACACATTTTTCGTTTGCCTTGATAACAGAGTTTTATTCAGAAGCAAACGAGACTGTAATTTTCTTGTAATTGCAGCACGTGTTTTATTTTTAACGCTCGGTAAAGTAAAGAGATATCATAATTAAAAAATTTATTTGTTTATTTAAATATTTTCAAATAAGGTAATTTTTGTACAGGGATTTAGGATTCAGATGGAAATACGTGTAATCGAGTATTTTATATAATTTATGACTATCGTTATAAAGTTACATACATAATTTAGTCTATAATTATATTAATCGAGGTTCTTTTAAAAATAAATAGGAAAAAATAATACTGCAGCGCACGATAGGAGCATAGCAATGGAAAGCTCTCGAAATTTCCGGTTTCGATATCACGTACATCGAGTTTATCTATAAATTCGCCTTAAAAGGCGTTAGCTCGGCGGTTCCATTTTCGCGAGGGTTTTTCGTCCTCTTTTCATATAGTAAACCATTGTTTTGATACCAGTCCGCAAGACCATCCAAAAGGGGACAAGAGACACGAGCAATTTATGTAATCCACAGCTAAGTGGCTCATTGTTCCGAGTGTGCCGCCGTACGCGTATATATACTTGCTCCTGTTTAATGCATGTCGGTGAATGTGCATGAGAACGTGCGTACATTCGCGAGAGTAGCCAACGCCTGCAGCTGCTTGTTGCTCTTGTAAACGCGATGAGTACGACCAGTCGATTTAATTGGAAATCTTTCCTTCTCGACCTTTAACAGGTCACGACGGCAAGGATCTTTGAGGATGCCGATTTGAACTATCCGCGCATAGGCTGCAGTAGCTCTCGACGCTTCAACTATAAATACTAATTTAAATTTACGTGACGATAGTTTAGATTGAAAGATGCGTTGAACTAACAAACCGTTCGATTAACTCTTTAGTGGTCATTATTAGAATTTTAAATGTCTTTCGGCATGTTATTTTTTGTTTATTCGTAAAATTAATAGATATATTATTTTATACGTATATATTGAAAAAAAGTTAATCATAACAAATAATAAAACAAATATTTCATACTTATCAAGGATAATAATTCAAAGCATAATGAATAAACTGTAAATAACCCGTAGAGTTTCATCAAGCCAATCTCGCGATTAATTTATGAGCTTCCGCATTTACCTATAATCTGACTTAAGAAAGTCTCACTTTTCGAAGCGGTCGCGAGCCCGCGGGTGTATTATCGAATGCAAATGATTTATCGCTAATTAAATCACCTTGATGTCCGGGCGCGAGCACGCAACAACGCGTTAGCCTTACCACGCTGGTGGTCGACTTCAATCGAGAAAGAAAATTTTTCTCTCTTAATACACGCATGCTCGCTTCTCCTTTCATTTATGAAATTCGAGCACCGATTAGCTACGAAGAATGTACTACATATTGAAAAATCACTGATAAAGAAATAATATGTATTAAAATTTGTACTTTTCATTTTTGAAATTCTCCACCGATTCAAATAAAAATATTTAATCTCTCGCTCTGTAAGGTGGAAAGAATGCAGGAGAGCCTGTACATGAGTGTGTGTATGTCTGTGTGTATATATATATATATATATAGAGAGAGAGAGAGAGAGAGAGCGAGAGCGAGGTACTGGTAATAACCAGTCATTTATCGCTATTTTGAAATGAAGCGCCGATCTTCGAGGAACACTCGAGAGCAACTCGGTTTTCCGAGAGCTCGACGGGTGTACATTAATAATTGCGGGCCCACGGATTCGCCCGCATCGATTCAGAAAAGGGAGAGTTTGCGGCTTCGTTTCCTTTTAAAATATCTTGGGCAACCTCACTTTTGCACGGGCGATGCCTTTTCGGGGAAGATGTTGGATGATTTCATAACTCGCCTTGGCGTGGTATTATGATATTTCACTGGGAATACGTTTAGATAAATATTTTTGAATAACTATGAGTTACAATTTTTATGATTTTTATTTATATTATTTGTATTGCAATTCTTTAACGCAACTAATACTGGGCGACGGTAGGTAAGAGAAAAAAATAAATAATAAGGAAGAGTGAGATAAGAGAACGAGGGTAAACGGAAGCGATATAACGTTTAAATCATATACAACCGATAAGGGAAAAACCCGGTAAGAAATAATCCCTAATTACCTGTCATTATAACGCCGTCCCAATCGATTATCAGTTAAAGAAGCCCTACATCAAGTCCTCATTAATTCGCTTACTCGATATCGTCCTACCAAGAGCACGTATATGTATAAACGTGTATATATATATATCGAGTCACGATACGGCTCAACGAGTTTCGCGCGTTCAGATACAAGGAAATGCCGATCGATGGAAGCGCGAGATAACCGATATAATGCGTGTACTGTCTATCCCCGTGTGGGCGTCAGGTGAGAAAACTACCATGGCGTAGGCGATGGAAAAACGCGATTCCTCAGGATATATTATTATTCACGTGAGAGTAAGCTAGAAAGTTTACGAAGCAGAAAAAAAAGGACATGACCAATGCGTAATCTAAATAAAGTAAGCTTTCGATGCGATTACTTTGTATCTTTATTACATCGCACGCTCGGTACCTATGTGTTTAGACAATTATATTTTTACTCTCTAAAAATACACGTCGAACTTGCGACTGCATTATATCGCGCAGTGTTCGATGAACAAGTCGAACGAACCTGTTTTCCCAATGTTTTATAGATCAAGTGAGACACGATGATATTTATTGATTACGCTATGGGGATTGAACGCCGGCATTCATGACGTTTTTTAAATATTGTATATATACCATATATACATAACGGATTCGTATAAATATACTATATTAATAGGTGTGTGTATGTACAGAACAGTTGAATATTAGTTCTGATATATATCTGTAAGGTATACGTTGTACCGAGCTCTTTTAATTGAATCGTGGTGGGAAAAATTTCAATGAAAATTTCTCGACTATTAATCAAGAGAGTATTAGCATAAATATTCGATATATTTACATCGACTTGAGAAGATGCGGATTTTCTTTTTCTTTACATACATATATATAGAACATTTTCATTTGACTTAGCCGATAAATTGCGAGAAATTATGTGTAGCTCGATAAAAATATGCTTACACGTTATCGACATAGAGGTAGTCTAATGTACTTGTAATTGTAATCTCATTGTCAGTAGTAATAAGGCATTAGTTTACTAGTTAGCTAATAACAAAACAATAGTTTAAAATCAATATGTGATAATATTTTTCACTATTATCGAAAAATAATTCTATATAATTAAGATGAAATACCGTAAGTTTCGCAAATCATATTTTGGATGTAGATTCACGACGTAGAGCGCAAATGCACAATGCGTCTGATCTTTGAACCATGATATTCGTCATTGTTGCAATTGAATGGACTCTTAGAAATGAGTCGAGTGTATGTATAGCCTTACATTAGCATTACAATGAATTCATAAAATTTATTGTTACTTTAATTACAACACATCGAGAGGGAGAGAGAGACAGAGAGAGAAAGTCCCATTGTTATTATATTTACTGCTAATTGAAATCAAATCTCTGTATCTTTAATTGAAAATTAAATGAAACCAATCAGTTTTAAATTTCATGAATCTTAGTTAGTGTGTCAATCAGTAGATTTGCGATTTGCGAAATCCATTATCCAAATCGTTTTGCGGGGGCTGAGAAGAGATCAACGCTCGGACTCGTATTATTATTACTTATCAACTGTAATTTCAACCTCTTGCGAAATTGGTGATACCCACATTTGTTCACGAGGAAACGTACTTGGAACATTTTATCACGCTATTAACAAAAGGAAATATGACATGATTTTTAGTTCCATGAAAATTAATTATTACATTATTCTCAAATTCATACCATTTATTATACAATAAATGCGTTTCAAATTTAGATTATTATTAACAATTTATCAACATTTAAAACTACTAAATAATTAATCCCTCTATGTTATAATAAATGTTAAATCGACAACAACGATTATGTTTCAGAAATTAGCGATCCCCATTCAAATTTCTTTATAATATAACTAAATTGATTCTCCCTTGTCCTCTTTGCTTACAAACACTCAATTTGATTACACGCACATAAATCTGCTTAATATGTATCACATACAATTTCATTTCATAAAATATATTTAAATTGTGATGTTTATTTAATTTGTATATACATAATTTTTATTACATTTAAAATTAATAGAATAAAAAATGTATTTATTCGTTACTGAACATCATTAAATATTATAAATTTGTATTATTTATTTTCTATTATAAAACTTACAGTGATATACCCCCTTCTCACCTCAATATCGTAGTAAAAATACATTTAATTTTATACAAATTCTGAAGAAACTAATAATATTCGATGAAAATTGATGATATACAAGTTTGAAAGATCCTTTAATTCCAACTAAGTTTAATCATTACATTTCACATGACATCGGTCTGTTGTATCGATAAATTTAACGTGTAACGCATTTTGTAATCCTATAATTACAATAAGGAATTTGAAAAAAAATACGAGACGTCTTTTTCTTTACATAAGATCAGGCACAGTAATTAATTCTTACGAGTACGAAGTCAAACGACACTTGTAATCTTATATTAATTACTCGAGCTCATCCAAGTTTGTGGAGCGAAGGTTTCATGAGAAACTGTAATATCAAACATGAATAGCGAAAGTATGATTAATAGAGGTATGAATTTCTACGGTGTACTCGTTAAATTACAAAAAAGGAATCGATTAATAGCAATTTATTAAAGGTGTGTATATATATACAGATGTTTTCCAAAGACAACGAGAACCGATCGATGAAGGGTTTATCAAGCGCAACCAATGGAAAACCCGTGTCATCATCGTTTCTTCATCGTTCATCACTCTGTCAATGTTTTCGTTCATCAACTTTGCCGTATTTCTCTATCTCTCTCTCTCTCTCTCTCTTTCTCTCTTTCTCTCTTCCTCAGTCTTTCTCCCTTGTACGTGAGGATTTATAATGAATTATAATTTGCGTTTCAATAATTTCCTTATTAAACCAACCGTTCAATTGGTTATTCGTATTAATAAAGTCTAATGTCTTAAGTGTTTGATTTCTTTGGGAACTGCAATTTAATATACAATAATTAGATATCGGGCAACGTATACTACTCAGTCTAGTATTAAACGAATAATCTCCGTTGAACAAAATCCAATGTCTTTAATTCAGTGTCGAGCACTTCATTTATCACATATTGCAGTCTACTCTTGACGTAGATGTAATAAAAAATTTATTTTCGTACGATGATAAAGATGATATAATGGAAAATTCCTGACGAAAATAGTAAGTAACAGGTAGACGAAGTATTCTTACGTCATTATCATGAACTATGCATATTTCTTTGCCTGATGGAATTTCGTACTAAAATAATAACTTTCATTCGTTCACAAAATACATACAGAAATTATGCCTCGGATGAATGAACAAAATTTATAATAAATATACATTTGTCAAACTGCAGTTATTTTCTAATACGACACAATATATATATACACACACACATATGTGCAAATCTTACGTACTAAAATGTACGTGGAAGTATAATTTTATCGCAAAAGAAGCGTTTAAACAAGCCGCTCATTAAAAATCTTAAATACGAAGTATAACTGCGAAGGGAGAACGTAAAGAAACATTGAAAAACACGTGTGCATTTTTGTTCACTATGTAAATCGATTCTCGGTAGAAAAGTTACAGTAGATAATCGTAAACTGCTAAAACACGCACTATATCAACAAAAGAATGATCATGTGAAATCCTGTACGCTAAGTAATTACATTCTAAAGAACTAACAGAGCAGCTCAGTAAATCAAAGAACCCAGAAGTATCATTAAATTATGATAAATAATATTAATGTTGCAAAACGTCATTAATGCATTATTAAATGTGCGCGATGGCGTTAACAGTCGCACCCAGCTTGTGCAACGGTCTTACACACATATATATATACGCATACGCATACTTTTGGAGAACAAGAGTCAGGAATGATATATACGCATATCGTAAGCGTGTTTGTGTGTTACCATAGTAATTATCCAATTAAAACCAATCTTATACACAATTACACGTGAAAAGAAGAAAAAATACGAATGGATAAATTAAATTCCAAGTTGCTCGTTAAAAAGAGTTAGAGCTCACTAAATTATAATAGATGTACGCGACAACAAGCGAGAACAATGTAGTGATGACCAATACTCTATTTATATATAGATGTACACACAGATATTTACGTTATTTTATTAAATTTATTAAAGTGAGTCAAGGAAGAGTAGGTTAATATTCGCCGTTCTAATTCAAGCACGTAACGAGAGACGCACGCGTTCGCGTTTACATTAGACTGTTTCAACGATTTTCTCCACCAAAAGTACCTTCGTTCCTTGGTTAATACACAAACGACGTGTCTCTCGAAAGGCTAGCTTTAGAAACGAGCTTGCAGTTTATGTAATCAGAGGAAATGCTATTTCCACACGCATCTAATGCGCCTGTTTCCATTTCGAGTCCGTTCACACTTTGCGCCATTTAGTGAGAATTTCCACCCTTTGATCTTATACGCGTCGTATATGGATTTTCTCTACGAGTCCATTAGAATATTAGTTCCAACGATAAGTTTATAGATAATGTACGTTTCGGCATCATTCTCATTTTCATCAGTTTACTTAAATTTACCAATGTTAAGATGCACATAAAGATAAACACTATAAAATTTTATGCACTAAGTAAATAAAACGATAGAATTTTATAAAGCATATCTAGCGTCTAAACGATTTAAAAAGTAAAAAAATCCTGCACCTTGCATCGACATATATCACGTAACTTAATAATCGATGTTCGCTCTATTATTCAATGAGTTCACACATAATACATGGAAAAAAGTGCTGACGTACCATAATAATAAATAAAGGCATTATCTTAATTTGATTAATGCAATGGTGCCACGTACAAAGGATTTACCCGTAATTACATATCGATCCACTCGTTAACATAATTTGTAATTACGCGTATCACTGGAGAAAGAATGTCAATTCATTCGTTGGCATCGAATTGACGTTAGTGTCAGCTCGAGTCATCCCTTCTATTGTATCCTCGTGATGGTTAGAATCGCGCCGCAAGGAATTCGCGAACATCATCTATATAGGAAAAACGTTCGACAATGAATACCACGAGCTTAAATAGCGTTAAAAATAATACACACCGGTGTCATTCACGGCGATTGTATCCTCCTCGTACGACCGTTCCGTGCGACCACCATGTCGGTACGTACTTGCAAATTCAAAGGAAGGACGAATATCGACGATCTTGGCATCCAAGATCTATAGACTATTCAATATCGAATTGTCCTGGAAATTTTATTAACTTCAACTATTTTATCGCTCCGAGAGAATTGTTGGAATTTTAGTTGTTAAGAGGTAAGGTAACTTTGAAAGGAAAGAAATCGATGTTGCGTTGAAATGATCAGATTTTTATCGATTGCTTCTAGTAATTTCGGGTATTGGAAAAGTTTCTCATGTTATAGACGAGAAATCGTGTATCTTTTCTTCCTGATAAAGTTTTAATGATTTTTTATTATTATACTTTATCATTTAGGTTTTCCACGATATTCTCCAAGTGATTTATATTATATTTTTAAAAATTATTCTCCATTAATAACTATTTCACTGCGATTTCGTTCTCATTTCATTAATACCAACAATCAATTTTTGAAAATTGTACGTGAAAATGTCCCGTTACAACCCGTTTATCGCGATATAAAAAAAAATAATTAAATAAAATACACCATGAATCATTGATAAGAAAAATTTTTGAATACCATTCAACAAATTTTCAATAGCTGTAACAGAAGGAGAATCTATACAAGAAAGTTGGCACGCAAACGTTACTAATGCGATTCGCGTACGATCTATACCGTATTATGCGAACGAATTCATTACTAATCGCTGGCCTCGATATTATAAACCGTATCGCGGCGAGCTTCTGCCATGGAGGAAAAAAGGAACGCGGCGTGCACGAGCAGCCCATTGTCCGCTTACTTTCATGAATGACACGCGCAAGAGCGACAAGAACAAGGTCTTCGACGCATCGGTATTAATTCATGCGTTCGAACTAGTTTGTTCGATCGAAACCGTAAGGTGATTTTTTTAACACGGATACTAATCGTATATTATGTCTTATTAAGCACGTTGACCGGTTTTCGGAATTAAAAATTTTTTTTTTTTCAAGATTTGTTATGAAGTTGTTGGTGTATAAGAGATCCACGAAAATAAAGTTATGTGAAAGGGGCTATTGATATGGTAATTACAACTGTCACGGATTTATTGCTTGCTTAGATGTCAAATGTATGTACAGTTGCAGTTACGGCACTCGTTATTAAAAGACAAAAAATGTTTTAATCTATTTCTTTATTTCGTGGATTAAATAAAACTGAAACATAGAAGAACTTTTCTTTATTTTCTCGTCTGGTGAACGTCCTTAAGACGTCCGAAGTTAATGAGCAAAGGGATTAGAAGTATGACAGAGACACACATATTACGAGATTTTATTAGCTTTTCTTTATTCTATACGTTTCCTGTTAGTTATTTCTTTATTTCTACGTATTCGTAAGTCCGAGTTGTGTAATTACTAGCGTATTGTTACGTCTTCAGTTTTGCGGTACCGTTGGAGCAAAAATTACGAAGGATGTGTATTTATTAACGAATTACAGGCGAGTAATTTATTTAAAGAGGAAAACATTGTTCGACGACGACGATTTTCATGTAGATATAAATTTTTATTTTTATTTTTTTAATAAAGTTTAATAATAATTTTATTTATGGTAATCCATGATGTACAGATGTAGGTATTGTTACGATGCAATACTAACGTTCGCATTAACTTTCTAGAATATTTTAATATATTATGCAGAGAAAATGATGTTTTGTAAGAATTAGATTTATATACCGTTTGCTTTACTTTAGTTTAATGTACTTTATCCTTTTCGCGAACAAAAATTAATTTTCCACGTAGATTCTACAATTTCGAAATGTGGAACACGAAAGATGAAACGATACTACGGAAAGCCGCGGATCACTTCAAAGAACCCCCGAAAAAAAGATCATTTATTTGGTAAACCACTCAACTGTGAAATGCGTTATTGTCAAATCTATCTCAAAGTAGAATCGGCAGCTCGAAATGTCAAAGTAACCTCGAAACTCAGATGGTGCGCATGTGTTACGAGGAACTCGGTACAAACTTTCGCAGTTCGATCGCTAATGACCAAAAAGTTAGTCCATTCGACTACGCCCACAATGAGTGCATCGGCTTCATTACCATACGTCCTGAAAATCCGAGCAAACCCGTTCATCCATTGATATTCCGTAAGACGTCGTTTGCGTGGGCTGAGTTTCATTTGGAACACGAGAGAAAGAGAGATAGAGAGAAAGCAGCGCAACCAGCATTAACGCCGGAAAACATACGAGTCATCCTACCCTGGAGCGCGGGAGCGAGAAACTCATAATTTAAACGCGGAGGAAAACACCACTGGAGAGCCTTGGCCTATCCAAACATCGGGATTCCTGCTGCTTGCGCTTTTTTTTCATCGGTTAAAAGTGACGGGAGCTCGTATCGATGGTTCATTATTTCAGCTGCAGCTATCCAATGTTTTCTTTTTTTCTCTTTTTCTATCTCTTTTTTTCCTTCGTTTCGGTTTCAATATTTGTTAACTAATTCTATATTTATGTAATTTTGTATTTGATCAATCAATTAGGATCGCGCGCGTGGTATGTCGAAATGATAATAATGATTTTTAAGAGTATCCATCCATGGATTAAAAGCTTATTAAAAAAATGTAGGATTACAAATGTCGTATAATCATAGCTAATAATAATTTATTTCTATGTCAGCTCCTTTTCAAAAGGTATTTTCTTTCTATTAATATTTCAATAGAATGGAGTATGGTGCGTTCGTAAAATTAGCTATTAATCATACGAGAAAAACTTAAATCGAGGCTTTAATAACATCGAAAATCACTGATATTTACTCAGCCTACGATCTATTTGGAAAAATAGTGTGCACATTGCAAAACCTTAAAATAAACACACCCAGTGTCGAAGATATTAAGTAAATATAATTTATTTATTTCAAATTGAATATTTATTATAAAATATAGTCTCGTAGCCGTTATCACATAAATAACTTATGATACTTTATTCTATTCATAATATCATAGCTAATGTATTACATTATATTATTACGTTCTCATCGCATTTAAATTCCATTAATAGAAATAAAAAGAAGACTTGGCATAATGTAGTGAGATAAGCGAGATAACCAGTACAGATAACCCTTTGAATTTTATACATTTGCTATTTTCTTTTTTTGCACCTATGAATAGCCAATTAGCGCCGATATTTTTGTACCGTTCGTTATTTCTGTTTAATAATTCACTGCTATACGTTTTAGTTTAGATACGCATTCGTTGCATTGCTCTTTCTGTACGTCAAAGGCACATATCGTGCCGGTGCAACGAAATATATATGCATCTCGTAGGTGAAAGTTAACTAACGCAACGGGTTTCTTTTTGAAGACGTCAAGCTGTCTAACGTTATGCTAGTTACACGTTTTAGCCTCTACAATTAACACCTACATCGAGTAAAAAGGATTTTATTTTCTTTTCGTACAACCCAACGAATATGGAGGTGCGACACGAAACATTCATTTAAACTTGTCGCAAGATTTCTACGTTCTTTTATTATATATTTAACTTTTAGATTTACGCGATAGTAAATATCGCGCTGATTTACGTAACCAATTATTAGATTCACCCATAATACGCACATTTTCTAAATTTGACTTTAGTTTTATACATCTAAATGATTTTACAAAATAACTTTCATACGAATAACTATAAAATAGAGTAATAATAACCAGATAATAAAAAAAACGGAATCTTGTGGTATAATGTCTATAAGTAAACTCTAATGTCGGGAATTTTTTGGTTAACGAGACCGTTTCATTGTTATTCTATTTTCTTCGTATTCATTTCATCAAATTTATAGAAAACCAGAGCAGTGCTTTAAAAACCATGACGAAACAATCGTCGATTGACCGTCAACAATGTCATGGTAACGTCTCGCGTATTCGTAGCCACTTTCGCGGTGCCCCTACGCACGCGATCCCAAAGTGACTTCCTGCTCGCACGACTTATGCGAATATCAATGCCTCTCTAACGGTAACGAGTGAGATCTCTTTGAATGACCGTTTGTTTCGTTTATCGCAAACTCAAAATAAATGATTTGGTACATTTACCAATTTTTACAATTGTAACAGTTGTTAAATAGATTTATTTAATCAGATTCAACTATATTATTCAGATAGATTAACAATGGGTAAAAAATAATATAAGTTTAAACTATACGTTACGAAGTAAATTTTAAATGTTTTTACACGTTGCATTTTTATATGACATGTAAATTAACGACAATATTATCCTTCGCGTGTTTTTATTCGAATTGCTGAGCCATGTTTTATATAACCCCCGCGGCGTGAGGAGCTTCACACATAAGCTAATCGAGAAATGAAAAAGTAGATGCGAAAGAAATCGTCAAGTAGTAAGCAATCTTCGTATTACAAGGAATTAATATCTTGCCATTATGATTGGTCAGATATATACATATTTACAGATCAAGAATGTGAGAAATATCACGAAAATATTTGGAGGATAATTAGTGCAGTGTTTTGTCAACTGTTACAAAAAGTAACTTTAAGTTCAAGTAAACATCTTCCAATAGTCTATACTGGTGTAGTTAACGACTAAAACAATGGAGGTGAGTACTTTTAGATATTAGTTTCGCATAGTTAAATTGCGTCAGTGTAATAAATTTACTTTACACGTAAAAATCAGAAAGGTCCAATATTTACCTGGCCGGATTATCTAATTATCGCCATTATGATGTTAACGTCAGCCGGTATAGGGGTATATTATAGGTTTAGTGGTGGAAGGCAAAAAACCGCGGAGGTTAGTACACACAGCACAAAATTTTATTATTTGAGAAATAAAAATTGCACGAGTAATATTGAAAAATTTGTCGAAAAAACTAGGAATACTTTTCGGCAAATAGAGAAATGAACGTTCTTACGGTTGGAATAGCCATGATGGTATCTTTCGTATCTGCAATCACAATAATGGGCTTTTGCGCCGAGGTCTACACGTTTGGTTTTCAGTTTATATTGCATTATCTAGGTCCTTGTGCTGCAACCTGTATTGTATCCTATGTATACCTACCCGTATTTTATGAACTTAAAAATATGAGTGTCTACGAGGTAAATAATTTAATATTTTTGAAAGAAATTAAAGTAGTAATTATTAATAATATTAATGTTTATTATTCACCAGTACCTTGAGAGCAGATTCGGTGTATTGGTGAGGTTAACTACGAGTATCGCTAACTATATTCACCTGACACTATATACGGGCGTGGTTCTATTCGCTCCGTCGTTAGCTATCGAAGCCACTACAGGCCTATCTAGCAAAATCAGTATTAGTATTATTGCTGCGAGCTGCATATTTTATTCAACTATCGGTGGTATCAAAGCTGTCCTCGTTACCGACGTCTTACAGGCCTTCCTGATGTTTACTTCAGTTATCAGCCTCTTTGTGGTTGCTTCGGAGTACATTGACGGGGGTTTTACAAACATATGGAATATTGCCACTCAAGGAAATAGGACTGATATGTTCGAGTACGTGTTGTGCAGTTAAACACTACTATGTTTTAAATATTTTATAGTTACAGATATATGTTCGCAGCTTTCGACTAGATCCAACCATACGCCATACATCTATAAATTTGTTTATTGGCGGTTTCTTCATCTATGTATCATTGTACGGAGTTAATCAAGTAGAAGTTCAGCGACTTCTAACAGTTAAGTAAGTAACTTTCATTTGTCGTAACTACAAGTTTATAACTAACGTTGTTACAACAAACCAATAACTTGTAGAATCATCTATACAGATCTTTGAGGCACGCTCGAATAGCTCTATTCATAAATCTGCCACTCGTGCTGATTTTGAGTGGAATGACATTGTTTGCCGGGTTAGCCCTCTACGCTGTATACAAGGACTGCGACCCTCGGAAAAACGGGGATATCGCTTCTAACGATCGCATTATGCCTTACTTCGCTGCTACCAAAATGGTTAAATATCCAGGACTCGTTGGTCTCTTCATATCTGGTATCTTCAGCGCGAGTCTCAGTACCATCTCCGCCATGCTAAATTCACTGGCAGCTATATTCCTCGAGGACTATATCAAACGCATGTGCGTTAAATTAAATCGAACGTTTCCAGAGAACAGAGCAGCAGTTGTTGGCAAGTTACTCGTACTTATGAATGGTTGCGTGTGTACGACGTTAGCTTTCCTAGCTGAAAGTCTCGGCAGTCTTGCCACTCTGACTATTAGCATCACTGGAGCTATTGGTGGACCTGTATTCGGAATCTTTACTTTGGGAATGCTATTCGAGGTAGCAAATGAAATAGGAGCTTTTAGCGGCATTGTTACTGCGTTCATAATGATCATGTGGATGTCTTTTGGACAACCAAGACCTCGTCCCAAGTTTCTACCGGTATCTACCGTTGGATGCAATAATACCAATCTACTGACAAATTTTACGTCATCTGTACCTGTAATAACGTAAATTCCTTTTACTTTGATATTTACAGTCTTATACCTATTCAATTTCAGTGTAACTATTTGTTGTTAGATACCATAAAATCCATAATTATGATACATCTTATACTTTCACCCTTACAATAAATGAATAAAATGTAAACAATTGTATTTGCAGGCCACCAGTAGACGATACGCAATATTTCTACCTGTATCGGATCTCATATATGTGGTATGGTGCAATTGGTGCTACAATTACAATCGTAGTGGGTTTGATTGTAAGTTACATTTTCCGTTTCTTATTACGGCATCCTGACCGTGAGGTTGATCCAAGGCTATTTACACCTTTCGTAGCTAGAAGAATTCGTAAGCGACGAACTAACGTTGCTGGGACTACTAACAGTCAAATATTTACTCTTGAACAGTTGAATGATGAACGCTTTCAATGATTCGTTAGTTGAATTCTTCATAAAAAATATAAATATATAATAATATCATATCATTATCATTAAGAAAGTTAATTTTTTATAAAATATTTTATTTCTATTATTTCTGTGTTTTTCCCGAAATGAATGTCTATATGTAATTATTTTTATATATAAATTTTTATTTGACGATGTTATACAATTTGTATTATGATTAAGAAATAATTTTAATTTTATTAATTATAAAATATTAGAGATAAATTTAAAGGAAACTAAGCAAGGTCAATGATTACATCGATTACAACTACAGAAGATGGGTAATGAAAGACAAAGTCTTGATACATTATCCACTAATGACTTAATGACGGAAATTTGCTACTTCCTGATCCAAACTCATCCTTCTCTCATTTTTTAACATCATTTATCTTCAAAGTACACTAAACAAAAAATCGCGAAATGGAGTAGATCTAAAGAGGTGGTTTCTAATTCACACGGAAACAATCAATGGTTACACGTCAACAGTATTATGGTGTTGTGTCACGTATTCATAGCCACTTTCGCGGTATTCCCGTAAACCGATTTCCTAGCTGTGTGAGATTGGAATTGTTACGCTTCTGTAACAGTTTCAAAAAAGTTTTTATTTACGTGCTTGTTTATTTGGCTTTGAAGGGAATGTACAAATGGAAATATATAATACGGACTTTCGAAACAATCTTCAAGTGTCAATTAAACTTTATTAAACTATAATTAAACTATGTTAATGTTACGGTGATATTATAATGTATTATATTATTATGGTATTTTTGATACGAATAAAACTATTATCGAAACAGTGAGTTTTAAGTGAAGATTTTCAGATTTTATATTTCTTGGTTTACACTTGAAACATTAAAGTTATCATTTAAATAATGGAGGTAAGTAATTAATTACATTAACTGATAATAGTTATTTATGCACTTAGGGAGTAAAATAGGCATTTATTCGAGAGCAGTAATTTATTCAAGGGAATAATCGCCTTTTACTACTGAACTGTGCATATAAAATTTTTCATCCTGATCAATTAAAAAGTCACTTTTTGCAATAACAATTGTTTTTTAATTTCTATATCTTTTCAATATTATATAATTTTTTGAAATATTTAATTTAAAATAATAAATTTAATGTTTAAACGAACGACATTTTTATGGTAAATAATACATTTACTGATTATTTAAGTGATATTCGAAATAAACAATAAGACCGGAAACAGTTGTCTTCAAATGTTTAAAATTATGTAAATACGTAAAATCCTTTCTAATTATGATTTAATAAAACTTAAATTTTTAGTATACGTTAAAATCGATAATATTTTGGTGCTAAATTTATTTGTTATGCCAAATATTCCCCATCCTATTGTAAGATATAACATTTTGAACTGCAGTGCACTGTAAAATTTTTAAAATATAATCAATTGAAATTAACATTGTTGCATAGAACGAAAAAGGATTAATTTTCACATGGCAGGATTATCTTATCATTGCTACCATGATGCTAATCTCAGCCGGTATAGGGGTCTATTACAGATTCACTGGTGGCAAGCAAAAAACTCTAGAGGTGAGCAAATTTTAAAAATGAGTCCATAAATGGATATACTTATATGTCAGAATGCACTCACCACTGTATAACAGATTGGAGTGGATAAATATATTAATTATTATAAAATAATAACTTCTATACAAAAAACTTATAAGAAAAAGTTTGTCTGGACTTCTCGTAAAATATTTTATTTTTCTCAGTGTAAAATTAAATCATTAATTACTTTTATTGAAACTATAGGAATACTTCTCGGCCAACAGGCAAATGAACGCCTTTACGGTTGGAGTAGCCATGATGGTTTCCTTTATATCCGCTATCACAATTCTGGGTGTCAGCGCCGAGGTTTATACGTTTGGTTTTCGATTTATATTTTTATACGGAGGTTCAATCATTGGTACTTTCATCGTATCATATATTTACCTACCCGTTTTCTTTGAATTTAAGAATATGAGCGTATACGAGGTATGCAATTCAAGAACAAAAACGTCCAATATATCATGAAATTAAACACGATTATCTGATCTTAATAAGGTGTATAATAACTTTCAGTACCTTGAACACAGATTCGGTCTATCAGTACGTTTAGCAACAAGTATCGCTAACTATATTCAGCTAACACTGTATACAGGAGTCGTTCTATACGCTCCGTCCTTAGCTATCGAAGCGACCACAGGTCTGTCCAGTAAAACTAGCATTAGTATCATAGCCGCTATCTGCATTTTCTATTCGACCCTTGGGGGTATTAAAGCTGTCTTCATTACCGACATCTTACAAGCCTTCCTGATGTTTGCTTCAGTTATCAGCCTCTTCGCGGTAGCTTCGAATTACATCGAAGGTGGTTTTGGAAATGTTTGGAATATTGCTACTCAAGGAAACAGAACCGACATGATCGAGTAAGTACAAAACAATCCAATGCTATAGAATAATTAATTAATATTACTAAATTTTTGTAGCTTTCGGTTAGATCCAACGATACGTCACACTTCTTTAAACTTATTGATAGCTGGTTTTTTTATCTACCTTTCACTGTTCGGCGTTAATCAAGTTGAAGTTCAACGGCTTTTAACGGTAAAGTAAGTAAATACTATTATTTAACGAACAAGTAGCATTGATATTGCATAACAGAATGATAACATAGAAATCATCTGCGTAGATCTTTGAGGCACGCGCGAATCGCTTTATTCGTTAATCTGCCTCTTATTGCTGGAATTTGCATAATAACTGCATTTTCTGGATTGGTACTTTATGCCGTATACAAAGACTGTGATCCACGGAAGAATGGAGATATCGCCTCCAACGATCGCATTATGCCTTACTTTGCTGCTACCAAAATGGTAGATTACCCAGGACTCACTGGACTTTTTGTATCTGGCATATTTAGTGCTACCCTGAGCACAATCTCTGCCATGCTCAACTCACTGGCAGCTGTTTTTCTCGAGGATTACATCAAACGTATGTACATAGCGTTAAATCGAACATTTCCAGAAAATAGAGATGCTGTTGTTGGCAAGATACTTGTACTTTTGAACGGTTGCGTCTGTGTAACAATAGCCTTTATAGCTGAAAGTCTTGGAAGTATTACCACTTTAGCCATTACAATTACGGGAGCGATTTGTGGACCTGTCTTCGGAATCTTCACTTTAGGAATGCTATTCGAAGGAGCAAATGAAATAGGTGCGTTTGTTGGTATTATCGTTGCACTAATAATCGTCTTGTGGGCAGGTTTTGGGCAACCTAGACCTAGGCCTAAACCTCTTCCGACTTCTATCGCTGGATGCAATAATATTGGTTTGTCAACCAACTTGACATCAACGGTATCTGCAGTCACGTAAGTACCATTTTAAAATAGTTCAATTTCAATTTTCAAAATATTTCTAAAAAAATATATTTGTTCCGAAACATTCGAATTTGCCTTCCAAAAACCAAATCATGCCTTCGTCATTGATAATAAATATGTTTTTCAAATGATACCTGTTTCATATGAAATATTAACAAATAAAAAAATTCAATATATATTCCCAGCCCCGCATTAGACGAATCACAGTACTTCTATTTGTATCGGATATCGTACATGTGGTACTGTGCAATTGGAGTGGTTATCACAGTTGTATTGGGCTTAATCGTGAGTTACATTTTTCGCCTCCTGTCCCGGAAACCCGAGCGTGAGCTTGACCCAAGATTATTCGCACCCTGTATTGCTCGGAGAATCCGAAAACGCCGAGCTGATGTTGCTCGTACCACTAGCAGTCAACTGTTTGCTCTTGAGGAACGAAACGTCCGGCGTTTTACCTGACAATGTTAAGTTAAAATTAAATTGTATTTCTTTTTATTTATGAGAAAATTTTCGTTAAGCTATACATTTGAACATTCATCCAGTTCATTTGTTCATTTTATCTACGTCACAGTCTCCTGCACTATAATTGCAATGCTTCATTATCATGCGTCTTGAAAATCTAAACAATCCCATTCATTGATATTCCGAACAGCGTAGTTTGCTAGAGCCAAGTTTAATTTCAAACGTGAAAGCGCATTGGCATTAATTTAGGAAAATATGAGATTTATCTTGTCCTATAAGGAAAAGCAATATATTTATAATCAAATCTTGAAAGAAAATAATTCGAAATATTAGACATATTGAGTATACTTTTTAAATGATTTAAATTTCCTATAAAAATAATGAAAATTGTAAGAGTGTAGTTATTCACCAAACGATTAACAAATCTTTTCTTTGAAATATTAAATTCATCTTTTCTTTTTTGTAAAATATTGTTAGATTTCTACTTTGTAGTTATCTACTTTGTAATTAATATTTACCTATTTTTCATAAAAAGCTTCAATTATAAAGTGCTTGATTGCATAAATTATCAATAAAGCAGTTATAATGAGAAATATTTTGTTTTCAAACTAGTTAAATGTATGCACAAAAAATATAATAAAGATGTTTAAAAAATAAAATAGCTATTGTGTAAAACACGAGGTAAAACACGAACACTTCAATGACATAAATATTCGGAAACTTTTACACGTTTATATAAGTTAAAGAATTTTAATTTTAGTTATATTAGAATGTGTGATTATGATCTTATCTGGTACAAATGTAATTAATTGAGGAAGAACAAATTTAGTTAATAAAATAATAAAATATATATTATATCGACTGCCCAAATAACTGGAATAGATAAAATATCTTATTACATTATGATTATATCTTTACGAAACTATTCGTCAACAATAATTTTATATAATACTTTATACCAATGTTTGAAAAATTTAGTGAGACATATATTAGTCTAAATATATATTAATTGCCCTCATTAATCTATATGCCAAAATCGCGTCAATTAAGCAATTAGTAATAAAAATGCGGAATGACTTTAATCTCTACTGTGTACCGACGATTATTACTTAGATTACTCATGTAGCAAGCTATATTTAAAATAACTAAACATGTATAAATTCAAAAAAAAAAAAGAAATAAGAAACAGATGTCAAAGTAGTATGTACTCTTAAATGGAATTAAAAACGTAATATACTCTCTGTAATCTCTTTCACATATACTAGAATCGCGTTTGCGTGTTTCTGTAACTCGAATTGCTGAGCCATGTTTTATATAAGCCTCGGAGCGTTCGGATCCTCGCGGATGCGCTAAAACCGAAGGGAACGAGTAGATGCGAACAAAACGTCAAGTCGTAAACATTCGTCACATTTGGCGGAGTTGATTTCTCCCATTATGTCTAGTGTGAGTAACTTAGTTTATCAAGAACATAGAAACCACCACCATGCGACAATTCGAAAAGTAATTCGTACTGTGTTTTGGAAGTTATAGTATCGAGCATCAAAACAGGATTTTATTCCGTAACTGTCGATTGTTCACGACTTGAATTTAATTTAATCGGATCGTCTTTTGAATAATGGAGGTCAGTATTTCATATTAAGATATTTCATTAATTATAATCAATACGCATTTTTATTCTGTAACACAAATAAAATCAATAAGTTGATGTAACAAAATTTTTATTATTTTTAATAATGTATACTTGTATTTTTTTTAAATGTAATCGATATTTTATGCAACCAATATATGATAAACAATAATATTTTTAATAGAGCGAAAAAGGATCGATATTAACATGGCAAGATTACTCGATCATCGCCATCATGATGTTAGTTTCGTCTGGTATTGGAGTCTATTATCGGTTTACCGGGGGCAGACAAAAAACAATCGAGGTGAGTGTTTTCAAAAGAAAAAACTGATTTTACTCATATAGTAACTGAAGAATACACCTCTGATCGTATCACGAATAATAACTGCCAATACGATTAACGATTTAATCACTGTGAGGAAATTACACAAATGCAATTCGCAAGTCGAGTTTCATTCATTCGCGAATCCTGATCTACCGGAAAAGCAAGTACGAGTTTTGCTTCTTTATACATCGTATACCAATTGAGATTTTTTTTTCAAGTCCATTTCACCTATATACACAAACCGATAAATCATTTTAATTTTTGTTGCGATTCTTAAACATGATATAAGTTAATAATTAATAGTGTTATAATAATAATGTTGTACCTCTTTGATGCTTACAGCAGTATTGAATAAGCTTTAAGGAGTAGTTCAGTATATATTACTAACCTGTAAAGAGAAAAAAAATAGTAGATTAAAATAATGAACGCAACTAATATTTTAATTCGATTATAATTTGTACATTATTGTTATTCTATATAAGTATTGCATTAAAATTTGATAATATATTTTAAAATACACAATTTTATTATTTATTTAAACCAAAATTCCAATTTTTAAACGTATGTAAAATTTTATAGTATTAAATAAATAAGGTTCTGTTAAGAAATATGTAACGATATTTTTGTTGAATAATATAAAAAATGTTTATTTTTTATTATAATAACAAACATTGCGAATTGTTAGTTTATTAGTTTTTTTTAATAAATTTATAGATAATAAACGCTATCTCCAGTGTTCGGAATTTAAATCACATCCGAATATAACAATAGTTCCATTGATGATACCTTTCGACTTCTTTATTGCAACACGTATAGCCGTCATTAAATGGTTAATCAACACATTTTACTGCCGTTCACAGTGATTTGATTTCTCGAATAATCGTAGATCTATATACGTATTTACCGAACGAGAGCGAAGTACTCGTGACCCACTGAGTATTTATTATTCCCACATGTACTGTACATTCTTTGGTCAAGTTGCTTAATAATATAACTTGATAATTCTCACCTATATAACATCGATCGCATCCTTCGCATGTTTGGAATAATCATACATTTTAATTATCTGCACAATAGGAATACTTCAGAGGGAATGGCCAGATGAATATCTTTACAGTTAGCATAGGAATGATGGTCTCTTACGTCTCTGCTATTTCTATACTGGGTAACTGCGCCGAGGTTTACACATTTGGTTTCATTTTTATATTCTACTACGGAGGCGCTATCATCGCACTGATTACCGTATCATACGTCTACCTACCTGTTTTCTACGAATTAAAAATTATGACTGTCTACGAGGTAAATTATACTTGTTCTTTTTTGTTTTTTTTTTATAAAAAGTTAATAATTTTTTGGTTATTTAATTTTTGTGAACTTTTTTAGTACCTCGAAAAAAGGTTCGGTAGAAAAATGCGTGTAGCAATGAGTATCTCCAATTTAACTCAGGTAATGCTATATACTGGGGTAGTTCTATACGCACCATCGTTAGCTATCGAAGCAACTACAGGATTGTCGAGTAAAACGAGCATCAGCATAATAGCCATAATATGTATGTTCTATTCAACGATTGGTGGTATCAAAGCTGTTCTGATTACCGATATCTTACAAGCCATACTGATGTTTAGTTCACTATTCTGCATTTTGATAATTGGCTCGAATCACGTAGAAGGAGGTATTTTAAACGTATGGAGTATCGCCACCGAGGGTAATAGACTTGACGTATTCGAGTAAGTAATTATCTTAATCTATTCAATTTTTTTTAATATTTATTAAAGCAAACATGTGATCATTCTAGCTTTCGACTAGATCCAACGATACGTCACACCGCTGTAAATTTGTTAATTGGTGGTATTTTTATTTTTTCCTCGATATATGGCGTCAGCCAAGTTGAAGTTCAACGACTTTTAACAGTAAAGTAAGTAGATGATGATATAGCTAATTTACAATAATTCTGTTATAATTTAAAAAAAATAATGCACACAGGTCCTTAAAAGATGCACGATTGGCACTATTTATAAATGTACCTCTGATGTTGTGCATTTGTATAATGACGATGTTTGCCGGATTGATTTTCTTCGCCATATACAAGGATTGTGATCCCATCTCAATAGGTGAAATCGCATCGAATGATCGTATTATGCCTTATTTCGCTGCTACTAAACTGACCATCTATCCAGGGCTCATTGGGCTTTTCATAGCAGGGATTTTCAGTGCCAGCTTGAGCTCGATATCGGCTATTCTTAATTCAGTTGCTGCTATTATTTTAGAAGACTATGTTAAACCTTTGTGTAGCACGTTCGGTAAAAATATTTCGGAACAAAAAGCCGTTGTCTTAGGGAAGTTTCTAGCTCTGATGAATGGATGCATCTGTTTGGTCATGGCATTTTTAGTCGAAAATTTTGGTAGTCTTACAACCACGGCCCTTTCGATCACTGGAGCTATTTGCGGACCTCTACTTGGAATTTTTACATTAGGTATGATATTTGAAGGAGCTAATGAGGTTGGATCACTTGTTGGTGTGATCACAGCACTAACTATTTGTTTGTGGATGAACTTTGGTTATCCTAAACCGCAACCTCCGAAGCTTCCAATATCTACGGCTGGGTGTAATGCCACAACGTTAATTATTGCTAATACATCGTCATCTATTACAGTGTGAGTATTTTTCAAACATTATTTTATAACATTTTTAAAAAATTAAATATACCTCGTTTATTTTGATAAAAATAAAATATAAGGATAAAGATAAATAACGCGCTAACAAACAGGTATTTAGCAGCTGATTCATTAAGTTGTCAAAAGAAAGTCTCATATATAATACCGCGCAGCAAGTCCGCAACTTGTATATTTTCAAATGGGTTAATTGCGTACATCCGAGACACAAATAATAGTAGACTACCGGAAAAAAAAGACTATGTCAAATCCAATGAGCATTGTCCAGCTATTATTCGCTATAATTCGAACGTTTTAAAATCTATACAATAAAAATGGTCCATCGAGCGTAAAAAAGGGACATCATTCCGGAAATCCGTGATTCTTTGTAACGGTATTTGTATGAAAAAAAGTACACTAGTATCGGGCAATACTGTCACCTGTTCGATAATTTGACGTTTATCCTTGCAATTCACGTTATATATTAACCGTTAAAGCTGATATTGAATCAATTTCCGGTTTCTTAGTCGCATAGTCATAGCAAGACCCGCAGCTTCTCTTTTATATTACGCGAAACGAGAAAAAGGAAAATGTGTATGTACTTGAAAATTAATCCTATTTTAATTTAATATTTTTATATCAGCATAAATATTAAGATATTGATTTTTGCGCTGGAACTTGAAATTTCTAAAACGCACTCTAATTAATTTTTTTATATAATAGGATTATTTAAAATGTATAACATTAAAATAATTAAAATAAATAAATTAAATTGAATAAATAATAATTTTTCAGGGAACCAATAGAAGAGACGGAATATTTCTACTTATATCGGATATCCTACATGTGGTACAGTGCAATCGGAGTAACGATTACAGTGGTGGTTGGTCTTACTGCCAGTTATATATATCGCTACTTCGCTCGCAAACCCGAGCGTGAGCTCGATCCAAGACTCTTCACACCGTTCGTGGCTCGAAGAATTCGTAAACGACGGGCTGATATAACTCGTACCACCATAAGCCAAGTGTTCACCCTTGAGGAGCCAAGCCCTCGACGTGGCCAATGACAATCGAATGACGAGGGTGCGACTGACATCGAGTTCAGAGTACCCCTCGGCAAAATGGCTAATGATTTTTGGCAAGCACACGAATTCGAAACCATGCATGGATTTGAAGCTGATGGCGAATGAACTCACGAGATACTTCATTAGTTACCTAAATTACCGAGATTTACGTTATTGTACATCAGCTTTCGTTTCTAACCGGATTTTTCTTCTAATAGAAGTTTAAAAACGGATCTTATTTAAAATACGTGTTGACGATATTAAATTATAAACATTCGTAGTTTTATAATAATCGATAATATCATATTTTTAATTACATACGTTTAATTGTTTTCGTTTCACTAAAATTTAAAGTAAAAAGAAATATTTTTCTTCTCTTGGAAAAACTCCGAAGAAACTTTAATTACTTGTCACTTCACGGTAAACGCGTTTTTAAAAAGCCACCTCTGTGTGTACATAATACCTCGAAATATCTACGTAAAAACACAAACTTTAGTGCCTTAAACTTGTAAATAAATTTGGTTTCGATCGATGACCAATATTGAAAAGACTAACGAATAGGCGACTTAAGAAAAGTCGATCATCAACATAACTTACAGTGTAATTGTTAAGCTCAAGTGTCATTCTGAATGCGTGAGTGCGGTAGCATGAAAGGTGGGAAAGATGAAAATCATTCCAGTACACGAGTGTTACGAGAACCTCATAAATTTTAAGCGGAGACAAAAACATTGATGGAAGAGGGTGGACTGAAACCTATCCAAACACCGGAATTTCCGACATCAGTGCATTTTTTTTAAAAGAAAAGTGTGTGAGAGTGTATTTGAAGAATTTTTAGTTGTAATTTCTATGACTGTTCTTTTAATGTGATTTGAAGATTTTGTATTTTAAGTATTTTGTTGACTGTAAAATAAATACTTGCCTACGTTGATTAAACTAGGTTTAATTGTGTAAATATAGATTGTAATATATTATAATCCTTAATATAGCAATTCGAATTGTAATGTATATATTTAAAATAATTTTAATTTGTTATATAATTTTTCTATTGTACAAAAGAAATTATTTGTATTGAAATAAAACATATTTTATTAATATTATTATATACATTAATTGTATAATCTAACCGAAAGGAATAACTGATTTATGATTATTTGCACTAAGTAATTCTTGCTTTTTGCAACTTTCATAATCCACTCTGCATATACGAATTAAATTTGCATTTTGAGTTTCGTACATTGTTTATATGTATCTTTAAAATATCAATCCATCTTACTTTTACCACGTTAGACTCGTACTATTAAAGAAAAAAAAATCATTGTACAATGCAATAAGATAAACGAGGTACGTTAGATAACCGGTATTCTCTAAATTTCATACCGCTTGGTTTTTTACACCTTTGAATAGCCAATTAGCGCCAATATTTTTGTACCACTCGTTGTTTCTGTTTAATAATTCACTGCTACATTTTACTATAGGTACACATTCATTATACTGTTATTTATATACGTCAAATGCATATATCGTACTGGTGCAACGAAATACATATGCATCTCGTATAGGTGAAAGTTAACTAACGCAACGGGTTTCTTTTTGAAGATGTCAAGCTGTCCAGTGCAGTTTAGCCTCTACAATTAACACCTACACGAAGAAAAAGAATTACATTTTTCTATAGTTACGTGTAAATTTTTAAGGTTTAAGGTTCGTTGAATTACGAGGTTATTTTTATCTGTACTTGAATTTTAGATTTATCTAATATTTAATATGTTATTGACTTACGTAACCGATTTTACTTCTTACAATTTTTTTTCTTCAAAGAATTTCAACTAAAATGATTGAAAAATTAGTATTACAAAATATGTAATAGAGAACGAAAATAAATTACTTTAAACAACTTGTTTTGGTTTTGAATAACAGTACTCCTTTCAGAGATGTAGCATCTATTGATTAGCACAGCAAATTGTCTTTTTTCACTTAAAAATTATAACTGCTTATTAAATTAAAAATTGTGAATAATTAAATGATAACTTGAAAAGTAATCTACCGATAAGACGAGTGACTAAATCGATTAAATGGAAACCGAAATTTGATTCGCGTCCAACGTGTAGCGAGTTAATGACAGGAATTGACCGATTACCAACACCGCATGATCTTTCTCTTATTTTCTCGTATCTTTCTCATAGTTTTGTTCTTCGTATGTTAAAGAAATAATACAAAAAAAAATTCGAAACCATATATACATTAAAAAAGATGTTTTTTAAGTCATGTTGAGACAATCGTCAATTGACCATGAACAATGTCATGGTAGTGCATTCATAGCCACTTTCGTGTTACTCCTACAAACGCGGGCACCCAAAGTGACTTCCTGTTTAAACGATGCATTTGCAAATATCAATGCTCTTGTAACGGTAAAGAGTGTGGTTTTGTTGTGCGTCTGTCTGTTTGGTTTTCAGGGAAAGGAGATGTAGTCAGTTGAAACCGTCTATTATTTGAAAATTCGATTCTTTAAACGACACATGTTTATTATTATTTATCTATTTTTTAAATAATACATCATTTTATTAAATATACTTTTTTATTAATTGTAGATGTCCGAGTAATAAAATTAATATATAAAGTATGCTACAGAAGTTCATACGGCAAACACATGATGCATTGTCTGTTCCGGAAATATAGAAACGTATCATTTTGCGGTTAAACTAGAGCATTATTTATTCATTATCTAGTTACGTTTCAAGGCTTCAACAATTTCTCATGAGATCTATAAATACGTCTAGCTCATATATTTTAAAACTTTTAACTAATAAATTACTAGTCTTTCGGTATAGTGTTAGTTTCTGAATAACTATGATTTAACCGTCCAAGTAACGAAAAAAAGTTCCGAATGTTAAATATTGTAAATCTAATTTACGTACGTCTATAAGCATACCAACTGGAAAGATCCAATGAGATTAAGTAATCTAAAAAATAAAATAGATTTCCAAGAACTTTTAAAATTTTAACTGCGGTTTGAATATTAAACACATATTACCTACAATCTTTTCGACAAGGCATTTTTGCATTATCCATATATAACTACTACATTTACCATACTTCATTATACATATATGTATATATATAAATATATCAATGCAATATTTTATTTTGCCTGTTATTGTAACGCGAATTGCCATGCGATGTTTTATATAACCTTAGGATAGTTAGGATCCTCGTGGATACGTTTAAACAGAAGTGACCGAGTAGATGCGAACAGAACGTCAAGTCGTGAGCATCCACCTCATCTGACACAGCTCGTTTCTCGCAGAGTGTTTAGAGTGATTGCACACTGCATTAACAATATAAAGAATTTCATACTTAATTATGAATTTAATTAGTAATGGTTTATGACATTTATAAAATAATCACTGATATACATTATTTGAAGTTAAGATTTTTCAGTACGTTTACACCTTAATACAAATTTGCAGAGAGGCGAAATAAATATTTAAAAATGGGGGTAAGTATTATTGATTTTTATATTTTTAATGTTAACATTTTTTTTAATATAATACTTTTTAGCATATATTATTTTTTAAATTAAATTTTTTTTTAAAAGTTTGTTTTAATAATCTTTACAATGTTTCTTGCTTATAATATTGAATTATTATTAATTTAAGAAAAGTAGTTCAGGAATGTAGATAGTAATATTAAAATAATATTTAAAAGTTTTTACATACTTATGGAGCAGAAATATTTATTACTCATTGATTATATACGGTGTAGCAGAATTATTAAATATCACTTTGCGAGTGTAAGGGGTAGCGATAAACCCCAATGTTAAACTCCCATTAGTCGGCGAAACTTGGAAATTTGATAATTACATAGAGTAGTATTTATTTTAAGGATAAGCAAAATCTTTTGACAATAATTAATATATTTTCGTAAATAATATTATTTAAATAAAAGAAAATTTATTTGAAGTAACACTACACGTAGAAATAAATTACAAAATTATTTTTACTCAAATTACAAATATTATTTTCCGATGTATACGTAATCCAACTATGTACCATTTTTTGTGGTGACATTCGAAAATTACGACTGTTCGTAATTTAGACGAGTGCGCGCATGTACACAATTAGTGACGTAATTTAAAATCGAATACTACTGTTGCAGGAATATCGTCTACTTTTTTTTTTAATCAGTTAATTGGAAAATGTAATTTTTTTTTTCAACAAGTACTTCTATATCGAAATGTATTATCTGCACTGATAATGTAACCTAATACGTCAAACAATTTGTATATAATTGAAAAGTAAGATTTGAAATGAATATTTGTGTGCGTAGGTCGAGAAAGAATCGATATTCACATGGCAGGATTATTTAATCATCGCTATCATGATGTTAATCTCGACTGGCATAGGGATCTACTATAGGTTCACCGGCGGCAGACAAAAAACGATCGAGGTGAGCGCACCGCGAAAAAGCAGGTTTTCGCACAAAGAAACCGAGGAATACACCTTTGATCATATCACGCAGGATAGCTGCCAATACGATTAACGATTTAATCATTGTAAAGAAGCTGCACAAATGTTATTCGCAAGTCGTGTCTCATATATTTGTGGATTCCGATCTACCGGACAGTCTACTTATTATTTGATTGAATATTGTTTAGATACTAATGTAAATTCTTTATCCTAGAATTTTTTATAATTCTTTAGTCAATCGAAAAAATTAAACAATTCGTAAATATTGTAATTATAATGCGTACACGTTTGATAACAAGGTCCTAACAAAAAGTCAAATATTAACTCGTGCAAAGAATAACAAAATATAAGAAATATAGTAAGGAAATAATAATGTATCATAATCATATATTTATCTGCCGCATTAATAGGAGTACTTCTCGGCCAACAGAGATATGAGCGTCCTCACAGTTGGGATAGCCATGATGGTTTCATTTGTATCTGCAATCACAATTCTGGGTATCTGCGCCGAAGTTTACACATTTGGTTTTATATTCGTATTCTTCTACGTAGGTTCTATAGCTGGAATCACTACAGTATCATTTGTCTACTTACCAGTTTTCTTTCGACATAAGAGTATGACCGTATACGAGGTAATTCTCTAATCGTCAATATTTTGATTATACCGACGTTATTGGTAGTAAGATCATTATTATTAACTGTTTTAATTTATTAAAACAATGTTCTAGTATCTCGAAAAAAGGTTCGGTCCGACTGTGCGTCTAGCTACGAGCCTGGCCAACTTTTTGCAATTGACACTTTACACAGGTGTGGTTCTGTATGCTCCATCTTTAGCTATCGAAGCGACCACGGGATTATCAAGTAAGACCAGCATCACCATAATAGCCGTCATCTGCATGTTCTATTCGACAGTTGGAGGAATCAAAGCTGTTTTAATTACCGACGTTATACAAGCCGTTCTTATGTTTGCTTCACTGATTTGCATCTTAGTAGTAGCTGCGGATCACGTTGAGGGTGGCATCTCAAACGTTTGGAATCTGGCGAGCCAAGCTAATCGTACAGAGATATTCGAGTGAGTTATTCATTACATAATTAAAATCGTTGAAAATATTTATATTAACTAGCTAACCACAAAAATTATGTAGTTTTAGACTGGATCCAACGATACGTCACACATCAGTCTGTTTATTCGTTGGTGGTTTCTTTCTTTACTGTTCAATATATGGCGTCAACCAAGTTGAAGTTCAACGGCTATTGACAGTTAAGTAAGTAAGGTGTTAATATTTAAATTGCAATAGACACGAAAGACATAAAATTTACTAAAATTCTTTTCATAGAACCCTGAACCAAGCAAGACTGGCTTTATTTATCAATTTGCCGTTAATGTTGTGTATGGGTATAATGACGTTATTCACTGGACTCGTCCTTTACGCCGTGTACAAGGACTGTGATCCACGTACAATTGGTGAAATAGCTTCGAATGATCGTGTGATGCCTTACTTTGCTGCCACTAAATTAACCATCTACCCAGGATTGACAGGTCTCTTTGTGTCAGGAATTTTCAGTGCTAGCCTTAGCACGATCTCCGCAATGCTCAACTCTCTAGCAGCAGTATTTCTCGAAGATTATCTCAAACGAATATACTTCAAATTAGGACGAAGTTTCCCAGAGAATAAAGCCGTTTTCTTTGGAAAACTTCTCGCATTGAGCAATGGTTGCATTTGTTTAATGATAGCTTTTATAGCTGAAAGCCTTGGCAGCCTTGCCACTTTGGTAATTTCAGTCACAGGTGCAATTGCCGGACCTGTGCTGGGAATTTTTACTTTGGGCATGTTATTCGAGGAAGCCAACGAAATAGGAGGATTAGTTGGATTCGCTACTTCATTGAGCATTTGTCTGTGGGCAACTTTCGGACGTCCTAAACCTCAACCTACGTTACTCCCAATCTCAACTGCTGGATGTAATTCTACTATTCTGCCAAGCGATATTAGTGTAACTATCGTGTAAGTGGCTAAAAAGTTTTTAACTCTTTGTGAAACTTGATATGAAACTTGATGAAATTTGATATGAGGATTGTGATCTTGATTAATAGTTATTTATGCACTAAGAGAGTAAAATTAGCATTTATTCCCGCGGATGAAAGTTGTTGCTTGAGTTTGAACGAGCTTAGTAATTCATCTAAGGAAATAATCGCCTTTTACTTCCGAAGTATATATAAACCTGAGTTAGCTGTATAATAAGGCTTACATGCCCATAATTGCGTCGGGAGCTGTCGCGCCTTTTGATTTTTTACCCAAAACATCCTCAAAAAGAGCACTTTATTCGATGACAATGATAGTTTTATTCTTTTCTCTTTTGTATCAATTTAAATTTTCCTATTATTATATTAATTAGACAATTATGTGCTAAAAAATTTCAAGTCTTAACTGAAAATGTGTTTGTAACTATTTTTATATTAATGGCACTGTGAATGCGATATCTAAAAAGAAAATCCGAAAAGTAACTGCCGGGAATAAAATACAATTTTATTTTCACGTTTGAAGACAATAAGTAGGCTTTTTGGGTGGCTTATTGAATAAAAAAGTAATTATATTATATACTCCTTAATCAACAAAATTAGCACATGCAGGTTATAATAATTGTGTTGCAATTTACAGGCCACCCGTAGATGAAACGCAGTACTTTTATCTATATAGGATTTCTTACATGTGGTACAGCGTAATGGGAACAGTGATAACAGTGCTGGTGGGTTTGATCGCGAGTTATGTTGTTCGCAAATTTTCACGCGGTCCAGAACGAGAGCTCGATCCAAGTTTATTTACACCCTACGTAGCTCGAAAAATTCTCAAGCGAAGGGCGGATATTGCACGAACGACCAGTAGCCAAGTCTTCACCCTCGAAGAGTCACGAAGCCGACGTGATCATTAGTAATTTAATCATGATCACGCATATGAAAATTTTACTATGGTCATGGACAATAATTTACATCCGCGTGTCATTCAATAGTATTTTTAATAATAATTTCGTATGTAAAGTGTTGAAGCCAATCGGTAATTTCTAGTTACGCAAATTCTTACGAAAAAAGTGCCCATAAATACTAACACTTCAAAATCCAGCAGATGTAAACGAGAGATTAATCACTTAACGATTCGCGCAAATAGTACTTTACAAAATTGATTTCATTTTCATTATCAGTACAATAAAATAATGTGATAAATCATATCGTTCATATTTTCCAGTGAGTGATATCACAAAAACAATGCAAAACCGGGTAAAAATGTATAAACAACGATGTACTTGTCGCATGTTATTTTAGATTTATTATATGCAAATATTATTTTAGTTAATTGTTCCTTTTGAACAAAGAAGGACGAATAATTGGAAATCACAGTTTTATCCCAGTACTTCCAAGGTTAAAAAATAATTACTATGTTTAAATGTACAAATATATTGTTATAGTTAATACTTTACTCTTACATACATGAAATATTGTTTATATAAAGCTTAAAAATAGATTACAAAGATTACCTATTAAGAACTACATAAAAATAAACAATTGTTTGAAATAATTTTTCTACATTAATAATGGTTTATAATTTATTTATATTATTTTCTGCTTTAATTATATTTATAATATATATATTGCTTACCAAAAATCATTGAAAATACTAAAGACATCGCTGTTTTAATAATGTTCTTATGTATAAAATTTAGTTTTAAGATAAGAAGTGTTCAATAAAATAATAAATTTTCTCGTACAAAATATTGTGGTTCTACTGAATAAAACATGTTTCTACGTATACATTACTATTTAATTATCACAAAAATAAAAATTTATTCAGCTATAAAAAATTACGTCAATTCATAAAGAATAAAAGAAAGTAAATATTTTTCTCGGAAAAGCGATTTAAATAGAAATCAAGGTGAAATTGTAATGCTCATGAATAATGTTGGTAATTACTGTTGTAATGACCAACATTTAAATTCAACAAAGCACTGCTTGTTCCAGTGACCAACCCCTCGGTTGAAAACTATTTATAAGTAGTACCAAGTTAATTCATAGTTACTCGTATTCCAAGTGAAAATGTAGATTATCACTGTAGATAATAGATTAAAATGTTTCAATTACTAAATATAATTTTAATTGTTATTCACAATTCTTCTACTTATTAAAAAATAAATAAGGAATTGCTTGATATGTAAAATAAGTCGTACAAATTAGACATACACTTTACTGTCCAATTCGAGTACTGCATTTTATCTACACTATAGCCATAGTATACAAAAAGATAATAACTCAAAGTATATTAAAAAAATTACAGCTTCTCATCAAACTAATTTAATAACAAACTTATGTCTCCTTACGGTAATGTGAGTTGACTCATACACCTTAATGCGAAGATTCGTAATCGAGACCTTAGGCGATCGAATTTACAAGGTGTGGCTCACCCTCGAACTTTACCATGGGAAATGCTAGCGGTGTTTCGTGCTATTAAAACGTTTTCCTTGTCAATATTTTTCATTTCTCCTAATCACGTAATTAAACGCAAGTGAATTAAAGGACTGTATTTATTTCAAAGCACCAATAATTCTTTCAAATTATGATTTATTCGAACTAGAGAGATGTAAAGAACTAATTTTAACATTACTTTAGTTGATTAAAAACGTAGCAATTGTTTCTTTAATTTTCTATTCTAAATTCTGGAGACTAATGTACAAATTCTTATATATATATTTCAAATTTTCTTGACGAGATTCAACTATAACATCCATGAAACCATAAATTCTTTAGTAACTTTTTTTTTATAGGAACTTATTTTATACCATTTACATACATGTATATCAACGATTTAGTAACCTTCGCATGTTTTTGTACTACGAATTGCCGTGTAATGTTTTATGTAACCATATTTTATGTAGCAGATCCGTGAAGAATAGAACAGAAGTACGCAAATAGATGCGAACGAAACGTTAAGTCGTAAGGATTTATCTTGTTTGTAACAGCTGATTTTTTACTTTACCTCTATTGCAAAAACTAAACACTCGATATACCAATATTATGTAAAACCACACGAAGACAATTATGAATTTAGTTGATAAAGAAAAAGCTTATACTGGATTCGACAAAAGAATCGTTGAAAAAGCATCACTTAAAAACTTGTAGTAGTTTGTCTTATTCAAAGTCTTAAGCTATAGGTGAAAGTTGCAAAGGTGACATAACTAGTAAAAAATGGGGGTAAGTATCTTTAAATGAGTATTTAATTTAGAGTGAAAAAATCGAAAAAAATAGCGAATGAAAATTGTTACATAATTATATATACGAATATCCTTCAGTGACGTAAAAATAACGTCATTTGACATTTACATTAATAAATAAATATTTGTAATATTTTGAAATTTCAATCTTGCAAGGCAAAATTGTAACCATCTTCTATATTGTTTGTTCAGATAGAGAAAAAATCAATATTCACATGGCAAGATTATTTGATTATTGCTATTACGATGTTAATTTCGGCAGGAATAGGGGTGTACTATCGATTTACAGGTGGTAAACAAAAGACGATTGAGGTAAGCGCACCGCAAACAAATGTTGGAGGCAAAATAGTTTTAATCAATAAAATAATAATAAGTTGGATTTATTTAACATCCGATTATCCGTTAGTTTATTGGAATAATTAAGTACTTCAATTATATGAAAATAGGAATACTTCTCAGCCAATAGAGAGATGAGTGTCGTTACAGTTGGGATAGCCATGATGGTTTCCCTAGTGTCTGCAGTCACCATTATGGGAATATGCGCTGAGATTTACACGTTCGGTTTTATGTTCGTATGCTTTTACGCAGGTTCGATAATTGGAATCATCACCGTATCGTTTATCTACTTACCAGTGTTCTTTCAACATAAGACTATGTCTGTGTACGAAGTAAGTATGGTTAAATTAAACAAGTGTAGATATCAACATTATCGTATTGTTAATGTAATGTAAATTATTAAATAATGTTTTAGTATCTCGAAAAGAGATTTGGCGCGACAATACGTTTAATAATAAGCATCGCCAACTTTTTGCAACTTACATTTTTCACTGGTGTGGTGTTGTACGCTCCATCCTTGGCTATCGAAGCATCTACAGGATTGTCGAGTAAAACTAGCATCACCATAATAGCCATCATCTGCATATTCTACTCAACGATTGGCGGTATCAAAGCTGTTCTGATTACCGACGTTCTGCAAGCTGCATTAATGTTTGCTTCGCTCATTTGCATCTTAGTAGTGGCTGCGGAATACGTTGAGGGAGGCATCTCGAATGTTTGGAATCTCGCGAGTCAAGCTAATCGTACAGAGATATTCGAGTAAGTGGTTCAATAAATAACTAAAACTTTGTGTACCAACTTAACCACAAAAATTTTGTCAGCTTTCGACTGGATCCAACAATAAGACATACATCCATCTGTTTGTTCGTTGGTGGGTTCTTTATTTACTCTTCTGTATACGGTGTCAATCAAGTTGAAGTTCAACGACTACTAACAGTTAAGTAAGTAAACGACATTCTATGTATTAAAAGTAGATTTTATCATAATGATGTATAATATATTGAATCCTCTTTACAGAACTTTAAAACAAGCGAGAATAGCTTTATTCATAAATTTACCTCTGCTGTTGTGCATGGGTTTATTGACATCGTTCTCCGGACTAGTCCTCTATGCCGTATACAAGGACTGTGACCCACGGAAGAATGGAGATATTCTCTCCAACGATCGCATTATGCCTTATTTTGCTGCTACCAAAATGACCAGATATCCTGGACTTGTTGGTGTTTTTATATCTGGTATATTCAGTGCTACCCTGAGCACGATTTCTGCCCTACTCAACTCACTTGCAGCTGTTTTTCTCGAAGACTACCTCAAACGCATTTATACAAAGCTAGGGCGAAGTTTCCCAAAAAATAAAGAGGTTTTCTTTGGAAAACTTCTTGCTCTATTAATTGGTTGTGTTTGTGTAGTAATAGCATTCCTGTCTGAGAAACTTGGTAGTCTTACAACGTTAGTTATTTCAATCGCAGGCTCATTTGCTTCACCTCTTTTTGGGATATTTACATTGGGAATGTTATTCGAAGGCGCTAACGAGATCGGGGCAATAATCGGTATGACAACCTCACTTCTTATATGTTTGTGGGCAAGCTTTGGTCAACCTCGGCCGCGACATACAATACCTCCAGTTTCCGTAGCTGGATGCAATTCTACGGACCAATCGATTAATATTACATTACCTATTGCGTGAGTATTATTTCCTAACAATTTTTCATTCTCATACTTAAAATTTCAAGCAAATATACTTGAAAAAATTTTTGTATTCGTTAAGTGTCATTTCTTATTTCTAATTTTAGCACAGTATATGTACTAAATAATTTTAAATAAAATTCGCAGGCCACCAGTAGACGAAACCCAGTACTTTTATCTATATCGAATTTCTTACATGTGGTACAGTGTCATGGGGACGATGACTTCGATTGCGGTAGGCCTGGTGGCAAGTTATATTGTCCGCAAATTTTCACGCAGACTTGAACGTGAACTTGATCCTACTTTATTCACACCCATCGTCGCCCGAAGAATTCTTAAACGTCGAGCTGACATTGCTCGTACGACTAGTAGCCAAGTGTTTACCCTCGAAGAGCCAAGAAACCGGCGTGAGCAATGATCGAGTGATGATCACGATTGTTAGATTGCAGTTGTGTATGCATATTAGTCATGAATAATGACTTTAATCTGTACGAATGGTATTACTATTTTTAGTAAACTAATTTAGTATTTATTTCAAAGATAAAATTGAAGTCTATGAAATAATGTTTATAAATTTTGCATTTTTGGTTTGTATACTACTGTACCTGTTAATTTCAAAATTAATTTATTTCTTTTAGAAAATATTGTCACTCTAATGTATTTAAGTTTATGATAACACGTATAGAATCAATCAGAGGTTATTATGGTTATTCTTAGTATTACATACCATTGAAGATAACAAAACAGTTAGTTGAAATTAAATGCTCAGCTGTTTGATGTTAGTAATAATAAAATATTATTATTCAGTCCATATTTTTCACACAACAAAAATGTGTTAGACACTTTAGTTATAAAAATGGATTGTATGCAATATATACGCTACTGGAAGTTTTACATTTTCAAACGTTAACTGAAAACTATTTTCCCACAATCTTAGATCGTTACGACTTTCTTATGAATAAATACAGAATTATGACATCGTAAAGTTTAAGAATGAAAGAAGTCTTATAAAAAAACGTATTAAAACTAAAAAGCCCCATCTGACTAATCCAATTAAAAAGAGACCTTTCCTTATGAAAAAGTTTGGTGACTCATTCACGTAAATATAAACGATGGCAATCGAAACCTTAGACAATCGAATTTACAAGGTGTGGCTTACCCTCGCACTACACCGTGAGAAAGACTAGGGTTGTTTCCTACAATTAAAACGACTGACTTTACTCCGTCAATTTTTTTTTGTCTTGGATATTTTCATTTGACTAATCCTAAGCGAGATATGATCTTCTGTCAAGTTGGGGTCCTTTTTATATTCGTGAAATGAATACAATATTTATGTATAAGCATAAATAATTGACCAAAGTTGCAATTCCCTCGAGTATCGTATTCACGAAAAATAGGGGAAAAAAAGGAACTTCCCTATATCCCTTAAAGTTAAAATCGATCCACGCACTTTGGTTGATTAAGTACGCCTCTGTATAACAATTATCTTCGCTTGATTTTCAGGGCAGAATTGTGGTGAGGGAAATAGGGAATTTAGGAAATTGAACAACTCTGCGTGGAGGAGTTCAATTAGATTCGACCATATGTTCGGCAAAGGCTATAATCATTTTGCAAACTCACTGCGTATTTTTAAAGGGAATCGGTACCTTCATTATTGATAATTGCGTTCGAGCTTGCTTGATAATTGTAAAATTTAATTTTTAAACAACTCGTATTTCATAATTTTTAGTTGATTCGCATGTTATAATTTTAAATGCATAAATAAGAATTATCACTTTATTAATTATGCAGATGTTAAGAATTTTACATTGTTATTGGAAGATTAAATATTTATTAAAAATTAATTAAGTCTTATTACCAAATGCAATCTTTTACTTATAATAGATGGAAATGAATTTCTGTTACAGTAATACTCTATTTGCGACTTTAACCACATAGAACGATATAAATATACTGCAATATAATGGTCTATTTGCGTACAGAAATAAATCATGTAAATAAATAAATATTCTTTATAGGGTAACGCTGATCTACAAGATTAACCTCATTTCTGGAATACGCATTAAATCCTCGTTACGAGATTATAAACATTAGTACTACAGTTAATTAACTCGGTGACGTGCGAAACAAATGCTTTATTCACCGAATATAAGCCACGTAACGATTCACATAATAATTTTTAATCGGCACGCGTCAATTATATTCATTACGTACACACACGCGCGCGCGGGCACGCAGACACGCAGAGAGAGACGCGAACACAAACGAACAGATAATCTCGAGGCTCGGCGCGGCATCAGTTTTGCATAATCAACCAATTTCATCCTATTCATTACCTGAGGATCATCGCTTCGCGGAAACGAGTAACTCCCCGTCTTAATCACGATAATCCCATTGTTTCGGTAAACACATAATTTATGCAAGCGCAATTGTTACACAAGCCTGATCGTTCAGCCCAAAATCAATCATAATACAATAATCGACTCACTGCACCGTGTATACACGTACAGAAGGAGGAGGATCCTCATGAATGGTACGTTGACCAGGAGGGGGACTATATGTATATATATATATGTATGTATATCCACGCTTTCGATCTCTTTGCGAGAGAGGCGGCATTCCGTTCCTTGCTTTCAGATCCTGCTTGGGAGTACGAGAGGGGAGCCCACCAATGCGTCTCCTCTGTCTCTTGTATAATTGTGAACCGAGAGTAGGAGTATATTTCTAGCTTATATATACCCTCGATCTTTTTATTTTCATTTTCAACAACTTCCAAGTGCATACTTGCCGATTCAACATTGTTATTCGTACACCGTTTCCAGGGTTTTCCATACCAAAGGTATATACACGCTAAATTTCGACTCGAGTAATGTTTTACGAGCAAGAGGGTCAACGATGTTTGAATAACAAAAGATTTGCATTCGGTACGTTATACGTGATTTATAATAGTTTTAATCTTTTGGGTCACCGGTTATTCTTATATTGGTTGAGTGTGTACTTTGCCTGTACGAATTGAGATCGGATGCTTTTTCTTTTTAGTTTACCACCAATTTAGCATTCCACACAATCCAGACGATCACTCACGACGAACAAATAAAATGGTACGAGTGCTCTTCGATGTAAGAGTAAAAAATTAATACTCGTACATGTGTTTGTTGATACGCTTTACTGAGAAAAACTTTGCATTATAAGGATATTATTAATAAAGACTGTGTGATAATGACGCTAAATGATACGCTATAAATGAATTCACGATTTTCTTTACTTTTAAATTACCTCTTACTAAATAGTTGCCTTACACAACAAAGCTATCACGATCTTCATCTTCTAAGTGTCCAATTATACTTATTTTATTAAATACAATTATATCTGATGCAAAATGAAGTTAAAAAATAGAATAAAAAAGTGCATCTCTGTGTAAACATCGATCAAACTTTTCCTTAATTGTTATAACAAGTTTGACCTAAATATTCCATAGGATTGCACCAAAATAAATTATCTAGACGTGATTATTCGTTAAAGAAATGAATTCATTGTAATCCGTGAAGGTCATGAATTCAATGGAAAACGACGCCTCGGTTAGACCAAACTGCTGACTAATTTAAATCGCTCGTGTATAATATACATACCTATACAGATAAAATTTCACGTGTACAGCTTACGAAGCTTCGATCGTAGCAAAAATGATATTTCAACTCATTTCAGCGAAAGAGCGATCGTCAGACTAGTTTCAATAACACGTGATTCAAAGCAGTCAGTCTTAAAAATGCTGACAAGTTCGTAAAAGTAAATTCACCTAACAATAACAATAATGAGGCATCGCGGGGGTGATTCGACGACTAAAATTCTAGGCAGATGGAGGCATCAGCTGGCTTCCAAAATTCTGTCAGCTGGTGTCGATGCGGTTCACAAATCCAATCGACGATTCACGCATGCGTTTCGAGAAGTGGCGGTATACCCTTATAGGGGCGTTTTTACAATCCGTGGGGTTGATCTGTATTGACCAGAAGCTGAGTAGCGGTAAACACGTGGAATTTATTGGCCTGATCTTATTTCTGTTGACAGACGCGAGGGCGTTGCACTGTTTATATTACACATACGATGGCGGAAGATGAAGAGACGAGCGGATCTATTTATAAGGATATAAGCGATATACGACGGTGAAAAGTGATTTATTAGGTTTATGAATTTATTACGTGTGAAAATCGGAATATTAAGTGACTGTAAGATATTCACTAGATCGTTGTTTTGATTGGTTTTCTTGTACGATTCGTGAAAAAATGTTAAATAACTAATAAATCTTGTCGTCCAGAAGATTATTCATCGAGACAGAAATGTATTTTCACTTGTGTATACTATTATTACAAAGATACGTAGGGAACTTTTCCGACGGAGTGAAAAGCTCTCGAGGAGCATGCATCGAAATAATCGGCACATATTCTTAGCTCTTTTGCGTATACTCGAGCAACAACTTGAGCGAGCTCTCCCACTCGAGACTAAAACGTAGCAGATGCCACAAACGCATAAGACGCCGGCGCCGAAATAGCACGCGGATTTTCGCGCGAATGCTCGTATGCTCGTGCGGAAAAGAGGCAGCGACTCGTATCGCTGACCGTCTACTGTTCATGCGCACTCTCGTATTACGTCTGCATCACTGAATACAACCGCAAACCGTTAAAATACGCGTTATACACTTCAATGTTCTACTAATAGTGCACTTTTTTATACGACCTTTTACTTTTTTTGTTAGATTGTTTATATATACACTTTCAATTTCTTTATAAAGTTTTTGTTTAATTCGTTATACACAACCAGAGTTGTATTTATCAACTAAATAATAATAAATAACGTAAAATTCTAATTTTGTAAATAATACTGGTTTTAACAAAATGGTAAAGGTAAAGATTAATTATTTTGAAAAATATATGTATATAATATTTTCGTGTAGAGAAAGATGGGATAAACACACATAAAGTCACTTGAACTAAATTGGTTACCGAACTAATATTTATAGTAGAGCAATACTCTTCATCAGTATATTCTCCTTTTCGAAGAGAGAAACGTTTACGTGTTGGTACAAAGTAAAATGCACTTCGACCGATGATTTACGCCAGTAAAATTTTTGAAGTTAAGGAGTGAGAGAAGCAGCCGCATTTGTCGGAGACTCTTGTAGCCACAAAGTCTGTCTCGAGTCTCTTTCTCTCTCTCTCTCTCTCTCTCTCTCTCTCTCTCTCGTTCTTACTCTCGAGTTTACCAAAGTGAATTGGTATTCTATGATTTTATAGCCAGACGAAGGAAAAGAAAATTTAACGACGCTTACCCGTTGGCGTCGTGACCAGAAACTCGTATCCGCGTGCATTATACACGCAGGGACACAGAAAGGGTGAATATCTCGTATCGAAAACCGCCCGTTTGCGGGCATTATTATGCGCTCGCATTATTTCCGAACGCACAAGAAGGTTTTTATGCACGCTTCGGAGATGAGTATCGCATTGTAGAACACCAGGAGTAAGTGCGATCAAGAAGTATTGCTACCGCAAAGTTGTTCGAGGTGTAAAACGAAAAATTATATTTAAACGGTCAATGTAAACCGTAATTTTAAACATAGTAATACTATTTTAATGCTCCGAGAATTATTGTAACCAAAATAAAAATCTAAATATAGTTTAGATAATTTTTTTCTGAGAATTTCGCGCGTAATTGTCTATATATCATTATTTACAGAGAATAATAAAAGAAATACAACTAAAATCTTGTTTCGTAATTTCACGCTGAGGTTCGACTAGCAGCAAACCCAATATTTCCGTTGAATTACTAAAAAGGTAAAAAAGGCAAATGTTGTTACTTATATATAATTACGTATCAAGGGTTTAATTCCAACTCAATTCCAACAGTTCGAACAAAGTCATTTTGTGTATATATACCAATACGTACACATCTAGTTAAAAAGGTAGAGTGCAACAACTCTGGATGTCCCAATTATTATCTTCTCTCTGTACTCATTCGTGCAGGAGGGAAAGATCAGTTGGTTGTCTGGCGCGTACGGAAGTCAAATTTTGCGATCGACTCGATAATAAAGCAGCGATCGGCAACACCGCTCGGGTTCCAATTTAAAGAGGCGCTCGCTCAAGTAAATCGCCCTAAGATCGGCACTCAGGCCGATTCGTGATCCTCGCTACCACCATTCGAGAGCTTGTACAGGATCGATCCTAGATCAATCGATCGTAAGTGCAAGAGAGAAGAGAGATAAACGAAGATTGTAGTTAGAAGAGTTTCTTGTGTTCCTTGATTTATATGGGCGATTCCTCTCGAGTCTTCAATGTTTTTCTTCGACGACCGATGGATAAAGCTTGCCTCGTGTACCGAACTGAACGAGGTGGACAAAAAATATACCGGTGTCACACCGGTTGTGTTAGATCGATTGAGAATGCTCGTGAGATTATATATAGTTTATATAGCAGTCGGTTAGATCGGTTCCCATGTTCACGGTTTTAAGGGAATTTGTCATTTTATTTGTGAAGGATAAAATCGACATTATTTCTGATGTATCTCTGTTTATCGTGAAATATTACTTGTTGAATGTACTATAGTATTAAATCTAGATATGGAAGATGTTGGATAACGCACACACGTCGGTACGAACTTAATTTCCGTGGTTCTATAGAGTTATAAAGCGATCGATTGGATCTTTAATCAAAACATTTTCTAATTATTAGTTATTTCATAAATATTTGAACAAATCATTTTACGATAAAAAGGTATATTTTAATTTATTTATACATTAATGACTAATATTTTTTATTAACACTTGTCTCTTGACTAATCAAATAAATTTAATTAAATATACAGCACCTCCCTCAATTATGTATTACTCAGCACGGCGAATAAATAGTCATCTCCTTTTGACTCTCCCAAAGTAAAAAAAAAAAAACTTGTTATAATTCATCTCCTCATCCATCAACATCAAAACTCTCCTAAAATCGAAAGGTTAAATAAGCCGATCATACTGGACCCATTGAATCGACACTAAAATTGAAAAATTCAATTGTCCTCAATTGAAAACACCCCGACGTTACAAATTTTTATAAGCGCGTCCCTCCGTAGATATACTGTCATCTTTCTAGAGTCAAAGGCAACGATATTTTCCGGGTGTATACGACGCTAGTAATAATGATAATCATCGTCGTAACCTCCCACACACGCGCCTCTTCGAGATCCGTCAAAGACACCGACCATACATTGGAATTGCCTAGCCGATCATTGTTACGCTGGATGATTCTCCCTCTCTCTCTCTCTCTCTCTCTCTCTAGCGGAGATTCAAGGAATTTATATCCACGTGTATCTATATAAGAGACGGTAATGCGCTTCTCGTGTTGCACACACGTAAGACATGAAATTCCCTTCGAGAATGCACTTGTCTTTTACCGAGATGTAGATACTTGGAGATTGTTTGATGTCTTTTTCATCGTTGGAATTTCCTTACAATGTGTGTCTAAGAATTTTTGCAAATTATTCTCATGTGATTGATTAGGTATTATGTGACTCGCGCAAAAATCGTGCGCACAATCACTCACGAAAATCATTTGTATATTTTAGTAGCTTTTGGTTATTTTTCTTCTTTTAAATAGTACAATGACGTACACGCATTTGTACAAGAAAATAACGCTATTCAAATATTTACAAAAATAAATCTTGAATCGCTAAAAAGCTTTTTACGATTTTAATTGGAATTTCCACAAGTAAAATGTTAATAATTTTACATAAAAGTTGGATACGTGACATAGTTTCGAAGAGTAAAATCGAAACTTCGAGAAAGGTATCGTATACTCGTCTTGATGGCGAGGAAGAAGCTTTAAAGAACTCAAGATGTATATAGGTTTCCAGTATACGATCCTTCCCTTTTGGCATTCGCATGTATATATATGTGGGCGCTGAAACCATTCTATCATGTACCCCTGAATAATGAAACTGAGTAGTCGCAACAAAGCGAAACGCTTGTTAGTTTTTGCTTCCTAACAAATGCAGCATAAAAATGATTTATTATCCTCATAAAATTGCGTTTTTATTTCAAGTATATAAATATCTACGCGTGTGTCCGTGTGCCTGTGTGTCTGTGTGTACGCATACACTCACTATTCTCGTTATCGAACTTTAGTGTTACATATATTTAAAATATCAATGAATTTTTGACCATTATATAAATATAACAGATATAACGAGGTAAGATTTCATATTTCAATAACGAGGCGCGAATGCTATCCCTTTTGTTGTTTTGCAAATTAGGAAAGAAAATTTAAATATGTATACAGCCAGCTTACACGTTTATTGCTTGTTACCGTTTCGATCAGCGTTACCAACGGGAATATGTATATATAACGATAGTTATCGTGACACTCTATTAGTGACGTGATTTATTTTATTAATATTTTTCGACGTAATCGATCACAAATTGAAGGCTACTATACACCTTATTTTTAAATACGCGCTGAGGAATTTGCTGGAAGCCAAATTACTTCACATTTGTCATACAGGTATTTTCTTTTATATCGAATTCTCTTAATTATATAAAATAAAAAGAAATCAGCAACGTTCTATCCCGTCTAAAAAAATAGTAAAATATCAATCAAAAATATCATCCATAAAATTCATATCAACAACCTTCATTGTGATCGAATTCGCACGGCAATTGAAATATCGCGTGCACGACAACAAGCGTAAAGGCCATTCCCCAGGAAATATGATTCCTCTGGTATAGCCGTATACGTATGTGTATGTGTGCGTGTGTGTGTATACATTCCTGAATAAAAAAAAGCGCACAGGGTGGAAGGATAAGCACTCGGGTGGTAATCGGATACGATTAATTCCCTTTTGCCCGTATTAAGCCTATGGGTATTGCAAAATACCTCCAAGTGAGCTCTCACTTGCAAATTTTGTGGATAATTTTTCTTTTTTTATACATTTCCGCGTGAAATCCCACGGGAGGTATGCATTGGTGTTACAAGGAGGATTAAGGTCGGTTCTCTGGGCGCGCATCTGTACGCAATTTCCATATTTACGGGCATCTGTGTCTCAGAAACTGGGATACGAATCAAAATTTTATCTTTATCGCATACGTTGCGTGGTTCACGTATGATTGACTTAACTTTTGCACCTGCAATTGAGAATTTATGCGAGTTTATAATGTTTATTGAATGCGTTGATTGTATTTGAAGTTGGTGGACGTTTTTAATTTTTAATTACTTTTCCAAAATTAATATTCGTATTATTTTAAATTGTTTTTAATAAAGTTATTAACGATAACATCATTATACTCGTGGGAGGATTGGTGAATATTTCGAAAAAAATCTCCAGTGTCGTCCAAAATCAAGGAAGAAACCTTTATTTTAGGCGCTCAGTTGGGCATCAAATTGCCTTCCTGTCCAAAATGTACCCATCTTCTGGGAACAAGAAATATAACGCCGTTACGAATTTCTCGTCTTCTTTTCACACTTCATTTAAATTAATTTATATGTATATATTTACACAAACATTCTAAAACTAACTTTTATATAAATATTACTTTAGTTAAATATTTCGGTATAGGTATATAAAGTAAATATAAATAAACTTTCAAACTAAATTATAAAAAATTTACTACTCGACTTAATGTACCATAAATTCAACTTCATTAACAAATTGATAAAATGTACTTCTAAACTCTCTAATAATTAAAAAGTAATAACTTCTCGGTTCTCAAGTTAATGAAAATAAGAAAATTAAAGCAAAATTCTCACTATCGGGAATACTAAAATATTTTCCCATGAAGTAAAAAAATTATACGTAATGTTTATTTGCGCATTTTAAGTTCCTCACCTGCCTATAGTTTTACACTGTCATTTCGCGCGCGCGATCGTAAATATTTCGAAGAGAACAATGGACTACTTATTAGTCGGCTCGCAGAATCCAGTTAAAAGCAAGAGAACCATATCCGATGAGATTACCCTTTAAAAGCTTCTCGCGGCCTCGTTTTTTTCCCTTTCTGCAAATATGAAGAAAAAATTACTGCACTTGCTCGAATATTCATCGCGAGAGAAAGTGTTTGCACGTATACACTTGCAAAAAAGAACGTATAGTTATATGTATATATTAGTTCTGTTCTTCAAGTTTTATTATTTTTTTCGTTATACGAAGGATAAACGGTGTTATATAACGGGCGATTATATACCCGCAAGTGTCTTGCAATTAACCAAAGTTAACTAACGCTGTGCGCCTATCGGGATTAGTTTTTGTTTGCAATGCGATGAGACGCGGCCACCCGTGAAAATGCTTTACATAATCGTTCGGTTAAGTGGGATTTATCCGTATAAGAGCCGGATGCACGTCATTTGGTACATTCCTTTTTTCAAACAGGTGGATATTGTATTGAAAGTTCGTTCACTTAGATTTTAGTAAATCTTACAATAATTCAATTGTGTTTATCATTAAAATGTATTAAAAACATACGTAGATTCGTGAAGAGTAAACATTGTAGTTTTACATTTATTTTTACATTTATTTTAACAAAAAACAATTTCAAATTGTAAAAAATTAGCATATTTAAAATTCTATATTTCTTGAAAATCTCAAAGAATTACTTTAAAGAGTCTTACATATCTTGGAAAGATCTTCAAAGTACAATTGCGAATTTAAATTGCTTATTAAAATGTTAATAAAAATCTCAAAAAGAAGCTCTTTAAAACTGCATACTTCAGTATCTGGCTGAGACATCTGAAGTATACCTTAACAGATTTTTTTTAAATATTTTGTTGTCATTTAAGAATAAGAGATTGAATATTAAACGATATTTGATACTTACAAAATTTACTACAATGTGAAAATTATTTGTCCAATCTTGTACAATATAATACAAATATCTGTTTATTAAAAATCTAAGAGAAAAGAATATAAATTTATACGTGTAACTACGTTGAACAAAATTTTTGATCCTCTAATGTACTTGATAGAGTAATCCACTCACGTATAATGAAATTTCACTTTTTAAAATGACATTAAAGTAATAGGTAATATCATCTAAAAAGTTTAAGAATACTTTACTAGAAATAAAAAGAATGCTCTAAAAGGAGATAATTTAATACTGCCTTTAAATCCTTTGAACATCTTTTTATCAAACATATATACAGTGATTTATTGATCACGTTCAACAAAATCGTAAAAAGGATTTTTTATTTTATTCCTAATGTCAAAATGAAATCCGAAAAGTATATATCCGTAAAAACAATCTGTTGGAAAAAAAAATTAACAATTTAACGATATGCCGCTACAAAAGCCATTCCAAAAGGGTGTCAAGATATAAAAGTCAATTGAAGAAGTTAAAAAAATGTGCAGCAACTAGGTCGAATCGTTTGATCGCTATCTCAAGCTCGTATACGGACATATGAGAACTTGGCATTGTCGTGAGTTAGAAAACAAGACGGCACCACCCGCATCGGAACAACGTCATAAATAATCGGCGAAGAATCTCAAGTTTCCCAGTAGCGCGACCCTTCATTTTTCCGGCATAAAAATCCTTCCTATAACGAATACATATCGTACGTGAGTTATCCAGTTTTTTCTTCGTTTTTTATTTTCCTTTACAATTTTCTTTTTCTCACGAGACGAGCTATATGGAAAAATAAATAGGCTTAAAACGCACGTGTTTTTGTTTGGGATTCAAGGATTTACGTCGTTTGAACGATGATTCTTGTGGGTTTTTTTTTCGTAGAAAATTAGCAATGGAGATAGCGTGGTTGACAATTCGATTGTTTAAAATTTCAACAGCTTGGGCAATGGCTTCCGTAAACAATGAGATAGTAAAAAAAAAAAATAATGGTTGAATGTTTGCAAGTTACGGATGGATGTATAGCCAGAAAATTAATGTGCGATTTGCATGAGAATAAAAGAATCTCGTTACAACGTATTTTTAAAAGAATTAATTACGCAGCTTTTACTTTTTGTGCTGACAAATGGTATAGATACCGAAGAATCGCAAAAGCTCAACGTTGAATATATTACATTCACTTCATATAACTACGCATACATCAAACTTGTAAACAAATATATGTGTACAACCAATTTCAATTACAAGTAAGTAAACCAACACTTGTACGCAAACATCGTTCAAAATCGCACTTACCAACGAAACGCGATACATAAAATAGGTACGAGTAATTTGTATCCCAAGCACCGTACCATCTACAGGAGGCTCTCTTATCAAAGACTTTAGACGCACCCACATCACAATAGGACAGTTAATCATCAGTCTAAAGATGGTGTCTTGAGATTAAATCTTATAGATGTAACTCGACTTCCTATATTCATGGTTCGCCCTTCTCTTACCTATATAGAAAGATATACAAAAAGTATCATTGCGATTTTTTGACGAACGCCACGAGGATTGTCGTTGCGAAATTTTCGTCTGTGCTAGCGAGTCGTGTGTGACATACCAGATAGGAAGGATTGATTTATGCGCGTACCATAAAGATAGAGCTCTAACTGCATAGTAAATAAATTTAAAGGTTTTTCTAGTAACGCTGTAAATTATTTCGCGCGATTATTCCAACATCTGTGTTTATCTCTAATGAAACTGTAATTCCAATGTTGCCGAGAACTAAAATGTATAAATACAATTTAAAAAGTGCGTACGTGTGCTTGATGATAAATCAATCTTTTACAAAATTTTTCACAGGTTAAGCTTTTGTGAGACGCAAAAGGCGCGAATCGTAAGAACAGCATTTTTACTTTTAAAATAAAGGACTTGTGTGTGGTCATTTGAACTACATACGTACAAAGGATTATAGTAAATATAGTTGTTCTCAGAAAATTTGATAGTCATTTTCATATAGATATGGTGGTAAAAGAAAGTAACGATTGATTTACGAAGTATGCTTATCTTCAGTGATCGTTAAGAGAAACATTTTTGTCACCTTTCTTGAGCTTCAATAATATAGTTATATAATGGAATAAGCAGCAAACTATTTACTCAGATATATAATTTTAAAATCATCAATATTTCACTCTATTAACAAAATAATTTTCATAATATGTTATTTTCCGTTAAATAACGCAATTTTAAAATGTGCACTCACAGCTGTCTAAATATAAACCTACATTTTCTTCTCGACAATTCTAAATATTTTCCAATATAAACAGGAAAGTAAAATGTATGTAAAAAGAGAAGCATCAGGGATCAAAGGCTGCATAATTCCTATATAACTATAAATTGAAAAGCATCCGCAGAATCATCGATATTCAGGAAGGTAACAAAAAAATCGAAGCAGCATCCCTTTTTAATCGCATTAAAATTCCCTCGTGCGCGCATATGATGCCGAAAGCCAAGGTACCAGGAAGGTTCGCGCGCTGGCTAATGATCGTTAAAACGTGCCGGTGCGAGGCGGTGCCACATTATCGGCTCAAAAAATACACACACGCGCGCGCGCGCGCGCACACACATGCACGTACGCACACATGTTACCCCTGAGTTGGCTTTATTCAGATGAATGCTATACATGGCGATTTTCGTTTATCAAACTTCTGAATTTTAACATTCCGTTATTTAAAAAAATGATATAGAAAATTTAATGTTGCTTCTTTTGAATCAATAAATATTTTGTTTTTGTATAAAGTGCAAAATAATTCCTAAAATATTTTATTTACGATAAAGGATGCGTAGTATATTTCTAATGTCAGGAATTAGAACATTGTATAATTTTAAAACATATTTTTTTTGGAAATAATAGACATTTTTGTATTGTGATTTTTTAAAAATTTCTACCCGTAGAACGTTTGTAAAATATGTTTTAAATTAACAATAATTTTATGCAACTTAGTATTAATTTTAAAAAATTATATCATTTATTTTATATTATTTTATGAAAAAAATAAAACAGTCTTTTTCAAAAAAATCAAAATCCTAATTATGTCAATATGAAAAATACGTCCCTTCTAGGATAAACATAACTTTCGTAAAAGAAAAATATTGCGCGTATGGTAAATGCCAAAAATAGTAAAACGAAAGTAAAACTTTGTATAAGTAATAGCTTGGATTATCCCGTAAATTCGATTATTTTGTCGTCGACGTGGAAATCCCTATATAGAAGCAACAAGAACCCAACGTATATACAAAGGATGGAGAAGACCAGAAAGAGAAAAAGACAGCGAGAGAAGAATAGTTTCCGCAGTGGTGTATATATCTTCGAGCTCCTCTAATCTTACTCGCCTGGCCCTCTCGGATTTTCTCATCTTTATTTCCTTCTCTTCGTTTTTTTTCGGTCTTCTTTTTTTTTGAATCTCCTTCGGACAAAGTTTTATAAATTCCGTATTCACTTGACTTTCTTTTACGGAAAAACTTTTCGACTTCGGATTGCGACTTTTCCGCAGGTTTTCTTAAGAAATGATGAATTGTATTTCTGCGGGTGATAATTATGATAATTCAACTGAATTTTCGTTGAATACATACATTTTTGAGAAGGTTAAAGTGATTTAAGTCATCCAAGGGTTTATGCGGTTCTTTTCATCCGAGATATAACAATTTGATTTTTTCTTTTGGATTATTAGTCTTGTGCACTTACAAAATTAAAATAATCTTTAAACGCCTATATAAATTATTCATATGTAAAGGAGAACGAAAAACCATGATTTCTCACGCTGCATCCCGATAGCATCCAAATGTACGATCCATATATACGATAAAAGATCCATACGAAAATCGAATCGATTGCCAGCGCACCCACAAAACCTCGAATGGAATAAGTTACGGTATAGAAACTCGACGAAACGTATGTACCTGAATGAATTTGTTTGCCAAAGGTCTCGAAAATTCAACGCGTGTAATTTTCGAGAACAAATATTTGTACACCGTTGCACTCACTCGGCCCTTTTCGATCGAGGTGTTTGTGTGGAAGAATATCCTCGAATTTCCGCCCTTTCTCTCTTTTGTATATACCGAAAGTTAGGCTATCATTGCTATTCCACTTTGGTTGCTACTTATCGGGGTGGTACATCTTAAGCATTTTTTTCACGCTCACCGTTGTCCCGATCTCGTTGGAGATGGGAATCGGCTTTCTTTTTAGTGTTTTGATTTTACAGAAAGATTATCAGTTTACGTGCTATACCTTTTTTGTTATTTACGCGGGCGATGACATTTTTATTGTTCAACAAATAGAGAAATTTAGTTTCCTACGGTAAGTGAATAGACGTACGAAAATTTCAAACCGCAATAGCCAACCCAATTCTCCCCTTACAAAAAAAACCATTTGAGCAACAATTTTCTTGGATGCACGTCGCGGCGTATTTATTCCACCGGAAAAAAGACCCGTGCCCTCTGTTTGTTCTATACTCAAGCCGAAAAACGCATCAAGAGTCGGGACGCATATGTACCGTTCGCAGCGTACGTATACACCTTTTTTCGCATAGTGTATATACATACAATATATACATATACATATACATATACATCCCCTCTCACCGAATACTCGAGAGTAAGAGGAATTTATAGCATCGACGGGCGTTTGCAATTTATGATCGGAATCGGCCCGTAAATCATTTGGTAAGATTCTCGTAAAAGTGCGCAGAGGCAAAAACACTCGTACTTGCAAGCTTCCACTTGTCTTTGTGCAAAACGTAAGCGTCTGATGTCTTTCATCTCCCTATGCGGTTTTTCAAGCTTCTTTTAGGGGAAATCCCTTACATATGTATTTCGAACTTGTTTACAAGAGATGCGGGTACTACTACTCTACAAAATTTTGGCGTGTGCTTCTTTTCATAACCTTTGCGTTACAGACTCTACTCTCTTACGAATGTTTATTTTTTGTAAATACGTTAAGACATTTTATTTATTTCCTTTTTTTTTCGAGTATATATTTTTAACTTAGGAGTATCGTATGATTCAAGACAGCTTCGCTGTGCCATTCTTTTTGTGTCAAAACGTTATAACAAATGTCGCTTCTATATATGTTTCTGTCGGATAACTCACAATATACATTATTTATTATTATCTTTATACTAATCTATTGAAAATTTAAACTACAGTTAGATAAATTATCAGAAAAATAATTAAGTAACTAATATTAATAATTTTTGATGATTTTAAAAGAAGCCATTTTTTCGTTGAATTTTTTAAATAACAATTTTAATGACTTTAAAATTGAACATTTCCCTACGGGAATGTTAAAGATATATTTAAAAGAAAAAAATGTGAGATTTAAAAAAAAATATTAAAATTATAATTTTTATTTAACAATATTAGATAAAAAATAATGATTTATTTAACTTCAAATTTATATCTCGAGTATATTTACACATTTTTAAAATTCAACACCTTTTTCCGAATTAAAAATACCAGTTCAGTGTTTTTCATTTACTACGGACTTAAATAACCAATAAACCAACATTTACTTTTTTAATCTTATTTACAATAGCATATATAGTGAATAAGGCATATACGTTGGAATAAGTCGATAGAATAATCATCTAGGGGATTTCCCGAAAATCCTCCTCTTAGCCTATATCCTTTTATTGCTGGTAATTTACCGGGTCAATTTTACGAAGTCCAGGTATGTAAACGTTTGGTATATGGCGCACGAGGAACACATATGTGGTGTGTGTGGCGCTCTTCGATAATTGAGACCCGTATATCCCCCCCTAAAGTAATTGTCTCCGTTGACTCAGACTTGAAAATGCACATATGAACCATTTAACATAAATCATCCCAATTTTAAAGCGTTAAATCGGCTTTGTTCCTTTACCTACACGCCTGTTTCATATGTACATATATATATATTGAAAGATATATATATATATAATAAAGATTTTTTATAAATTATCAAACAAGAATATTTATAAAATTTGATAACGATTTTATTTATTTTATGTAGCACCAGTATAAGTTACGAGAAAATATATTCCAAACGTAATATACGTAATGTGCATGTATAAATATAATATTACAATGTGATATCATAAAATGTGAATGCGCCATGAATCACAAGTAAAAAATACTAACGATATTTTAATGCATAAATAATATTTAATTCGTAAAAGAGAAATAATCGATATTCGACTAATTAATTTGAAAGTACACATCAATATAATAATAAGATTAGAATAATTAAGAATAAACGATAATCAAATTATTAAACATTAAATCTATTTATCATGAATACGTAACATCAAATATTAGGGTTAGCAAAATATTAAACAATTACTATGGAATACGATTACATGTGTTGTATATATGACAATGTTCGATATTTATCAAAAATTCATATTTATACCATTTGAACAATATTTTCAACTATTTACGTGAAATACATTTCATCAAACTGTCGATGTTAAAATCATACAAAATAAATATAAATCATCCCGCGGAACACAGGAATTCCCTCCAGCGCACATCGTACACAGGGCAACAAATCTCTTAAAATTCGTAGGTAATAAAAAAGCATGTTAAACAATCAATTCAAATTCAAATTCTCGTAGTAGTTATACGCGTATTGTGTATATACACACAACTCGTTAAAATCCTTCCCACGGTCAAAAATGAAAATTCGCCCCAGATATTCACCGCGAAAGAGAAAGAGAGCCTCGGATAATAAAAATCCCTATATTACATGTATATAAAACGAGCGAGAGACGCCACGCGCAAAAGATCGTCAACACGGCGCCGCATGGAGCGTAAAACTCGCCGTTCTCGTCGATATTCGCGTTACAACGCCCTGGAATTTTATATAGGGACGCTTCCGCAGACCTAAATTTACTCGAGTCTATTTTCAATTATATGCGAAACCGACGGGACGACCGATGTATTTTTGTTTCAGTCCGATTAATATATATTACCTTTGATTTTTGTTACCCACACGCGTCACGGATAGACTTTACAGAATAAACATTGGATTAGTATCATTAGTAAATAACTTTCGCAACTCTAAAATATTAAAATTTTTTTTATACTAATTTTTTACAAGTTTGATTTTAACACGAGGCAATTTCATATTAACGTCTTGTTTTTATCGAAGTATAATAATCTCTTATGAATCCATAGTAAAAAATATAAACATAAACATAGAATGTTACTTGTAGACGTTATAAAATATAAAAATTGATAAATAATACTGTTTATACGTATAAAAAGAAAATATATCGATCATAAACTCCAAAATGACATTCTTCTCAACACATAAATATCAAGTTCAACCGGAAATCGATGCAACAATGGCAAGGGATAGGTTATTACTGACATAATCGCTTTGCGCACATACAAAAAAGCACCAATGAAGTTATTATACTGAGGGCGGATGATAAACGAAAAAAAAGTGAAGGGATATTCGAGGATAATAACAATAATGTGACTTTGGGAATAAGAGAGAGAGAGAGAGAGAGAGAGAGAAGAGAGAGACGCACGGATATTAGCTGTCTCGACGAGACTTTTCTGTCTCCCCTATATATATTCTCTCTTTTTTTTGACTTCTCTTTCTCTCGTTCTTTCCGTCACGCGCGCGCGCGGCCTTTTCTTCAGGGCGGCTTTTTTTCGCCTCTTTCGCGCTGTCACTTTGAAAAATGCGACCTTTTCAGCCAGATGATATTAAAAACGGGCAAATCTAAGTTAGCAAATGCATCGTGTATTTATCTGTATGTCTATATTTAACGTCTTATTGGTTCGTTCGTGATGTTGCATAAAAGTATAATCTTATGTAAATAAAATACATAACTTATGGCGTACGTACAGCTTCATATATCAAATCATCAATTTCGCTTTATTATTCAATTAAGTAAAACCTGAAAGTTTATCTTGATCAATTGAATTTTAGTAAATCCTAACAGAAGCAATTCATAATTCAATTTTTATCGCAATTTACATGTCGTTTCAATTGAGATGTATAACTCTGAAAACCCAATGTTAAAAAATGACTACGGTATCCTAAGAAACAAATACTATAATTTAATAAAAAAAATAGAGAAAATACTCGTATACGTAAAAAAAAGTTTACGAAGTATACAGGATACAGGAGCATAAAGCATCCAATTTGTCGCACCCACGTCCTTGTAAAAAAATTCCCTCCTGTTTTTTACGCGCTTCCCAACGGGGTTACTACACCGGGCGCAAAAAATACACGTGGTTAAAGAGACTCGCGATGTCTGCGGCTAATTCCAAGCGCTAGGGATGAATTTCCCTTATATTTGTTGGAAAATCGCTCGAGCGTCACGAGTCTCGAAACTTTGCTCTCTCGGCTACTTTTGCCGGCTCGTCTCCTTTTGTCACACCCGACGTCTTTCACAAGGGGATTGTTTTTTTTTTTTAAGAAAGATACATCTTTGAAAGTAATTATGAGTTTGGTCTAGACTTACAAGTTGGTTCGAGTATAGTAAATTTTCTGAAAAGAGGAAACAAAACTTTGTGATGATGTTATAGTTGTTTTGATGAGATTTACCGAAATTACGGGAAGGTGATTTTTGTTATTGAATTAAGAATGACTGAAGTAGTTAGAGCAGCAGTGTTCTGATAGTATAAGCTATTAAATTCTTTAAAAAATTCATTTTATTAGTCAATTCTAAAGTAATGATTAAACTGAAGAATAAAATCAAATTCTTGTATAAATGATAATATTACCAGAGTTTCGTTATTGATGAAATTATGCTTATCTTAAGCGAAAACTATAATGGTAGAATTATCTGAAAATCCATTGGAAGCATCAATTCAATGCGCTAAAAGCTTTTTTCCACCAAAATTATTTCACTGAATGAGAATATAGTCAATTAAATTGTTATAGCTAAGATTTTTTAACTATTCGTAATATTACTTTCCATAAGCAGCTCAAGGTAACTTGAAGAGATTCCCGAAGTCAGCAAAATTGAGGCCAACTTTTTCATTTCAATGCACTTGACTTAATCATGAATATAAATCTATAACAGAGAGCATTGCACTATCTGTTTCTCTCACTGTGTTCTATCTTTTAAATCATAATTGTTCATTCGAATTTTTAATAAAACAATAATGTAAAACAAATATATCAAAGATATCGAATCAACTGCATATATAGGTACAAAAAAATCGATCTTTCATGATTCTAAGATTTATAATTTTCTTGATTATTGCATGACTAATGCCATTAATATAGTATTTCTTATTGGTTCGTTCGTGATGTTGCATAAAAGTATAATCTTATGTAAATAAAATACATAACTTATGGCGTACGTACAGCTTCATATATCAAATCATCAATTTCGCTTTATTATTCAATTAAGTAAACCTGAAAGTTTATCTGATCAATTGAATTTTAGTAAATCCTAACAGAAGCAATTCATAATTCAATTTTTATCGCAATTTACATGTCGTTTTAATTGAGATGTATAACTCTGAAAAACCATGTTAAAAATGACTACGGTATCCTAAGAAACAAATACTATAATTTAATAAAAAAATAGAGAAAATACTCGTATACGTAAAAAAAAGTTTACGGAGTATACAGGATACAGGAGCATAAAGCATCCAATTTGTCGCACCCACGTCCTTGTAAAAAAATTCCCTCCTGTTTTTTTACGCGCTTCCCAACGGGGTTACTACACCGGGCGCAAAAATACACGTGGTTAAAGAGGACTCGCGATGTCTGCGGCTAATTCCAAGCGCTAGGGATGAATTTCCCTTATATTTGTTGGAAAATCGCTCGAGCGTCACGAGTCTCGAAACTTTGCTCTCTCGGCTACTTTTGCCGGCTCGTCTCCTTTTGTCACACCCGACGTCTTTCACAAGGGGATTGTTTTTTTTTTTAAGAAAGATACATCTTTGAAAGTAATTATGAGTTTGGTCTAGACTTACAAGTTGGTTCGAGTATAGTAAATTTTCTGGAAAGAGGAAACAAAACTTTGTGATGATGTTATAGTTGTTTTGATGAGATTTACCGAAATTACGGGAAGGTGATTTTTGTTATTGAATTAAGAATGACTGAAGTAGTTAGAGCAGCAGTGTTCTGATAGTATAAGCTATTAAATTCTTTAAAAAATTCATTTTATTAGTCAATTCTAAAGTAATGATTAAACTGAAGAATAAAATCAAATTCTTATATAAATGATAATATTACCAGAGTTTCGTTATTGATGGAATTATGCTTATCTTAAGCGAAAACTATAATGGTAGAATTATCTGAAAATCCATTGGAAGCATCAATTCAATGCGCTAAAAGCTTTTTTCCACCAAAATTATTTCACTGAATGAGAATATACTCAATTAAATTGTTATAGCTAAGATTTTTTAACTATTCGTAATATTACTTTCCATAAGCAGCTCAAGGTAACTTGAAGAGATTCCCGAAGTCAGCAAAATTGAGGCCAACTTTTTCATTTCAATGCACTTGACTTAATCATGAATATAAATCTATAACAGAGAGCATTGCACTATCTGTTTCTCTCACTGTATTTTAATCTTTTAAATCATAATTGTTCATTCGAATTTTTAAATAAAGCAATAATGTAAAACAAATATATCAAAGATACTCGAATCAACTGCATATATAGGTACAAAAAATCGATCTTCATGAATATCTAAGATTTATAATTTTCTTGATTATTTGCATGACTAATGCCATTAATATAGTATTAATTCACAGACAGAAGTTTGTATCCGCGAGCCAATTACTCAATACGACAACGCACAGGTAGATAATCATTCGAGGCATTTTATGCGCTCTGTCTCTCTCTCTCTCTCTCTCTCTCTTTCTCTAGACGCATAACGTAATAACGAACCGTATAGAAAATAATCAGCTGGATTGAATGGCTTTCATTAGAAAGGCGCAGCTTATATGTCCTTGATCGAGTGTGTGTATATGAGCAAATCCACAGAACCTTTAATTTTGGGGAAGCGGGTAATATAGTAGTAAATAAGCAGACTTAGCAACATTATAACAACGGTTTCTGGTAGAAAAAGTAATTCGATGAAGGGTCCTTATCATTTTTTAAAGTTGTTTTCATTAGCTTTTTGTTAGAGGCTTCATAAAGTTGCATTTTTGCAAATTTGACGATGGAAGTAGTACTCATCTTCTATTTTTTAAGCTTATAGAAATTATAATTCTTCACCAAATGTTACAGAAATTTTTTTGACAACCTACACCATCTACTCTATTAAACTAAAAGTGTTAGAATAGTGTGCCTTCATGATACAGAAAAATAAAAATCGCAACTCTTGAGGAAGTCAGTTTTTGTAAATTTAGGAAATTTTAGAATTTTGATATTATACAAAGATAAGTTTTGTTTATAGCTATTGTGACTAATATTGCTTTTTTCGATTTGCAATAAGGATTCTTATTCTTTTTTGTGCTTAGCTGTGCCTCTTTTTCTTTACTAGCAATTCTACCTTAAACTTTTCAAAATCTCGGGCCCCTAGTCTTCCAAATTTTCATTTTCGCATGGCACACTCGACATTCACAAAAAAAGCATATATAAACTATATCTCTTTACTTTTTAGTAGATTATTGAGTCATCTACGTAAAACCTCAATTGAATTTTTTGTTAATTTAGATAATATAAGCTGTATAAAAGTATAAAATTTTATACCTTTGAACTGAAGTTCAAATTGACTATACGAAATAGGTTATTTCAACAGAAAAGCTAATATAAATACGCACACACACACACACACACACACACACACACACACACACACCCGCGCGCGCACACACATACACACACATATCATTCAGTCAGCCTTACGCAAGTAGTTTGTTTACCATTAAAGAGAAGTATGCGAAAAGAAAATTATTTATCATGTAATGAATGTTTCAAATAACTTGCCATGTACTCATTACCAATTGAAACCTTCAAGTTGGAAGATTTATGGAGCAAAAAATGAAATTCCTGTTACAAGTACTCAAACAAAAAAACCATTGTTACTAGGAAAAGAAAATTACAGTACTGTAACGGCACTTGAAAACATCCTTTTATATGAAAAATTGTTGTTAGATATTTCAATTTTTGTTAAATAAGAGACTTAATTATGTTGTTATATTCATAAATTATAGAATAAAAAATGTTCTGTTTATTTACGAAGTGATTTTTTATAATTTACCCTATGATACCCCTCATTAATATTTTAATCGTTAATTTCTTAGATAAGTCTTGAAAAGAATTAGGGGCCCTCATATTTTCCTACTATTTAACCTCTAAAGAAGTAGAAATCTCCATTAAAATCAATGTGCCTCCCAAAAAAAAAAAAAAAAAATTTTTCAAATGAAAATCAAAGGTTCCGTGGATTTGCTCATATATATTTTTAATTGTGAGAATAACGGTTAAGATGTTTGTAAATTAAAAACAAATTGCCGTCACAAAAGTTATTTGTTTGATATAAGAAAAAGAAATTTTTTAATTCTTTACCATATGATGTGAGAGTTACGAAAGAAGCATCTTCTAAATGCACTTGACTTAATCATGAATATAAATCTATAACAGAGAGCATTGCACTATCTGTTTCTCTCACTGTATTTTAATCTTTTAAATCATAATTGTTCATTCGAATTTTTAATAAAGCAATAATGTAAAACAAATATATCAAAGATACCGAATCAACTGCATATATAGGTACAAAAAATCGATCTTCATGAATATCTAAGATTTATAATTTTCTTGATTATTTGCATGACTATAACGGTTAAGATGTTTGTAAATTAAAAACAAATTGCCGTCACAAAGTTATTTGTTTGAATATAAGAAAAAAGAAATTTTTTAATTCTTTACCATATGATGTGAGAGTTACGAAAGAAGCATCTTCTAAATACACTTTAATTAAAAAGATGAAATTACGGCAGAGATATATGAAGTTTCAATGTAGTAAATATCTATTGGAAAGTTCTTTCTAAACTTTGTTTCGAATAAAAAAAATAATGTTTCAGAAAAATTCTTTTCAAAGTTTCGACAACAGTAGTTTTGACATGTTTATAACCTTAGCGTGTTTCAAATAATTAAACAAACTTTGGTGAAAAATTGTTCAATGCGGTGAAATTATAAGTGATTTTCGATAAGTTAGATTGTAATAAAATAAATCCCATTAGGTATTTTTTTAAATTTGGAGATATTCCAATGCGGATAAATCGCCCAACATCTTTATATAGAGTTGCCATTACATATTTAAATTGTATCATTGCTCTTTTTGTGTTTTAAATCAAGTGCGACGCGGGAGAGGAATCTGGATGTGGGACAGTAACCTCGTGTCGCACACATGCGATGGCTAAACTTAAAGTGAGTAATAGTTCCTCATTATCAATGGTGGCTGGTACTTTTGCCAAGTGTGTCCAGTCTGGCCTGGGAATACCGGAGTCAAGTATATATACACTCTTCGGTAATAATAATCGATGTTTTTGCGAGCCAATCGAATTAGTGGCACGATGAACTCATCGTGAGAAAAATATTTCCACTGAATCATCATTCTTTTTTTTTCTATTTTGCATAAAAACTGATAGATTCCAAATTTTTTATAGTTTACATAGAATGTATCTATCTTATTGTATGAACTATTAATTAATCGTATTCCTATGAATTACAACAAAAAATGTATTAACCCAATAAAATAATAATAGCCTGCGTAAAAAAAAGATGTCTCACAAAGTTTGATATTTTTTGTGATTTATTGCAGATACTCTACCTGTAACGAGAATAGTCTTAATTTATCTAAAGTCTTGAAAAACTGATATATAAATAATAGTTGTGAGTTTAATTAAGAAAATATTAAAATTAATATAAATGTAACATTTTAAACGAACATAATTTTAAAGCAACATTTATTGTAAGTGTTTACATATAGGTATAGAACCATCTTAATGACCGACATATCTATACCAATGTTTATAATTTGTATGCTAATGTTTAGAGGCATAAAAAAAATAATCTATTGCTTATAATACCACGAGGTAATAAAGTTTTACTACAAACGACGTAACAATTTTTTTTAAACGCTTCTGTACGTATTTTTAAAAAACGAGCAATTGCTATGTTTTTTTAAAGTTTAGCAAAAGAAAAAAAATTAAAAAAAACAACTGGAAGAAAATAATAATCCGCAGTCATAAAACTACAAACAGCGAAAACAAGAGTTTATTTTTAACCCGTATGTTATAGTTTCCAAATGATTTTATCCCATAGCTAAATTAAGCGGTGGTTCCTTTGATCGCTTTAATTCAACGACGATAAAACCACAGTATATAGACTTGCACACCCACACAACTCTCTCGAAACCTCTTACACCCTTGTACAACGATCAGCGAAGGTTCGTGCGTGTTAATTGCTCGTGCGATAAAGACGGATTCCACGAAATTACGGCCAATTATTCGCAGCACCGATATTACTGAAAGAAAACGTTTTTTCTTTTTTCTTTCCTCCTAAGCAGGAGCATAGGTGCAATTGATAGATCTGTGATCAAATTACTGTACATGTGTATGTATAAGCTTACGTAAATCTTTGGGATATTTAAAGTTGTCAATTTTAATGGAAATCTAAAGAGGATGGATTTTTATCAAGGGAAACGTAGCCTCTTAAGTGACTTTAGCGTTTTTGAAGTAATTTCAAAGTCGTAAAAACTCAAGGGACAGCGAATAAAAGTAAATGTGAAAGGGTTTTTCTGTGAAAATTTAGTCGCTCGATAAGAATTTTCCCTTCGGAGAGAAAGGCACTTTCTTCAAAAATTTTTTTCGGAAAAAGAGTGCGTCGCAACATATACGGGGCGTAACCGTAATGAAGAGAAAAGTCGTAAAACTAGGAGGCAATTGCATTTCTAACGTTATAAGATCCACTAAAAGATCGTAAAAATCTCGCTACTTTTAGATGCATACCTATATACATTTTTTTCGTAATGCAAGCGATATGTATAAGTAGTCAATTTAGTTGAGTATTCCCTATCTCGTAAATACATTTTTTTCTCTACCGATTTATTTATGCGAGACAACTACATATGCATATACACGTTTATAAACATGTTCTTACTTATTTTCACAAACTAATTATAATAAAATTATTCTCCGTATTGAAAAATAATCGAAAATTATTTAAGACGTTTAGACATTTTATCCTCGATATAAGTATATAATTTTTGTATACGATTAATTTATTCTTATCTCTATTTATAGAAGTATAAAGGTGCATATAAACAAAACAAAATATAATTATTTATTTATTTTTCAAATATTTTATTTGAAATATAGAATTAAAATTGATCTTTATAGTGTATATTATTATAGAAACGTAATCAACAAGTCTGAACGGCTTGAATTTCAATATTTAATGAACTTTAGATTTGTTGTTAGGTTTCATTTTTGTTCGTTTGGGTTAAGATTAACGTTTCTTTTATTAAGGAAATGTGAGATTAAAAATTGGAATACTTATTTATTTTTAAATTAACAATAGGTTGACTTTTTTCAAAATATCTCTCTGTAATGCTCTTCTACTTGTATTGAATAGTACGTATGATTTTTTTAAAATTTTTTATTACTAAATGATCGAGATTTTCGAACAGCCGGAAGGATCAATTTTCACCTTATCATTACCGACGAAAAAAGGTTAATAATTTTTAATTAATTTAAAATTAATTATTTCAAAAAGATTTCTCTGTCAGCTTTTTCTATATTACTCGAGTGTCACATATGAATTTTTCCAGATTTGTAGTTCGATAATTACAGAAAATTTTCAAGTTTTTAAAAGTAGATTCCTGTAATTTAGTTATCAAATCCTTAAATAAAAAAGGTTAATAAAATATTAATAGACCGAATATATGTATTTGTGATTATTGGGTGTCGAATTAAAATTGATTGATTTAAAAATGTGTGTATAATAAAATAAAATATAGTGCTCGTGTATGTATATAGCCTAAACGTCAGTCATCTACATATTTACATGGACTAATGAATAATAATTCACAACGCAACCCAACGAATTCAATCCGTCCCGTCGAGAGGGCAAAACTCTCAACGCCCAAGAGGAAATCGCGTGCATAAATAAACGTAACGCATCCAACTCGTTTGCACCAGTTGTCTCTGAGGTATGAAACAAAAAAAGAAGTGAACTACTTGAAACCAGGTGCCAAGTTAAGCCTGTATCTGATCGGTTTAACTAAACTAAACGTCTTCTCGCTATATCATAGCTTAACTGATCTTTACCTTTCACGTAAACCACGTTAACCTTTAACGACGTACAAATTTTCTCATCGCGCACAATTATCGTTTTGGTAAAGAATCAGAATATATGTACATACAGACACACGGATAGTTTATCGTAATTTTCTTCCTTACGACAAAGTTGGAAGTCACAGTTAGAAGAAAACGATACCTACATCATCACAAAACGAAAAAGGAATAATGAAAAAGTGATTAAACGAGATTTTACGAGCGATTTGTCGGGTTGATACTCGGCCGTCAATACCTTTTACAACATAATTTTCTTAGCCGAAGCAGCGAGAGCGTTACGATCGACATTAAGTGCAATTTATATTTAACAGCGTAAAAAAAAAGTTTAAGCAAACTCGCCCTGGCAATTTATTTAGTTTCTTAAGCGCTTAGAATTGAATTATCTTTACATTACGATCGTAAAAGGTTGTTCTTATACGTACGTTTCTTATTATTCCAATTAAATTGCGATGTCAACGTACTTTCTCCCAATGTAAATAATGTCCCGATGATCCAACTGTATGAAAATTAAATTACGCATCGTTTTAATAAATCTTTTCGATCGGTTATACGAGTGCTAAATTTATGCAGTGCTACATCTTGTATTTGATATTTATTATTTAAAAAACGTTGCGCGGCTTGATGTGTTTAAAACGCGTCATTATTCGAGTCTTAAAAAATGTTAATCGCATTAGATTTCTCAATTTCGTTCGTTCTAACGGAATTTCATTGATACGACTGCACTCTCATGATTAATACATTAACCTGCAGTGTGTCGCAAATGTGTATAGAAACAACGATGTTATTATAGATGTAAATTCAAATTTTCTTAAAAATCCCACTTAAATACCTTACGCCTATAATAGAAAAAAAAAGAGAAAAATTATAAATACCGAAGTAAAAGGATCAACTGCAATTATCCCATAGACACAATTCAAAGGTGTATCTCTCAAGCGAACCAATTCTCGTCATCGTATACACAAGGGCATTCCACGCCATCTAAAAAGACAACCCCGCAGACAATCCCGTTCTTTCCATTCAATGTACAAAGGATCGCGTATATGCAAAGCTGCGACGCTTATGAACGGAAATGAAAATTCCAAGTTGTCCTCTCATCCGCTGTAGCATTTTATGTATGGGTGTGTGTTACACGCGATTTTCGACCTCTGTTTGCAAACATACAACTTGTTTCATCAAGATTCAAGATGCGAATTTTACGCGATTTATAAGGGAAAGATCAACGAACGAGCTTAACATAATGGTGCGTTTGCTATTCTTTGCTTTCTATTTCAAGTGCATTCTTGTCATTTGTTGTAGAAGAATTGAAACGAGTTTGTTTGCTTAGGTACAGTTGGTTGATTTTAGAGAACGCTTACGTTTGTAATCAATGGTCATTGTTTCAGAAGAGATAAATTCTATTGGAGAATTTGCATTGACTTCGTTACAGATTGTTTTGATCAAGATCGAATGTTTAACAAAAGGATAAAGACAAGTTACGTTTACGGTTGTATAGCTTTAAAATATTTACCACAAATATTCATGTTGATGAATAAATTTGTAACGTATACTCCGCGGTAGTTAATGATCTAAATAACCTAAAATTATAAAATATTAATAATTGTAAAGGTTTATTGCTCGTTAAAAAATTAAATTTACTCTCACTTTAGACTTCAAAAGATTATTTACCGAGTGAAATAGCTCCAAAAATAATTGTAAAATCTAACGAATATAACGTAATACAGTAAATTTCCTGACCATTATCCCAATATAAATGTAGGAAATTAACATGGCTCGTTATTTGCAAGTAAAACGTTTAATACTCTAAAACTCGGACAATTTGAATCTGTACACCGTATCAACGAAAATAGCGCCCGTTTGACCAAAATATCGTAATTACCGAGGCACATTATACACCCAATTAATCGCTGAAAAATTGTGCTCTCCAAACGATTATAATACCTCTTAATAATCCATTAAAGCGTCGGAGCCATGTAAATTTTTCACAGTGATCGAAGAACGTTTCAAGCGAAAAACCCCATGAAAAGTAACAGCTCGCGGCAGTCGTTGGATGATTTACATCCCAATTTATGCGCTTTACCGGGTACAGAAAAAGAAGAAAAAAAAGGTGAGGTGTACACGTGCACATGTAAATCCATCGACAGTTCAGGATGCGAGGTATTATACCATAGTAGTGATCAATGCTCGAGAGGTTCGGGCATTAATTATTTATGCGACGATAAACGTTCGATAAATCCTCGGTGTGCGTTGGCGCCGTCAACCTTTGAGCGATTACGAGATGCCGTTTGGATTCCGAAAGATTGAGATGCATTGTTGTCTTCGTGTATACAGCGAAAGGCGGGCTGAATTGAATTTTTTTGCAATAGTCGTTCACATAGATTTTTGTCGATGGGTTGTTGTTGATCGCGTTGGATTTGAACTCGACTTACTCGTGCGTGCTTCAACTCTATTTCGAAGATGTGAAAGAAACTCCCAAGTTTTTCTCGGTAAAAAGGAAGATTGTGTACAGAACAGTTTTACCTTTGCTCGACGAAAATTTATAGTCTTTGGCGTATAAAAACATTAAAAAGAATCGAAAATACAGAATTGATTGATTATAACTAAATAAATATTACTGCGTGAGTAAATGCTATATAGTCGAGCACCAATGCATATTAGTAATTTACATTTATTACTAAAAATATATAGATTGTATAATAAAGTGTACCAAATTTTTATCAGTGTACAAATATTCAGGTACGCATTGTAGTATTTATCAAACGGCTTTTCTTCGCGCACGCAGAGTAAACATTGTATAAAAAAAAAATAGTTTTTTTTACCTTAATCTTATTAATGTTTCCTAATTACATACACTAGTTTATCTACGCGATACTCGATCAACGTAACATTCATTATATGCTTGTCCAGATTAATAAAAAAGAGACACCTAATTAAATATTCCAACATAATTTTACGATCAAGTGTGATATACATAAAATTTTCCTCGAGCACAATACGTAATGGTTTATATATCGCGAACTTGGAGTATAATAGAGTTATACTGCTACGAAAGTATAGAAAGACAGTGTAGATGGTAAGAAACGATAACGGAATACGCAAACTTTTGCGTAATACCATGTGTGTGTGTGTGTGTGTGTGTGTGTGTATAATATATACATAGTCGGGTGTACATGCCGCTACATTATTTTCCCGGCTTATGCGAATGAAGCCGTCATTACGCCGATAAGAAAACTCGTCGGTGCTTCGTCGTGTGTATATGCTAAGACGTGGACAAAATGTAAATATACAAAGTCGCGGTTGGAATCTAACAGCCACATATATATATACACAGAGGCATACGTCGGCTTTCAAAATGAAAAAGAGAATGCGGCCATCAATCTCGTCGCTTCTTTCTTCAAACCGACTATAAAATGAGTCGCGTGGTATTAATTTTTTTTTACTCATATCGAAAAAAAACATGTTAAAACCGTAATTTCTCGTGTTTAAAATTAAAGTTTGGAAAAAATATTTAATTATTTTTTTGTGTTAAGTAATACCTACCTATGTTTCGATAATGCGAACACCGAAGAACTCGTACAAAAACTTTTTCGTTGTACCTCGAAAAAAAAACAAATTTTTATAAAACATATCGAATTTGTAAAATGCTAGACGATATTGTTACTCACACGTATAACGGGAAGAAGTGCACGCGTAAATAGAACAAGGACGGTTTGGTGCGACCGCAGACGGACCGTGTAATTGGTATAGTCGGGAACCTAATCTCGTTAGGCCAATTTGCCGATGGATTTTGCCATAGTTAGCGTCAATCATCGACGAGTGCTACGACCGGTGCATTATAAAAGTGGGGAGTGAAAACACACACTCTCTATATATATACACACATATACATTTGCTAAGCCTTTCGAGATGTTGTCTTTTCATTTTAGGAGCATGTGGCTAGTCTTAACGCAAACATTAAAATTATTCAGTTCAATTAGTGATAAAAGCCGGATATGTAATCCGGAAAAATGTCTATCGATTCGATTGGAATATTTTGCAATACGTTTGAATTTGCGATACAAATAATGAGATCATCGCTAAGTCTCTGAAAAATAATTTATGCCGTTAAGAATAGTGGTAATAGGTTATCAACATTGTTTTCATTTTACCGAAAGTCCAATCATCTTCGAAAATAGATATTGTTCGAGGCGTCGCACACGTCAAATGTGTCCCAGATGTCGGGGCTCACTTTTAACAAAATACTTGAGTCAACGTATTTTATGGCGGTGTAGCTAACTCAGCAGTGATTATTATTATTTAGGATTATCGACGCTTCGTTCGTGAGTATTCTTCATTTGCAGTATAATAATGTTATAGGCACATTTTAAAATTTACCTATTTTTTACACAGATAAAATAGAATATGCAGATTTTACAATGTCGGATTTTATTGTAATACTAATACACTATATACGAAAAGATAATGTTTGTAATTGATTTAAAATAGTTACGAAATTTTATATTATACTATGAAACGTTTGTAATTAAATAAAATAATTAATCTTTTTGTATACGTTATAAATATTATAGAAAAGTTTGCTAAATCGATAAACTTTTTATTCGTTGGAATTAATTCCACCTTGAGTTTCTCTTTTTCTAATGCGGGCAACTCGCTTATCGTTTACCTGAATATTAAATTTATTAACAAATATAGAAGTCGATAGAAGTAGTAAAAGTGTCCGATAACTTAAAAAAGAAACTGCATTTTCACTCAATTCCTGCTCGGCGATCCGAACAACCCAAACATTATCTGTCCCAATTAGTGTAACCAAATAATAAGCATAAGAAGAAAAAAGAAAAACACCTTGCAACCAAAACTCGTACGATCCATCAATACCGATGACACATACGACACCAAACAAAAGATCGTCAGATTGAATTTCTTCGATTCTTTAACTCGGTACATAATACCAACTGGTATAGGAAACATTAAAAATTTATGAAGACCTCCTTCACCGCGGGAGGTATTTTTTTTAAGGGTCCACTCTCGTATCGAATTAATAAATCAGCCGCGCACCAAGAAAACGAAAGGATCGCCCCTATTTACGTCCTACACTTTAAAAGATTTCGTATCTCTAACTCGAGGAAAGTAACATCTATCCTTTTCCTACTTCTCTATACTCTCGAACTTTTTTGTCCTCTCTCGCAAACCACCACTACCACCACCACCACCAGTGTAATAAATGCTTTTTCTACATCTGCTCGTGCCTAGCGATGAGATCACTATTTTATCTCTCGCGGCTTCGTTAGTCACGGGTTATTTCTTTTTTGGTTAATCGGAGGGCTTCTTCTTCTTTTCGGCTTCTAATCGTAGACACAGACACACATATATACATATATACATATATACGTTTACATACAGCCAAGATATCTTCGTTTTTCTGTACTCTGAAATCGCGTGCGACGTTTTTCTGGTGCACGGTACCTTTTGATCCTGCGGTATATATACTTTACCGTTTTATTAAAACAGTTTGTGCGAAGTTACTAGCTTTTTTGTAAACGTGAAATTGAGTTACTTTTTCTTGTTTATCATTATTCTTCATACCAAGAAATATTAATTCAACTAATTATTGAACCTAATGTTCATTACAGTATCATCTATATTCAATAAAGAAGAGATTACCTACAAGAAATGCTTCGATCAGTACTTGTATTAATGTTCAAAGATCTTTATTCAAGTAAACATAGATTTTCTTAGGAATTGGACTAAAAACTATTATTATAAAGATATCACTTTTTATCATCTTCTTAAGTATATCAGGCTATGTTTATTCAAACTATATAACCCAAACAGTTTTAACAAGCATACGGAGTTTGTGTAAAAAGTCATCTCTAATATCGTCCGTAACAACGAATATGATCGGAAAGCATCTAAAATTTCTAAAAGCTTTCGATATTACTTTCCGTATATGTGTCTATATAGATGATACTATATAAGCTCTTGTATACGTAACATCACCTACATACATTTTTCAACACGCTGTACCACCTTCTTTCTCGAGAGAATGAAAAATTCTTATTCCAGCGCGAGTAAAAGGATGTAAAGTTGGAAAGTCTATAAAAGACCCATCAGCGCCTGTAATCGGAGACACGTTCCCTCACGCGCGTAAGAAGAGATCGTGTTTATTAGCGAAAAAAAGTGTAAGGAAATTTACATCAAGAGTCTACATGGCTCCGTGTGTCCCGTCAAGTATCTATTCGAGATAACGTATCCCTCATAGTATATAGACCGATTTTATGTTTACGTTAAATTATTATAACTAAATACCTTTTTCTATCAACTATACAGCTATACACTCGTCTTCGTTTCGATTATATTTAAATTTATTTCCGATATGTTTATTATACGACGAATATATATATATATACATACATACAAGCGCGCGCACACACACACAACAGATTAACTTTGAACATTTTAATTATATATGCGTTTGCAAGTCTGGTAGTATATATCTGCATATTATTAGCATTGCTGGAGGGCTTAGCTGTTAGGAAACGCGATTAATATGAATAATTATTGTAGATTTTAGCTACAAAAATTATTAAACAGTTATGTAATAAATACATACATACATGAAAAGTCCCATGTTTATATTCATATGCATTAGTTTATTCTTTTCTTTTGATTAACATTCTTCCTTCTTTTCATATCGATACTTCTACACAATGAAGGAAAACAATTAAATTTTTGCAATAGAAGATCAATCAATTTGTATTTGTTGGAGAAGGCGTAAACATTAATAATTATGTATGTAATTTAAATATTACGCTAATAGATAATTAATATAATTTCCAGGCGATTATACTGTTATTAAATGATTCTGAATATTTCCATACTTATATACGCTTATTATTTGTATCACAAATAGGTGGTATTTAATTTATATAATCGTAAGGTATCACAAAATATATACTGGAATTAACACCTAAAAAAAAGTCAATTCCAAAATTTCCCAGAGAATCAATGAATCGAACTTGAAAAAATCCCTAAGCGTATACACAACTTTCTTCCGAGAAACTATAAAAAGAAATAGATTTTTTATTCCCACTGACGTAGAACAAGCCGTACATTAAGACGCGTGACCGCGGTAGAATTAATCGGCCATGTGGCAACAGGTCCTCGATAAAAGATCGCGGAAGACCAATAAAAATTAATCGCCATGATTATTATTAAAGCGTGTGGACGGAATGAGGTAATAAATAGAACTTGACCCTTTAGCTTACGTTTTCTCTACGTTCTTGGAAAACTGCTTAACTCGGTGTTAAGCAATTCATTCCGATGATTGGACCATTTTTTTCTTCGGTACAAGGTTAATTTTAATCTTTGTATATCGCATAAATTCACCTGGTAAGTAACAAAGGGTTCTACATTGTTTATTATTGTCATTATTTAATCCACAGGGGTAGATACGCATAATTAAGCGATACGACAAATTGATCAAATTGCAGGTGATACTTTTCGTAAGGAAAATTAAGTGATAAATTAAGTAAACGCGAAATTCACGAAAAATTAAGTGTTGTAACACGTTTGTTCAGCAGATTACACTTAATACCCGTAATTATTTAAATTGAAAAATTACCCGGGCAAGAAAGAAATATTAGATCGCGACTTGTAATCTGAAACTTTTACGAGCTGACGAATTGCTCGGATACCTTGTTAGTAAATAATTATTCAAATAACATCCTTGCAATTCTCACCTACGCATTTTTATATCTCAAACGGTGATCGTAAGTACTCGACATCGTTTCTGTATAGGAAAAACAAACAAATCTTTAACTTGTGCTATCTCGTGTCGACTAAACGTTATTGCTTTTCTTTTTAAACGCTGAGGTAATCGAAATTCAACAATGAAGAATATTCAATTGAATGAAAAAGCAAAAAAATATTGATTACGAATATTTTTAGAAGTATGTTTTATTCATTTAAAAACGTGATTTGATATTTTTCTTTTTTTGATTGAACAAATAAAAATTATGTAAATATAATTGTAATATAAAGTTACTATCAATCATAACTGACAATATAAATTTTGCAACGTGTGAAATTACTAATAGCCTGTTATAATTTGCATATAAAAAAAAAGTTTACATATGTTTACGATGAAGTTAGATGAATTAATTATTTGCAAATGAATTTATACGCATGAAAAAAGCATTATAAGAGGATGTCGAACTCTGACGATAATTTGTTATACATCTAAATTTTCAATGAGCTCTTTATGATTAAAATTCCAACTGATTGCGATTATTTTCTTATTAAATATTTATAATAACAGTTCGTATAGTTTACGGTTTTATAATTATGTGATTAAATTAATTGATACAAACGTATTTGATAAATTGATTTTGAATCGAAATATATCGTTGATATTTAGCTAAAAGTCACGTAGCATTTGAATTTAAATTTTTTACCCGATTTCTTTATCTAAATAAAACACGTTGTCGAACGACCTTCACAACCATGTAAACAGGTAAAAAAGAATGTAACATTGTTACATTAAACAATTTTAGCAATAATAATCGCCAAATGTGTTACGATTGTCAAACCTGTCAATCTTTCTTGACATCTTACAATCTCAATTGTTGATCGAATACACACCTTGAACCTAAAAATGCAGCATTCACACACATCTCGTTAGACCGGTCAAAAAAAACATAAAAAGTATCTCTAAAAAAATGCCAGCACCCGCATTCTCAATGCGAGAGATTCAGGGGGATAAAAACAACGAGTGGTTGCCGAGTCAACTCACCTTCACTAGCAGATGAATCGGCTGACTGACGCTGAGTGGTTTGCCCCTCCTGGTCTTACCGCCTCCGCCACCCAAACACTTTATCCACGGCATCGCCGGATTCAAACTTTCGTCCTGGCTCTCTCACTCACTCACTCACTCTCTCTCTCTCTCTCTCTTTCTTTCTTTCGCTCTCGCTATCTCTAGTTCTTTCTCGCTCACACCCTTTTTTCCATCTCTTCGAGCACGTGTCAATTTAATGTACCATCCTAATTTGCCATTTTTCTACGTGTAAAAAATCTCCATTATATAAAAATGAAAATAAAATTTCATTCCTTTGCGTGTAAATTTTTATAAAATCGTTAATCATCACAGTTTGTAAGATAGTATTAGTCGTTCAATGTTCCAGTCACTTCGATACCCCTCGAAAGCTTCCAGTGATCTCGTCTATGGTATGGCATTTTTTTTGGTTTAACATTTACGTTGATTACAAGCGCTGGGTTAACTTTTATCAATTAATCAGTAAACTTGGACAATTAATTACGCGCATTTGTCAAATTTATTTTTAATTATGAAATATTCAGTCGATTATTTATTAGCTTGCTCGTGTGGTATGTAAGTCATTGTAAAATTTCGATCGTATCGTTTCCTCCTTCGCTTCAGTCAATGCACTGCACATTTACCAATCTGTCACACTTATAAAAAAAAAGAGTCAAGCTTATGAGTTTCCCGGCTTAAAGCGAAGGAGGAAAATCGGCGAGTGAGCGGCAGTAACGACCAACTCGTCCCGCGGCTCGGCGTCGACTGACAGAAAATACCGGCCGGGAACTCGAGAATGGCGGTGTATACAGCGGTGGCGGCAGCGCCGTATACATTTGCTCCCCGTGGAGAAGACGACCCGAGGCGCATATAGGAAATCTTCATTTTGTGGTGTTTAAAGGGACGTTCGTAGTGTGGTATAGGATTTAAAAAATTTAATTCATCTTTATGAGGAAGGTTTTCTCTTTGAATTAGTTGATAATTACACTGGTTATTCGCTTCTATGATTATTCAAACACTTTATAATACGTTATATGGTACATGTGTTTTTGTTTACAGGTTTATTAAGGAAATCTACCTGTTAAATAGTAGTTTATTATAATTCTTTCGTAATACTTTATTTAGATTGTTCATTTTTTAGTTGAGGACTACCTGATGATTTATTTGAATTGTAAAGAACTTGAAAAATGTTAAACATCAATTGTTGGAAAATTCTTTTGCAATACGTAAACTTCCGTCAGAAATACGATTATTACTGATTCCTAAGCATAAATTCTTTTAAATAGTAGATTTAATTGTAGTCACATTCTTACAATAATTCTTGAACATTAATTTCCACTCCTTAAATACGAAGAAAACTAATCAAACGTGCAATAAAGGTATATGAAATACAATAATAACATACGTTTTCTCGTGTAGTTTAATCGCTGCGACATAAATGAAGACTATAACGAAATTTTTCAAACATAAACGTCAAACATCTTTTATACAAAATGATTCATTATCCTGCCAAGATGTATGAATGATAAAGGAAAACATTGTAAAAAAAAGAAAACAATTCACTAATCAAAACTAGACAAGATTTATATGATGCAATAAAATAATATTAATAATTATTTTATTAATGTCTAGACGATATAATATCATTTATAATATGCATAAGCAATACGGAAGCTATCGTAATGTAAGCAAACTGTTAAAATAATTGCTGATTAAACAAACATCGTAAGAATGAAACTTTTCATTCTTAGTTACTAACTAAAAAATAACTTTGTAGAATATAAAATACAAAAATAATTTAAGAAAATGAATATATAAAGAAAGACGCTTCGTGTGGTTTTTACAGTGCAATTATCGTGAAAAACGGAAAACTCTTCATAAATTTTCAAGCGTTTCCTTTATGAAAGAATGCCGTTATACTCGTACGCGCTTATATATATGTTATTTTGTTCTATACGCGCGCGAAGCTTTTGACGCTGTTGCGCACGTCTCCTTCGGGATCCTCGAATGTGGAATTCTTTGAGAATTTTGCGGAGTTATTCGTACAAAATTTTTCTTTTCAAAGCCGAGGGGAAATGGTATTAAGCCTGGACTTTCTTGTAGCTTTTATTTCGATGTTGGATTGATGTTTCTCCTTTGACCTTCTATGTATATGTATACGATTTGTAATTTTCTATACGATTTTTTATTTAATTCCCCGTTTGATTTTCGTAAAAATAATTACTGTATATTTATATTATATTTAAAATTTTACTTTTTGACTCGCGTGATTATATGATATTTAGATGAGAACTTCACGTAATATTTTTTTTGAAAAAGATATATATTTCTGAATTTTTTAATTGCCGAGTAATAAATAAGATCACTTAAATCTACTTGATTAAAAACCAAAATACAAAATGACCACCTAAGTGAATATTCTATTAAATTAATGTAACCTTAATATCCGAATCTTATTATCACTCAACCATAAGCATCCTTAATTGATAATAACCGCAATATGATTTGGTATTCACACCTGAGATAAACAAAGGGGGTTAACCAATCTTGCACTGGCAAAATAAAAAAGAATCACACGTTCATCAAAAAAATATTTACCTACTTTCCATAAGACGTATAATCTATATATACGTGTAGGAATCGCTAAGTTATCTCAAGGCGATTACGGCAGCCCACGAGGCTGTAAAACCACGCGGTCAGGTAATTTCCCAGCAGGGGAGATTAAAATTAATATTCTCCACAGCTCAATAAAAGCACCATATAATTTCAAGTCCCGTCTTCATCGAGATGGCGCGTAATGCAATTAAACTTTACAATCGCGCGTATATAAACTGTCACCTGAACGCGCGCCACGATATCGAAAACTCACGAGCGCTTTTGAAAAGCTCATCAAAACGGAAGGAGAGGAAAAAAGATATATCGATCAACTTGAACCAACTTTTCTATATTTACACCCACACGAGTTGGTGAATGAGTTTGCGTATGTATGATTAAATACGCAAGCGAGCAAACGATCGGGAAAGCAGACAATAATAAATATAATATCGAGTTGTATCGGGCAGACCGAGACGAGATCCAGACTTCTCGACCACACACACGCTTAAACTTCAGTTTCACATTTGACGGCTGTAAACATAACATTGTCTGTGTATAGCTTTGTTGATTTTTATATATTATTTAATTGATATTTACGAGAATAAACCAAGTGCAAATTAATTAAGTATGCACTATAATATTTATTCGAATAAAGAAAAAATAAACATCCATAAGAAAAGTAAAATAAATTTGTTGTTCTAGATGGTCTTTATTTTTTATGTAAAATGCACTATATGCACATGAGTGTGTGTGTGTGAGCACACATAGTATGTATGTATATGTTTGTGCTCGGTGAGGCGTATTATATGTACGACGGCTCGAGGCTTCAAAAAAGACTAGACCCAACTCTTTTTTTTCATTCAGCTTCCTTGACCGCTGTTCATTTTATGATATGTTTGTTAAAATTTTTATATACTGGTACACAAAGATCCCGCTATCGAAATATGTAAGTCCAAATGTTTAAAGTAATGAGTCATTATACGAAAGAAAGGCATATTAGATTGATAAAGCACGTTTAATTCTATATTCAAACTGTAATTTCATGTCGGCTTTTTCAACAATCATGTAATTGATATATTTTGTAAATATTATTATATGCACGTGTCGCGTATATCTATATATAAATATAGAAAATCAAATATAATATTTATTATAAATCGTACGATTTTACGTTCACGCTAAAATTTTAATAGAAATCCCGCGTATTTTCATTCGTTTAATTGAAAGTAAAAAATGTTTTGATTTAATTAAAATTTTTATTCTATACATTAGGAGAAGGAAAAAAAGTTCACTAAGCTTTTTAAATGTTTACGATGTGATTATGAAATTTAATAGAAAGTGAAAAATGTAACTTACGTGTATATATAAAGTCTATAATTTACAACATAGTCACTATTTCTGCGATAATCCGCGTGTGCCAAGAATTCGATGAATATTGGGTAAGTCATTTAAGACGTTTTATCAAAAGCTACGTGAAAATGTGTCTATAGCGTATAATTTTAAACGTTACGCAATAAATATTTTATACACATACAAAACTAACAGAAAACCTCATGATTTCTATGGGTGAAAACAAGCGTGTTGGTTTATAAGATTAAACGTGAAGGAAAAAACATTGAATTAGATCATGGAAAGTCGGCTTTTTCTCGAATATAAATGATATATTAGAAAATGTTCCCTCGCAATTTTCTATTATCCAATTAAATCTACAAGCACTTAAACCGTAATTATATATATTTACTTATTTAACAAATAGATTATTTATTTTTAATAGAAATTAACGTAGCAAATATAATATTTATTACGTATATTACAGTTTTATGAGGTTCAAATATTATTAAATTTTAATTAAAAGTATCCATTACTATAAATCTAAATTACGTATTTTTAAAATACTCATACTCTTAAATTGCAGTAAACGATATATAAATTATTATATTTTATAGAAATGTAAAAGCGATAGTAAGACTGTTTCCAAACCGCGTATAAAGAAAAGTGCATTCTTAAACGTCAATATTAGTAGAAAGCTTAAAATTTCAAATAAATTTAAATCGACTCGAATATAAAACATTAAAAATATTTTATATTTCAACGGTGTACAATTATTTTGAAAAACATTTTTTGTTGCACCTTGGTGTACGAGCAACGCAAAATCTGTTAGTGAAAATATAGATTTGATGGACCGCGTGTTCGGTTGCCATGGAACATCGACGATGTAATAAATCAAGCGAAACAAAGGACAAAATACGTTACGGTGTCACGTGTCGCGGAAGCCATCCACCGAGTTCTGCTCAAAAGTTAGGTCAGTTTCCGCTCCCGAGGTCGGATCTCACGGAATTCCTGAGTATATATAACATAAACTAGTGCGTCGTACATATAGTTGCAAATCGTGTTGTACCAACATTTTTAAACTTCTGCTATGCATATAAGCTACTTTTTTTTCACTGAGAAAAGTATAAGTTTACGATTCTCGAGGAAACTTTTTTTATTTTCACGGATGCCACAAAATTTTCATAGTTGACGTCCGTAATTTTCGTTATATACGATGCAAACGGAACAGTATCACATACGTACATGTTATTTTATGACTCTCCATTCATATATATCAGTTAAATAAGTAATACAATTTTTTATTCAGTTTGATATCGAAAAATGATATTATATAACTTTCAAAATGTTAGATGTCTGTAGCAAGAGTAATGACAGAGCAGCTCTTAGTTTTTGTAATATCGGATTGTTAGGTGTGTCGTTCGTCGTGTGCATACTCTTCGACGAAAACAAGCTCCATTCTCCTATTAATTTAAAAGTGTACGTATAGCTGTGGGTGCAATAGTTCTAATTTAAAAACTCGCTATAGAATCTGCCAAAAATACAAAAAATAAGATTTTTGTTCTTACACGAATATCATTTACATCGACCACAATTTGTAGACCAAGCGGTCAGTTAATTTATTCTATATTATATATCCACGTATTATGACTGACCTCAATTGGTAAATTGTTTTTTACTAACCGTAAACAATTCACACGCAATTTAAGTTTTTACTATAAACACAATAAATTATCTCTTTATTCGTACGAGTAAATGAAAAAAGGCGTCGTCAAAGTTCCGCTAGTCGAAAGAATAAATCTTATAAAATTAAAACTGCGCTTCAGCGTGGTAATTTATGATATATACGATTCCGCCAGGACTGTAATCTTCTCCGTATAAGAAATCACGAGCACCCCGCGCAAAGAGGGCTTAATAATGTTTTAATACGCGCACGCCGCTACAAGAGAGTTGATATCTATAATTTTACGTTCGAATGAGAAGCGCCGCGTGTATATCGATACGTGTGTATAATATTCTACTCCCTCGACAAATGACACGACCATGAGAATATACGCGTTCAGGAAATAAGAATTTAAATTAGGACTCTACCGGATCATCAGCAAATTAATGTATATAAAATATTTAAATGCTAAATTAGTTTTTACTTTTTTTTTATATAAGCAATGTATATTTATATTTCCATCGCATAATTAAATAAGTTCTAATTCCGAATAAACTAAAGTTAATTCCTGCCTCGAGTTCTATTATATAAGATTGAAAATAAAATGTAATTTTGGATTTGAGTTAAATTTATTTTAAAAATTGAAAGGAACTTTTTCTAAATAATTAAATTGAACGCCGTGCTGCGTAAAAGCTGATAATTAATCGAATTTTAAACTTTCTTCGCTATATATATAGTACATTTGCACAATTTTTCTCGATTACCTAGAATTAAATTTGAGAAGAAAAATTACTTTGAGATGCGAGTTTTAAAAGAAATAAATACAAAAGAAAAATGATATCTAATGCATCCATCTACTGTTAATATCAAGTATAAACGAGACTACGGTGATTAATAGTATAAAACTACCAATAATAGAAATAATCAACTCTTCTACGAAAGATGAATCTCGTTGTTAATAAAATTTTAAATAGTACTCGTACGTCAACTGATCTCGATCAACTAAAAATAAAAGTGTGGAACCGTGTCAATTCCGCACGAAAAGAAAAAAGAAATAAACGATATGGTATATCGTCAATCGATTCGCGGCCTACATATCTCCGTTAATTAACCTCTCGTAAACATTTCCATTGGCCTCGACGCGAATACATATACACACTTATATATATACATATAAGAGAAGAGTCTAAGAGCAGCAGCTGACCGCTCGCACGGCCCTAAAACGCATTTAGCCTTCCGATAATTCAAAGCATTCGCCGAATTTCTCAGTAGCACTATACGCGTTAAGTGATCTGTTTGCTCTGGCTCTTCTATACTTGTACAGGAGTCCACTGCAATAATAGTTTATAGAGTATAGTATATGTATATATATACACGTTCGAGAGGTGTGTTTTATATAATATACTTGTTCTATCGTTTAAACTTTGCAAGAATGGCATTTTTGTTACGATGAAATTGAAATACATTTTAATATTTTTCATTTTTACGAATTATACGATGGGAGCTCAAATAATTCTCTTTGCGAACAAGTTAGCCTTTAAAACTCATTGTAATATATTGCACTTTCCTTTTTAATTTTTTAAATTTCTACCTTTGAGATTAAACTCTACGAATTATGTACGCGAGTCCAGTTGATTATTCGGTAACTTGTAAAAGAGGTGCAGCAAATTTTATTATAAACTTTAAAGTTAATTTCGTATAAAAGCAATTGTTGAATATTCGTAGGATATATTTAATATTTGTGTTAAAATATAAAATAAATTATTGGCCTGTTGTATAGGTAAATGCATACGATTATTCCACGTGTAAGATACAAATTAATTAAAAAGAAAGCAATAGAATGCGCGAGAAACGAGAAGTTTAAAAATTTCGTGTCAGTTGAATGCAAGTTTCCTACGTCATCTAGGATCCATTACCACCTAGCCTACAATAAGCCTCGTAAACGAAGGTCAGACTGTATACCTATCGCATTTCATACATATATATATACGTATAAGATTTTCGCGCAGTTCTACCCAAAAAATTTCTATAGCTACCATTCACAACAGACACAGGCTCTATTTTGCAAGGGACAATGGCGCATCTCTTTGGAAGTGCCTTTGCTGCGACTGACAAATGCTGACCACACCGAGCACCTGGACTTCCTGGCACATCTGTGGCCTGTGGGTATAAGTATATATACTATGGAAGCGCGTGCCGTCGAATTTGTACGATCCTGGTTATTGTCATTTTGAGACTGCAAGTGGCGCGTGCCTCAAGCTTTTCATACCGGTATTTCTTCGGTATCGTTCGGTTAACGAGCTAGACTTTGTTGCCATTATTATACTTCTTCCAGGAGCTTTTTAATAAATTATCTTATAATATCTTATTGTCGTTAGGGATAGATTTCGGTTACGTACTTACAATTTTTCATTAATATTTTACATAGGTACAGATGTTTTACGTATTTCAATGAACAAAATATATAAATAAACAATATGTGGGTATAGTAAAAAAATTTAGCGAGTTTGATAAAATATCCTTTTGAGTATCCTTGAAAAGCAAATGTTTGAACCCAATATTTGTATTTGAAACGAAACGATTTTAATCGAAAGAAAGATTACATATTTGAAACTTCGAAATATTAATCAATTTCAAACAAATATTTTTCTTACAGCTACGTCGAATAAAATATTTTATTAAATTCTCTACATGTTCCTTAATTTTGACAAAGATTATAAGATACCACCCAGTTTGCATAAGAAACGACAATATCTCATTATAATTTTAAAGATTTTTACGAAATAATATATACGCGTATATTACAATTTGACAGTAGCTTACATCCAAACGAAACGTCAACATATTAACTCGCCCGATAACTTGAGATAAACATTTTTTTCGAAAATGTTTGTATATTCGAGTAAAAATCTGATCAGGAGAGTATATACGAGAGAACACTATAACCCGGTTACCGTTAATCCGATAAAAGACACGCGCCCATTTAAATGCGTCGAGTGTGTGTGTCTGCGTTGTCAGACAAAATCTCCGAAAATCACTCGACTGCGTCTGACAGCTCGTGGAGCAATTATCGGTCATGCGCGCGACACGAAAAATCTGGCTATATAACGCGCGATCGACATACTCGTATACCTATATGTAGGCTTACTCACGAAAACAAGCTCTTTTTTTTCATCTTCTTCTTTTTAGGGTTATAAAGTGCGAAAGAAAATGCGGGATCTGCGTTGTGAATACCGAATGTCTATCAATTATGCGATATACGTGAGTCGACAATGAATATCACCAGAATGATTACTGGGCACACTCGGGTCTCGGTCTTAACGTATATGCGACTGGACAAATAACTTTGCGCGATTACGTGAGATACCATACTAATTTGAATTATTGTAAGGGTTTTCTTATCGAATTATTATTCTGTTTATTTTAAAATTATTAAAAAACATTATTCAACACAGCGCGAGAAATTTAACTGCAAGTGTTAGCTTACTTAAGTTTTAAGTGAGTGTTTGACCAATGGTATATTCGAAAATTTTAAAAAATTTTAATGTGTAAGATTGACTTTCAAATAAGAATGTGTCAGACTTAAATTATAGGGATCTACACCTTTTCTAAAAAAATATTAAATTAAAAATTTCAAAAAAATGCTTAAGTATACGTTACAATATATGGTAAAACTTGATGTTTTTAACACCATCTTTTATCATTTTTTTAAATAATAACAGTTAATCAGTAATTTTGAGTCAAACAGATATAATCGGTAAAGTAAATTTATTTAAGTCATAGATGCTACTAAATTATGATCTACTATACTAAATAATTGTCACATATAATTGCTCTCTTCATTTATAAAAATTAAAAGAGAAATACTATTTTGAATATTAATTATACTTTAAAAAAACACGCGGGTTAATTCTAAAGTATTTAGATTAAGTTGCTTGTTTACTATAATTAACCATAATGTCACCATGTATAATAAATACTATATAAGCCAAAAACCCACTAATAATTTACTATCTTCCTAATAATAATTAATTATCTTCTCGAACATAAAGTAAGTGCAATAGCCGATAAAAATTATCAACCCCATTGATAATTCTACAAACCCATCGAGAATCTCTGGTGATCGATTCAACATTTTATTTTTCGAATCTCACGAGGAATCACATTTTCGATCGTATATATATATATAGTTACGTAGTACCTATAATAATTCAACGTTTTTACATTTGCCTCACGGTGCAGGGAAATCAAAACGTACACGTATAGCGAGAGTCGATTCAAATCCGCGACTCTATGGCTTTATAGCCTATCGGAAATCTTCAATAAAGTTAGGTCTCTCATCGCGTGCATCGCAAATCCTGATGGTTTTATCCGAATCCCCCTCTATATATCCGGGCCAATTGCGCGATTTCGATCCAACGACTCTTAGGACGTTGTTCGTTAATTCCATTATCCATTACCATTCATTTACTTATCCGATCGTAAACCGGTTTCCTTCAACCAGGAAATAACAATTAAATTGAAGTGTCAGAAAAATGATATTCTTACTTATTTTTTATGAGTTATTCCGAAACAACGTTAATAAATTAATATCGCAAAAATTGCGATAATAGACCGATGAATTGTCAATTCTATATCCACCATCCATCGCAATTATTAAAAACCCCCTTATTTATTATACAACTGTACTTAAACAACATATAAAAACTAGTCGTGCGTACAAATGTAATATAAAAAAACCCCCGTGCAGTTAGTTAATTGGAAAACGCTATTTTACACGGCGCGTGTAAAAAAAATAAACATTATCGATCTCGAAGCGTGCGTATACCTTTAAATTTGTACCTAATACACAGGATAGGTTAAAGGAAAAAAATAATCGAGGTTCGCGAATGAAAGTAAAATAAATAACTCCTCGTTTAAACGATAAACATGTTTTGTCGATTACAAGTGTATATCCGTTCGAATTCGCAACGGCTTCTCATGAGCGCAATATAGAGGATCGTCTTACTTCGTTAATTCCATTATCATCTCCCATTCATTTTCCTATCAGATCGTAAATCGATGGCAAAAAGGTAACGAGAATCGAGTACAACCGTTCCTTTTTCATCTGAAGACTCAATTCTAGGTGATACGCACTGCACACGACTACACACACACACACACACAGTTACAACCAATAGTCCGTGTGTGCTATTGAAGGACGCGGAAATATAGAGGACTCGATTTATATATATATATATAGATTTCCACACATACATGTGGACGGGAGTCTTGTGTGCGTCTATACGTAGCCCTTGTACGAGAAGTTTTATCAATTTTCTACAGCGTTGACGAAGAACCGGTTCTTGGACGGAAGCGACATAACTATAAGAGAATCTTGTAGTATATACCTATATACCTACACACACACACACACACACACACACACACACACACACACATACACGGACAAAGGATCAAAGGTACGCACCACTTTGTATACACATCCTAGACGAGTAAATATTGTATATACTCGTTGGTGTTTTTAGGGATAGAAAATGCCGGTGTATTATTGATACCGTGTGTATCCCCTTTTTTTGGGGGAAAGTAAATTAATTGACGAAAATAATCTGAAATTGAACGGACCGATAAGGTAGAGATCCATTTACCTTCTTGGCGCATGAAATCTCGCGCGAAGAGATCGCCACACGCAAGGTATAAAGCATCCTATCTTTTTATTATTTTTCTCTTCCTAGCGGGTGAAAAGGAAACGATAGCAAAATGAAATATTGTCTTCGAATTATACTGCACCGCCATGACGCATAATGGATGAATGCGAAACGAGCGTGTGCGCGGTTATTTGTGTATATATAATATGCGCGCGTGTAATGTCTCTCGCATTTTCGAATGAATAACGTTGGTGTATATGTGGTGCGCAAGCTCTGCAATATTCTTGTCTTGATATATCAGCGTTAAATTATTAGCCCCGCACGTAAACGGCATTCTAAGTACCGATTTAATCATCCGGTCAACTATTCATCCGCGTGTATATCTGATGTTTGTAAATCAAATCAAGGTACTTGTCTACCAAAATACAGTCAGATACATAAAAGATTAAAAATAATTTTCTCTCTATGTACTTATATACGTCTACGTAAACTACGTGTAACTGACGTATCAACACTCTCGAACTTTAAACGAATCGCGCACTGTTGGTTAAACTGGTTATATATACACATTACTCTGTAGTTGCTGTGGGATCACTTTAAACGACATCGTTTCATTTTTATAAAGATGTTTCCAAGCTCCAGCTCCAGTTGAAAGGTTTTATCAACCGTTTGATGATAATGTCTTGGGTACTATGTATAGGAACGTGTATTTTCGTGGTGCTATAGACCTGTACCTTTGATCTTGTTTGAGATTGTTGTGGTTGTACGCGGTACGCAATTATATATTACATTTCACGAGGTCTTGAATAGGATCTCGTCCTCTTGAACCACGTAATTCAAATTATTACTAAATGCGTATTAAATATAAACACGTTCGAAAGTTAATGTAATACTTTTTATTCACTGGTCGAAATTTAAGAATTTTAAGATTAACTTAAATTAAAAATCTACTCGCTATTTTATCGTCTAATAATTAGCGTCACACTTGCAGCGTTACCTCATTTATATCTCGGAATTTTTACTAGGAATTCAGCATTACAAAAGACAACTCATTCCGTGTGGAACTACCGCGAAATAAAAAGTTCGTATCAACTCCCCCTCGTCAACCAATATGCGTTCCAGTTACAGTGCACTTAAACGGTCAAGTACACCCCAGTGACATTTTCTCATATAAGCATCGAGTCGCATACTTGAAAATCAAGTGGCTCCTTACTACCCACCCGGAAAAAAAACCGACGTCAAGAAGAAAAAGTGCGACATTGACTCTTGTACATAAATACTTGATAAATATTATATACGATTACTAAACGCGCATAAGATTGGTGTAAGTAGAACATTATTTTATGTATGTATATATTAATACGTTACACAGCTTGAACTAATAGAGCAATATTAAATTAAAGAGAAAATAGTTATATAGGGAAGTTCCGTGTGCGTTGATCAAAATTAAATCGACCTAACGAGATTCAACTCATTGACAAAAGCCGAACGGAACTGTATCATTAAATTCTATTTAATTATTCTCATTTTTTTCATCGCAGGTATTGTTTTGTTCGGTTTATTGGGAAGATCGTTATCGTTAATTTCTTCGAACCTTTCAGAGTGCTACGTTATATATATATTTAATTTCAATAATGATTGGTTTAGGTGTTTGTAATTATTAAATTTACGCGCGATAAAATCATATTAACATTCATTTAGTTTCCAAGCTAAAATGTTGGCTTCTAGTGTCCAGTCCCATGAATTACATTACATTGAATTTGTTTATGCGCACAGTTTGTTACAGAGGGAGTGTAAATGAACCGTCTGTTTTAATTTATATAATATACACTAATTCAACGATCGCGATATTTATTTTTTAATAATACCTATAATGTCCATTTAATCTAAACTCGAAATAGTAAATAGAGTATAAATTATTTTGATCAAATATAAACAAATAAATTACACGAACATATAAAATATAAATAAGAAATTGAAGAAACAATCTGTAAAACGGAAAGAAGCAGTAACGACCGAGCCTCATTGCTAATTGCCTAACTAAATATTTAAATGTAAATAATACATCACATTCACTTAATATATAGCCTGAACGTAGATGTAATAATACCATTTGTATAATTATGACAATAAATTAACTACATAATAAAATATATAATTTCTTTAATGTGTATGAATTATTTCGCTTATTTGCTTTACATTAGGCTCGTTTATTTATCGTTATGAATGAAATTTTGGTCGACCGCACGCTGATTTATCCCAAGATGCCAACCCGTTATTTCTAGCTCGTGCTTTTAACATTTGAAAAAGAAAATATTGCGTATACAACCATTGATTATCCTACCAGACAAAACACGAAAATTTATTTTCTCTTGATGGATGGCAGAATTAGGCAAGTAAAACTCGTCAATCGTGCGTGTGCGTAGACTTATAGTTTAGTTGACCCGTTATTACCGTTATTGTTTGCGCGTCACTCGGTTTGTTACTTCCCCGTACTTTCGTATATAATGGATATTTTCATCTTTTTTTTTAGTTCTCGCGATACTTGTGTAATTTCAAAAAATTGGAGAATTTCCAGTTAGCTTGATTTTTTAATTAATGTTTATCAATGTTAAAAGTACGTTTACGTAACAATTTCCTTGCAATATTTTTAAAGATCCTGATATTAAAGATCTGAATAATTCTATAATTCAATTAGCATACAATAGAATACGTTACTTGCGATTTATCAAATTTTCAAATTTATAAGTACACGTTACAATGCATAACGAGTTACATATTTAGACGTACGATTATTTATAAATACTTAGTAATACTTTGTACGTGAATGGTAAAGGGACGTTAAATTTTGACTAACAGTCGCCTCGAAGAAAATGAGGTAAAAAATGAGATTGAAAGAGGTAAAAGCGATAAAGCAGTAATTTGAATGCGATTGTCAGAGCTTCCTCGTTACAACTTCACGTTCAATTGGAATCGTTGAAACGAACTGCGCCCTTGACACGCGCGCTTAGCTTCTTCCGGCGGAAGCTACCGGACGGTCCTACACCCGGGTGTGATTTGTTTTTTAAACGATTTCACTAATTAACGGAGGAATATGCTTAAACTTTCTCGATATGAATTTTCTTTACATTTTTAATTATTACGTATATTAATGAAGAACACCTGCAGTGGCTACACGTTACCATTCAAAATTTTGTTAATTATGGATTTAAACTATGATTAATTTATTGCAATTATATAGAAGAGTCATAGTCAACATTTATTTTACTTATCGTGAGTATCTTGAAATAAAAACTTATTAAAATATAATTTCTCCTTACCTCTCAGCACGTGCAATGAATAGTGTAAATATAGTTGCAAGACTCAAGAGGTTAAGGTCAGTAACATCGTAACGACTGAAATGAAAATAAACATTCATTCTTGTACTTACTCTACACCAATTGAATCGCTAAATGCACCGAAACAAAAGCAATAAAAAGTTTAAATGCAAACATTTACCTGATGACGTTCTAAGAACAATTAGTTTTAAATGCTCAATTAACGATGATTAGGCGTTTGTTTCTCGATTCGTAAGTACTTGTTTATACTTTTCTGAGAGAGATGTTGGGATATTGTAAGCGATTTCGTACAATTTTCTTCGTTTATTGAAACATAAGTGACTGCATACTGCATCCGGTAACCCAACTTTCTATGTGTCTTTGTCTGCACGATAAATGACAAGAACCTACATTTAGGATTACCTTACGTCGATAAATAGATGCACTCGAGTCACTGTTGATAACGAGGTACTCTACCTTAACTCGCTCAAGCGTCGCCCGCTAACCTAACATCCTAACCTCGGTAAATTTCTTAGAGAAGAGAAAACGACTCTACGAGATACTAACAACACGTGTATTTAGTTTTGCGGTATGTATACTACTCATATTTATTTAATTTTGAATAAAAATTGCTGCTATTTATGATTATTTCATTAGAGATTATTGTATAATATTTGATTCAACAGATTATAATTATTAAAAATGTCAAAAAAATCAAAAAAGCAACAATCCAATGAAACTGAACCTAATGTAAAAGATCATGAATCGAAAAAGATTAAAAAAGTGGATAATAAGTTATTCAAAAAAAAGAAGGCAAAGGGTATTAATATTAAACATTTAAATGTAGAAGATATATCGAATTTGAACAATTTAACAATGGACGTTGATAAGAAAGTATTGCATGTTGAAAAGCAAGAAAAAAAACAAAAAAAGAAAAAAAATAAACAGGTATATGTATACATTTGTAATAGTCTCTTAGTAAGATAATACTTAAGAATCAAATTTTAATTAGCAATTTATTTTTCCTAATGGTTTAAAGATTGAAAATGTAGAGAGCCAATCTACTGCAAATACAAATTTGATTAAACCAAACACTAATGGTACAGAAAACTCTTCTTCGAAAGCTAATGAAAAAAAGAAGAAAAAAAAGAAAAAGTCCAAACAGGTAATTTTGTTAAAAGTATTTCTAAACAATAAAAATTTCTTCTTTCAATCATTATATTTTTATTTTATTTAGCCTGATAATTCTGCAGAAGGTCAATTTAAATCCAATGAAAAATTGAAAGATAAGTTTAATTCAGAGGAAAAAGAAGAAACTAAGAAAGTAGTTTCTTCAAAAAGAAAGGAACATTTTAATCAAAAAAGAAAACAAGCTCAAGAAAAACGTAAAATAACACGTCAAGAAGAGGGCCCACACACTTTTCTAAATAAGCTATCTGTAGAAGAAATGAAAAAGAGAATTGCTGAAATTGAACAACGTGAAACTATTACTAAAACTGCTGCAAGAAAATTGCGTATCTTAAGAAAAAAAGTAGCAATTGAAGAGGGTACAATCAATATTGATAGTCCCAAGCGTAAAATAAATGAATTAGAGCAGAAATTAAATAATCGTAAAACCAAAAAATTCAAGAAGAATAAAACGTTGACAAATGAAGAAAATGTTACAGATGATATCAATGTTGCTGATGCCAAAAAGACTAAGAAAAGGAAAAATGAAGATCCTATTTCAGAAACACAGTTGTTTATTGTAGACAGGAAAGGGGATAATAATTTAAAAGATTTTGATAGTGATAACAATGAATATGAAAGCCAATCAAAAATTGTTAATTCAAAAATTACTCCTGCTGTGGTCAAGAAAGGAAAAGTAAAACATAAGAAAATAAAATTATCAAAACACGTTGAAGATAAGGATGACAGTGATTCAAATTTGAATCAAAATTCTGATTTAGACAATGAAAAAGATTCATCAGATGATAATGATTCATCGATTGACGAGGAAATTGAAAAATTGAAAACTATTCATCACTTAAAAAAGAAAACTTTAAAACAAGACTCAGATAGTCAGGATGAAGATGAAGAGGAAGATGAGGAAGAAGAAGAGAAATCAGAAGAGGAAGATGAAGAAGATGAAGGGGAACTAGAAAAGGAAGATGAAGAAGATGAAGAAGAAAATGAAGGTGATGATAAAGAAAAGAAAGAAGAGAAAGAATCAGAAACTGAAGAAGAAGATAGTGAAGAAAATGACAAAAAACACTTCAGTAATAAATCTTTTTCCAAAAATTTAACAAACAAGAAGGATTTTAAAAATAATATTCAAAAACCAAATAAGAGTCACGAAACTGAAAATTCTGCAAAGAAACGATATGTCTTATTTATTGGAAATTTGGCTTATGAGTAAGTACACAAATAATATTTTTTTACAATACAAGAAAATTATAGATATGCTTACAAACTCATATTATATTTTAGTGCAACTACAGTCGATTTAAAGAAACATTTCTTAACAAAGGTTTCAAAGGTCAAAGATGTTCGAATACCACTAAAAATTGGTACAAATCAGCCACGTGGATTTGCATATGTTGAAGTTGAAAATAGTGTAGATTACGAGGTAATAATTGTTTGCATATTTATATATTTATATATTTATATATTTTTTTTCAACTTATATTGCAGAAAGGATTATCATTACATGATACCTTCGTCAAAGGTAGACAAATAAATGTACAATATACATCCAGTGGATCAAAAAGTTCAGGTAAAAGACAAGAAATTGTTCACAAAAACAAGAAGTTACATGCAATGCGTAAAGCAGGTAAACTAGCTGGAAGTAAGAAATTCGATCAGAAACGCAGCTTTAGAAGAAATAAAGCTATAAGGAATGAAGCATAAACCAAAAAGACATTTAAGCATAACAAGAACAAAGTGCAATGACACACGAAATTGTGTTATATCTATGTTACTGTTTTTCACAAAATATTATACAATAGTGTACCGTTTATGCACGGTTATTGTGTTTTATAACACAGATTGTCTATTATTTTTATGATAATTTGTGATAATGGCATTTTTATACTGTATATAGTATATAAGCTATAGTGTGTTTAAAACATGCATGCACATTAAAAAAAATTATAAATAGCAAATGTTTATAAACCATCAAAAGAAAAAATGTTTTATGTAAAAAGGGATGATGCATTCATTTTACACAAATTAACTAAAATAGGAAATTTTCCCTCTTTGATTATTTGATAAAAATAACTAAAATATGTATACATATTGATTGATAACAGAAATATAGGTATATGTTTAATACTAGTATTAATAATTATTTATTACTGTTAAATTACATCTTCAATTTACCACATAACATGCTTTTAATCATAAAAATAATTTTATAACATTTACAATAATAATTATAGTTATAATCATTTTACTAACACTCTAATAAGAATAAAACCTTTATAATTATTGACATATAATTAATGATATTACAAGTGATTAGATTTAAAAATAATACTATCATTTGTAAAATGAAGTATAAAATAAAAAAGTAAAAAATAAAGATACCCCTGGTGGGACTCGAACCCACAATCCCCGGTTTAGGAGACCGATGCCTTATCCATTAGGCCACAGGGGCTATTGGTTGAACTGAGCACTAGACACAACATAAACATAGAGAGCGCTCGATTCGACTCTCTTCGCTCTGGTACGTGCCACACTGCCACGCCTCGAACTTTTTGAATTTCAAAACTCGCGCCAACAGATTGCATGACGATCAAAATTCAAAACAATCATTTCAACAATATAACCTAATTATTTGTATCACTAATTTTTCTTCGCGAATATGTATATATAATTAATCGAATCCAGTTGCACATTTAAAAATAATGGAAGTTGTAAAGAAAATAACAAAATCAAAAAAGCGCCGACATTCCGGTAAGGATGTTAAGAAAAAGGTATCGTTGAGTAAAGAAAAGGTAATAATTAGATTCATACATTTTTTAAGATGATAATTTTTCGATGTACCTTTATAAATTTATTTATTTAAGAGTTTGTGCGAAGTAAAAAGTGAAATTGTTAAACCTGTTAAATCAAAGAAACATCAGTTGATACAAACTGATACACTTAATATTCAAGGTAATTCAATAATGTTTAAGTTGTGTTTTTTGAAATATCAAATTTTACGACACCTATTTTGCAGAGGATAATTTGAAAAGTAAAGAATTAATAAAAGAAAAAGATGAACAGATTAAATCTCTATCGGAGAAAATACAAAATCTTACATGTAAATTTTACGAAACGAAGAATGCTTACACAGCTTTAAAACAAGAATTTAATAAAGCTCAAAAGGTAATTTAAATAATCTAAACCTTCAACACGACTAATAATAAATTAATTTTAATAATTAAGAAACTTGTATATTTATATTAAAATCAAAGCTACTGTGTAGCGAAGTTGGTGAAAATGTAACGGTCGCTTCATTGTCCAATCAACCTGGAGGATGGCGTGGAAGAGCCGAACAAATCCATCAGCTGCAACAAAAAATTTCAGATATGCAGCAGAAACTTATAGAGAACGAAGGAGTCAAAAAGAAATCAATAGGTATTTTATTCGTAAAACCACTTTATTTTATATAAGTATATTATTGTTTGCATATAAAATATTAAAATATATGTATATTCAATTAAAATGTCCTTATGGTTATTAAATGCAGAACGAAGTTTATCGAACATACGATCAATTGACCGCGAGAAAAAGCAAATAGAATCTCTAACTAAACAATTAAAAGAGACAGAATTAGCATTAGAGAATACAAAAAAGAAATTTGAATCTGCAAAATCGAGAATATCAGTTTTTGAAAACGATCTAAACGTAAACAGACGTACTTTGTGTCTGATGAATGAAAAAACGAATCATGATAATCAACTAATAGAAGCGATGCACGTAAGATCAAAATCCAAACATTTGTTAAAAAGAAATTAAATCTTCAAATTTATACAGGAACAACTGAAAAATTCCGAAGCTGATTTTAAAGATAAAGAATTATGCCTCCGTAAACAAAACGAGAGATTCGACAGAGAAATATCAAATTTAAAAAGTCAATTACAAATTGCACAGACAGATGTTGAGCATTATAAATACTTGATTGATGAAAAAGACATTGAATTAGAAAATAAAAAGTATGGGAATTGCATTCGCATATATACAAATAAAAAATCAACAATTATATTGATCCTAATGTATTGATTTTAACACGTAGAGAAGAATCGACAATTGTAAATTCATGCGAAACGTCGAAAGGTAATAATAAAAATACTAACGAATACGTAGCCTACGCAAAAAGTGCCGAAGCCCAAAAAAATGGATTGTTAGAGTTAGTTGGACTTTTGAATGAACGCCTAGACAAAGCAAGAGAAGAAAATGAAGAGATAAATGTAAGTTGCAACATATGATCTATACAAATTAAAATGGTTAAAAATATATTTTATTACAATTATAGTAATGAAAAATGTTCATTAAATATATATAAACATGGAACCCCGTTGCAAAAGCCAAAGAAAAAAAATATTTTACTTATAATTCTATATAAATATAATATTAATAGTTAATAAAGGCCATTAAAAAAAATTTGTTTCTTTATCTTTGCGTTTTATCGGCATCCGGTATTTTTCTTAAAATTACAAAGTACTTATCTATTAGATCGCAGGCAGGCTGCTGTTGTTGGGTCTACTATATACTAAATAAACATGAAAGATGAATCGTACCCGCTTAACCACACAAAATTTAAAAAAGTTCTCATAGTTGTATAGGAAACAAAAAACTGTATATATGTATATGTATATTTGCTCTATTGTAGGATTCATATAAAAAAGAACGTCTTCGAGCAGTAAAATTGGAAAATAACTTACAGAAACTTGAATCGGAACGTTCGAATATTGCAAGTTCAAATTCAAGAGGATCTTCATTGCATAAGACTTCTAAATCAAATACAACATCGAATAATAATTTGAATGAACAAGAAGAGTTTCGATTAAAGTACGTTAAAATATAAATAATTATTTTATTACCATGATATATTAGCAAATTATGAAAGTACAATCGTTAAGTGTAATAATGATTTCTACCCAAAACTATTTAAATAACCGTGAATAATAAATTACATAAATAATTTTGACGTAAAACTCAAATAATAGTTTTTACAACAATTTGTTGCATTAACATTAAATATATTACTAAAATTTCGTATGTACGTAACTATTTTTCTTTAATATTTTAAAGTAAGTTAATTACAAAACAATCTGAATAATAAATTTATAAATTACTCAGGTATGAATTGCTTCAAGAAGAATGTTCAGCTTTAAAAATAAGATTAGCTACTGTGCAGAAAGACAAAAACGCGGATCTCGCAACGTTTAAAAGTATGCTCGATCAAACGAAAAAAATATATCAGGAGTCGAAAAAGTGATTATTTAGAAACAGCTGTTTAATTTATTATTATATAGTTTCTATAATATCCTTTCTATAAAAAAAATATTGTCTCCACAGAGTTCGAGAGCCGAAAAATTAAAATAAACGTATCCCTGATTAAAAATCTATGATCAGAATATATATAAACGAAATTGAAGGAAATATACGCATATACATATATATGGAGTACAACGGCAATATGCGTGCCCCGGTTTTCATCGCACAGCAAACAAAATTCAGAGCGTCGCGGAGCGTCGTAAAGGCGCTAATACCGGTACTGGAGAAAGAGCTAGTATTATGTAATTAAAATGTGCCACCGATAAGATGCAGCCCGCGTCTCTTCGTTCCATTCTTCCTTCTCTCGATTCCGAGGCTCTCGTTTGCTAAGTTAATTTTACTTCGTATAACCCAGAGCTCTCTCACTGTTTGCATTTGGATATATCTTCCTCTCCCACCTTATTTTCCTGCTGTAAATCCATCGCATTTTGTAAAACATGTCGCTGCTTACTTCGAGCTTCGAAAGAATTTAGATCGGATATACGCACCCTTTCCTATATGTATTTTTCTTTTTAAAGGTGGATTTTTTATTTTCCACGATGACTTTTATTAAGTATGGTGTGAATTTAATTAAAAATTATTATTTACAATTAATACCTATCAATGTACACTCAAAATAATTAGTAATTTTAATTAAATTATTTATTTGCATATAATTAACAAAATATTCCATAAAAATATATATATCATTGTATGCACGAGAAATTTTTGTTTATAGTCTTTTTAGAAACCAAATCACAAATAATTAACATATTATTACACAATTATGCTTAACATTTTTTAAACTAATTTAGATAAACTTTATTTTTAACCGTTGACCAAGATTTTTTTGTTAATTTATTTGTATTAATTACGACAGACTTACCACAGGATATCTTAAAAACCGCTTCATCGAATAGGCTGAAAATTTAATAGTAACAGTAAACAAAAGGATCAATTATAAAAAATTTTTGAAATGTTATTTAAAAAATTAATTATTAAGTTTTTAACAAATTTTTGAACTGGCAATGATTTTGCAAGTAAATTATTTTTATTGCATTACACTAAACAAAAATTATACAGAATGATGTAAAAATTTAATGTAGCAGTGCTACAAATAATTTGACAAACCAATTACGGATATGATTAATAGAATATAGTTTATTTGTAAAATTCAGAAATAGTTAAAGTCATTGCGTAATGAATTATTAATTATTTACAATAAATTTATTAAATTTTGGTCCTCCACATAAATAGTAAAAAGTATAATTTATTAATATTATTGTAATAGTCATATCTTCTCTATGGGAATGTCGAATTGATGTATGCAAAAAAAATAATCATGTTTTTGTTTGTCGAAAAATTTTAATTAAAAATTGAACAGGTTAAAAATTAAAAATTTAATCACTATTTTAAAACACCTATTTTTTCTAATTGTAAATTCAGTATATCCATATGATAAATTTATACGTATCCACAAAAAGCAAGTATAAAAAACAGTACCGTTTATTTAAAATTAAAGCGACAATAGAAGGAAAGAAAAAATAAGAGCAATGGAAAGGAGTGCGACCCCGAGGATAAGAATAAGTCAAAGAACTTTACTCTCTCGTACGGCGAGTCCTGCGAGATATTTCTTATTTGCTCGATAACCACGCTGCTGGAGCATCGGCATAGCTTTCGAGATGTATGTACGCGATAAATTTCGAACTCAGTACCACATCGAATACGATCTTTACTGCATTTTCATCTCAGAACGATATTGCATTTTTATTCAACAAGTTTTATAATTAATATATTTTTTGTTTCTATTATTTACTTCAGTTTTGATAGAAAGAAAAGAAAGGCGCGTACAGTGATAATATTTAATTAACGGTAAGTGTGTATAATATTAATTTGTTGTTACTTCTGTATATTGTCACGGGAGCTCCGTCTATATCCACGTAACAATATTATATTTTAATAACCAGTATTTTAATGCAGAATTTTTAAGACGTTAATCAAAATTTTACTGTTTTGTGTCTTACGAAAAAACGTATTATTGAAATTTAATTGAATTTTTGATGAACATGTGAGCGCATTCTAGAATTACATAATAGAATAGTATTTAAAAATGCTTGCAGACTGATATAAAAAATTAGCGCACGGTGTATTGTATAATATAGAAAATATATACCAGTATATAATCGAATAAATATTAATATAATGTCTTTTATATTGTTACTCCTAAAAACGAAGTAATATCTTAATAATATTAACATTACGCCATATTTTAAAAATTTTATTCATTATAAAATTCTCACTTCTCAATCTGAATAACTAAAATAATTTGCATCTAATAAAAATGTACATACGTATCGTTGTACGTTATATATTTTTAATGAAGTATATAAAATATTAATATTTTTGACATGGCATTATGCGTATATAAAAAATGTTACGAGTATCGTGCTACATTATACAATTATTTTCATGTCAAACAATCAAAAAATATTCTATCACACTTTTTCATCCCTTGTTCAGTTTGTATATAGATGCACCGTCTATTGTTAAATATCACTTGGGTCAAGTCATTAGCATTACAATCGTATGGATATTTGAATCGATGCAAGAATTTTTTTTACTAAAGAATGCGTGAATTTTCGACTTTCCTTTCCTTTGGAAAAATAATAATAGAAAAATGGAAAGGAGAAAACGTGGTAAATTCGTTATAGAATCGTATTCTTTTTTTTTATTCTACTTATGTTATGATAATTGTGTCAGCATCGAGCTCTTTTCTGAATAAATGATTATTTTATTCACTGACAATGTAAACCATGGAGATAAAATATTTTCATAGAGTAATATTTATAAATAATATTTTTAAATATTTTGTGACATTAAAACATACAGAATTTCATCATATATTACAATTTAACAAAGCTCGATTGATGTTAATAATTATCAATAACTGCGCATACAATAGAATTTTAATTTTTGATAATTATAAAATTTATACAATTCAGTTAGAGGAAATCTAAAACCTTTCATTATACATTCTTTAATTATTTTTAAAAAGAATTTTTTTATAAATACACTTACCTGCAGCAATATATGTATAGTATATTTTTATCATTTCCACATTTCACAATCCATAATTCATAAATTCCATCAACTGTATATTATTAATCATTAAATAGTTCATTACAGTTACAGCGTATAAAAAAGTATTGCAACTTGTAAGTATTAGATTTATAAAATTGGTAAAATTGAACGAAACCGAAGTTATTATAATGATTAGTAAATTTGCAAATATTCTTTAACCTGATTAATTAAATTTAGCCTGAATTAATATAAAAATAAAAAGAGAAAGTATATTTATTAAACTTTCTAAAATTATTTAAGATACTATTAGCGCACTTAGAAAAATCCATTTTTTAATATTTAAATTTAATTGAAATCTATGAAAATGTTACGAATCTAGTTAACTGCAGCTTATATAGTACACTGTCATATACTTTTTTGACGTAAAATCATAAATAATTCTTATCAATTGTTCATCTTATTTAAATGATATTTTGAATCACAATCTGAAAAAAACCATAATTAAAAATGTATTAATTCGCAGTTACAACGTCGTAAAGACCTAGCCTAGAATATATATGCAAAGGGCAGTGCTCCAATATTAATAAATCATCGATAGGTTCCATAGTAGTAAAATAAAAAAATAAAACATATATGAACGCCATGTAATGTAAGTGATTCTACCCCCTGAATTGAAAGAAAAACCAATTCTCTGGAGAATGGTATAGCAGGGACCAACATGAAACCTCCGGCCTCGCACAGGTGTCGGCGGCGCGGCTGATAAGGAACCTCGTGACGTCATGTGTCGCACAGGTATATGAGCCAACGCCGAGGCCCCGTCCACGTCACTCGTATACCGCCGTCGCCCCCGTCCGTGTTTCTCTATTTTTCTTCTCTTCTCTCTTTATTTTTTTCATTCTCAGTGGAGGGAAGAGGAGGTAACCTTTCGTGCCCTTACCTATATACATTTCACACTTGGAGTCTGCGATGGAAAGTGCACAGGTGGACACGCTCGGGGTGATCGGGGAAGTGCAAGTATTTTTTTCACCTACTCATACCTTTTTTTTTATTTTTCATATCTTTTTTATTACGAATTTAGTGATTATTAAGATAGACTTTCTATCATTTGGTTTACATTAATTAAGTGATTAATTAATATTTTGTGCTTTAATGGCCTAGACAGTATTGATTCATTCATAATAATCTATTTTCAACGGTAGATGTAATTATATAATGTTGACATATTTTGTGTTACTGTTGAGAAAACTAGGTTTACCTACTGATACAAAGCGTGCGAATTTAATTAAAATAGTGTTTTACTTTTCGTTTACTCACATTTAGATCTTCAATTGAATTTTAGTGCATAATTAATTTATATCTACTTATTTAGTTTTAAGTTTAAATTAATCGATCGGTTGAGTATTATTGAAATGTATTAATTCAAAATTAATAAGTCAACTATTTAGATATTAAAAATTAAACAAATGCAATATATATTTATATTAATGTAAAATGTTAAATTACTGTTAGACAATGTTATATAATTATTGCTTCAACTCCATATAGAAAAAATTAGGTATCATATTCCAAAATGTACATTCATTTTAAAGTTATCATATAAATTTTTATAATACTTTTTGGTGTGATATTATTAAAATTTGAAAGTTAATAAAAAAGTTAAATTTTTGTTACTTCACTGAATCTATAAAATACGTATCAAATATTCGAAACATTATAATAGAACAAAAATAAAATGATAATTCTTTAATATTTCATTTTTACTGCTCGAAAACTAGTAATTCAATTACTTTGCCGAATGATAAGAAACGTTAAATATAATTTCATTATTATTGAAATGCAAAATCTCAAATGAATAAAACATATTTCCATAATAATATATTACGATTTTTAAAATCGGCATACGATACAGTTTGTTAAAAGCTTCAAAAACACATCGTGGTCGAAATCACATAAAATATATAGTATGGTCGTAACCACACGTACACGAATAAACAGTGAATAAACATTTCGTTGTCTCGTTTATTACCACACAAATGGCGTGTATTATTATCGAAAACGAGGCGTCGATTTCACGGAGTTGCAAAAATAAAAAAATATAAAAGAAATAACCACCACATATGGTTTAGACGCGCAGAAATCATCTTTTCATGTGTAAATAACCAAAGAAATGCCGGAATTACGTAACTCAAAAGTTGCTTATTTTCTCGGACGACGCCTCGAAATAAATCAGGTGACAATATATATTGTTTCTTTTTTTTGTAATGAGTTCTATACTCGAAGGTTTCACTCTAACAAACTACAAAATAATGAGTCTTCCTCGATCCAGGAATATTTCTGTATTTTCATTGCCGCGTGTTTGAGTCAGATGAGCGTAAATAGAGAAAGAGAATATAATTGTTCCTTGAAAAATTCTTCGTATACACAACGTTTCATAACTCAGAGCGATTAATTTCCCACATCAATATCTTTTATATCTCTCGTTTCTCCTTTTTTTTCTCTTCTTTTATTTAATCGACTTATCTCGTGTAGAAACAAGCGCGTTTTCGGTCGTACCTGTCGAACGACGCGCGCGTTGAGGTCTTATCATATCTCTTTGGGGAAAGAGATAACGATTTATCATTGCGTTATAGTCCCTTCCGAAAAGCTGTGTTCCGTATAATTCTTTGTGTAAAGTGCATACCTTCATAATTGAAAAAAGACATTGTATTGCTTGCCTGGGTTTTTTGAGAATCGAAAGATTGCCAAGATTAGTTTTTATTGCAGTATCATTTGTAAAAAAATTTTAGTTTACATTATTATCTTTTAAATGTTTTACGAGTAGTAAGAAATAGATACACGTATCTGTAGACTAACTTCTTTTTCGATAATGACGAGTTATTTACTTTTTAAAATTTCTTTTTTTGTAATAAAACTGTTTTAAAAATAAAGTTTATCTTCGTGTAATAAATGAATTTTGGACTATTAAATGAGATAAGACGTATTACCGCAATGCACATGTAACCGACATTTTTCTCGACAATACGCTAATACTTGAATAATCAAAAAGGGAAGGTAATCAAAAAGTCTTATCGCGTACTCTTTAATTAAAAGCTTTGTACAATATTGTACACGATTAGATATCTATTTAAAATTACATTATACATACTTTTAGCTATTAATTTATATTTACACTTAATATATAAATGTGATCCTTTAATTTTACGAAATACGAATCAAGTTAGGCAATAGCATCAAGAACTTACATCACAGACTGTTTGAAAATCATAAATAAAAAGAAGCGTACCGTAATCTCTTGTTACGATAAAAAGGAAAATACCCAATTTATCGGAGAAAAAGTCGGTCGGTTGCACCACGAAAGAACCCATTCGATATTTAAGCAGTTGCTGGTTATACAGGTGAAAAAATCAACTGATCAAACATATATGGCGAGACGCTCCTTTTTTTGTTTGTTTAAATTTTAGGGAGCGCCCGATAATGGGTCGCGTATAGGTGTAACCAATTCAAAACCACTTGAGATCCCGCGCGCGAAGCCCAGCTTTTCTCTTGTATGTGCTTTGAAAAGGGTTTCTCGGAGATATTAACCCTTAGTTTTTATGGTTGAATTTTTAGAAAGTTCAATGTTTTCCTTTGAAAATTACATATATTTCAACTTTTTATTTTTAACATTTAGACGTCTATACTTTTTGTTCAATTGTTTATTCTGTAAAATTATTTGCTATTATTTTTTGTATATTTCGTAATCATATAGGTTTAATTATAAAGATTAACTTTTCACAATTTAGTACAAAATTTAGTATTAAAAAATGATTTAGATTTTAATATTCTTAATTGTTATTGATGCACCAATGTAGTTTAACTATAACCATTATGTTATAAAAGTTAATAGAGTTGATTATTCGAATAAATAATAATAAATTAATAGATTTTCCTTTATATTTATCTGAAGTGAACTATACATAATGTGTCTAAATTATTTTACATAATATACCAAGTTTCTTTTCATTTAATTCTCAAATTGCAATTGAACGTTAAATCGTGAAAGTATATCTATATTGCAATAACGACCCAATACGGCAAAATGTGTGGTGTATCGCGTTTACGAACCAAATTAGAGTGACAGTTAATATTTACAGTGATGATCGAACGATAAATTTTATCTAAAATGATTATAATTATTTGAAGCATATCACGTTGTTGGCAGACGTATTGGTAAATTTCACTCAAGATTTAACTAAAAATATTTATACTGCAATACTTTACATTTAATTTAAGACTAAATTTAATTTTTATAATTAATTTTATAAAATTAAGGAATATTAATTACAAATTTAAAATGTGCAATAAAACTAAAAAAAATATATGATGTTATCGACGATCATTTTAAGATCCCTAAAACTCTGTTAATATATCTCTGCAAAGATTTACTGCCATACTCTCATAGAGGAAAATTTTCTTATCATTTCTAGTTTAATACAACCTGGTTAGAAGATAAAGACTCAAATAATGCTTTACAAAGTTAGAATGAGTAGAAAAATCTACAAAGAATATACTTGTTAGTGTCCCTAAATTCGACCTCGTTCTAAAACATGAGTTTTACGTCTTTTTTCATAAAGTTAGAATAATCGGTTGTAGTGATAATTGCAAATTAGAGAGACTTGAGAGTTGCCACAATTCTTGTTATTGCTTTTATCAGATTCTTCGTAACGAATATAATATTGCCATCCTACAAAAATATAACGAAACTGTAAAGTTCATATCAAAAATTAAAAAAAACGCAAGCGATTGTTGAAGAAAAAAATTCCATAAAATTTCGGTCCGTCAAACGTAAACGGCGTATATACATTTCGCGGTCAAGCGAAAAATAGAGGTAATACTTGCAATATCGAGCTGCGAAGCGCTAATAGCAAGAGAAGCCGCAGCTCTCGCACTACCCCGATAACAAGCGAGGTCGGTCTTATTCCTTGCCCGCCTCCGAAAGCGGGCGAGCAAAAAAATCCTCCCGCTCATTCTTTTTTTTCTCACTAATACCGTTGTCGTCGTGGCAATTTTCGCGTAAGCAAAGCCTGAGATAACGCGGCCGCATAGAAGCGGCCGATAGGCAAATGCGACGTCGCAACTATACGTTACAAATATTTCCTATATACCTATATGCTCACTTTTTTATCGTTGGGAGAGAACGTTATTGTAGACATTCTGTTTCTTCAGTGATTCTATAGGTACAAATTTTGATCTTTAGTTCAATTAGGTGAACATATAGACAATCTTCTTCTAAATGAATTGTATTTTCATATTGTTATTGCAGTAAACATGATAGACTGAAGCTATACACAATCCTATAATTAACCCTTTAAAACATTTTTAACGTGAATTAAACTATTATTACATTAAAAATTGGTAAACTGAACAATTGACAAAAATATTATGCAATTATTTTACATAATCGCAATTAAGAAAATAATTTAATTTAGCAGAAAAACTTTTCACATTTTATCACCATTAACTGATTTTTTGATAAACAAAGTAAACAAATATAAACAAATAAAAAGTGAGTTAAATTTAAATAAGACTGCAATTGGATACAATTTTAACAAAGAGTTTTTAATTAATTATGTTCACTCCGATTGTAAAGGAAAATATAATATTTTAACATAAAGCGTGAACAGCCTTTTCAAATGTTCTGAAATAAAATTCACGGAAGTATTAACCGGCTAAAGCGACCAGTAACAATATATGATTTTGCGGCTTCCAACTCGGCTAAATAGATCGTCTGTAAAAATAAGCTTTATGACTTGAACGGTGCGCTTGAATTTCTTAACTAACATAACATGTATGTACATATGTATACTTTTATTTTATTTTTTTCAAGTTACCGTCGGAAGAAAATCAACCAAAAATCAGGAGAAGAAATTTTACGAGAAGAGAAAAGCGGACGCTATAAAGAGAGCTATCCATCGACAGTATGGTGATAAATAACACTGTCATGGAGTTGCTCTCTTTGTGGACGTCGCTTAACACAACAAACTTTCGACCTCGTATTTATTATGCACCCGCATTGGTTTTCAACAGTCGCGAAGAAGAAAGCTCAATTTTTTTTCTGTTTTGTAACATTGGTATATTGCATTGTGTACAATGGATGTGTGATTGTATTTTTACATTTGATAACAATGTAAATATTTAATTTAATTTAGCGAAACTTGGTGTAAACGAGGTAAGATGTGTTTGTGCGTACAAAAAGCGAAACGTTTTCCTCTATTTGTGATGTTATAAATTATACGAATCGAATACTGTAATAAAATTTGAATAATAAATAATAAATAATTTTTTTTTGTTATTATTTAATATTAGTATTGCGTCAAAACCGTATAGCACAATATGGAAAAACTCCTAATAGAGTGGCTGAAGAGAACATGTGTACAATTTTTATAATATTTAATCGTATAAATTCTATCTTTTTATTAATTTTACCTTAATAAAAATACTTAAGAGCGTAAAAATTTAAATATCAATTCGATACCATCAATATTGGTTATAAGCGTATCATATTAAAAATATATAATGAATTAACATTTTTAGAAATAATTCTATTAATTACGATGAAATCAGCTAATTAAATTCAAATTAAATCATTTACTTTGGTACTAAATAAGAAAGGAAGTTAAAAGTTTTAATATTTACTTAACGACCTATAGAATATGCTTCGTTATTAAATTTACTTAAAAATAACTATATTTCGATGATTATAATATTTTAAAATTATTTCTATACTGTTTTAGATTATTCTTAAAATATTAATAAATAAGTAGCCTTGATAAACAAAATGAGGTTTATCACCTAAGAAAATCTAGAATAAATATTGAAACTTTCTGTTCCATGCGATTACACAGAAGTACAGGCAAACACTGGACGACTTTTATTATGCGTGTACCTTGAGAAAAGCAAGGGCCATTGAACCTTCTGATAGGGCAGAACCCGACTGTTGATTAGAGCCAGGGAACTTGGCTTTCTGCCCGACATATAAGATATACACACATAAAGGCGTATACCATGCACTCGTACGCGCTAAATAGTGTAAAACGCATAAAAGTCCTGCAAGCGCTTATTGCTCTTTTCACAATATCCTTAATTTTTTTTTTCTTTCCTCCTTTCGTTATGCGAGCGCACTGATTCTGCGAACTATGATGTGTTTAGAGTTATTGACCAACTGCGAGCGTTTCGAACTTTATATAACTTTGAACGTTGGTTTCCCTTTACGTTTGCGATGCAATAATTTTTCGTTACTAAAATATTGCATATTAACGTGGTTAGTCAAAAGATATATATCTCACGTATAATGTAAATGGTAAGTTCTATTTAAAAGAAACTTTGTATTTAAAATTGTAAATTAATTTCTGGGACAATTACACTATTGAAAGTGAAAATTCTATTTCTATTACCGTATCCGGTATTAAAAACCAACGATATTGAATTTATATTGGATTATTTCGAGGAAATACAAGACAGTTTGAACGTAACTATTTATTTCATTTTATAATTTAATACAATTGTTAAGTAAATAATCGAATATATATACATAAATCCCTAGATACTATTATTAACGAGATAGTATATTTCTAAATTTTTCTATACTTATTTTATTCAATGTCTTTTTGTGTGAAAATTCTTCATATTTTAATATCTACTATAAAAGAATACTGATCTGGAATTTTTTAAATGTTGATTTTACTATACCACCAAAAATCACTTGTGGGCAATAAAATACTAATCACCTTGATGAGAAATTTAACGAACGCTCAGTGAAACGAAAAATCGTAACCGAGCAAGTGTATAGCTGGCACCAGACAGCAAATATACAGATTATTAAAACCTGATAAGGTATCCCGTGATGTATACATGTATATACACGTACATATATATATACTTGACACATGCACAAAAAAGTCTGTGCACTGTCATAAATAATTCGCCGTAATTATAAATTATACCACGTTTAATCTCCTAAAAAGTAATTTACGCATATTGCTATATAGGTGAAAATAAAATGTCTCCGTTAAAATTTAATATTCTCGACAAATTAATCCGATTAAATCATACTAACACGAGGTTTTGTATAATTTCGTAGGTTGTTCAACATTGCGAAATTATGTATATATACATATATAAATTGTAGGCGATGCTAAGAATTCTTCGTATCAAAAGGAACGGCTGGTTTTATCTCGTAACAATCGTTTCTGTTATCTTTCGTTTGATACCACGAAAAAGATCGCTAACTATCTACATTCTTATGTATTAAACGTATAGATGGCTTTCTGTACTTAGTAAATTTATGCACGGCTTTTGTTTACTCGATCCATTTATATTTTTCGTCCGTATGGCACCATTGGTATCAGATAATTCTTTCTTATTTTTATCTCTTAAACTTTTTCGAATAAAAAAGTGTACAATAAGGCGACATTTAGTGATCGAAAAATATTATTAACAAATCAATACAATATAAAGTCACTTAATTTTCATAATATTTATTTTTAATCAAATGATAAATATCACCATGTACACGATGCTTAATAAATACTTAAAATAAAAAAAAAACGTGAGAAATTAATTAAAACACCGCAATTACATATAGTACTCTCAAAAATATTGTATAACGCATAAACATAGATACAAATTGAAAAGAAAGAAAAACTATAATTGTCATATATTTTGTCTATTACGAGAGACGACATCAGATGTTGTATAGACTATTGGAGTACGACGACAGTCGGTGGACAAAACACCAAGTATTTCGTAAGGACAATACGTTAACAGAGTGTGTTGCATCGCAAATGTATATATACTCGAGAAAGTGTAAGAAATATTGTTATATATATAGATGCTTCCGATGACTCGAGGACTCGACTTCAATGAACTACTCGTTGGCCTTGCGGTTTTCTTAGTCTAACTTACTTAGAAAGCGAACGTATTTCATTCGGAAATAACTACTTATATTATGTGTAGTATATGTACGTATTGTACTCAATGGCTTTTCAATTTTCAATTACGCGCGCTTGTGCTATCTATGCGTCATCAATTGCTCCTACGTATTACTTACAAAAACTTGAAACAAATAAATTTCATCGTAAAAAAAAATTAAAAATTAAAAATATTAGAAATCGTTTGGTATTTCACATTTGAATTACCCGCCCAAATTGATTTGAAGCTACATCTAAAATGATTAGAACAAATTCTTTTTACGAAATATTTGGTTATTATCCTTAATATTAATATCTTTATATTTATTATTTATCAATATTTATACTTATTATTACATGTACACATTGCATTTTGCATTTTGTAAATTGTAGTGTAAGTCACCGTCACATCTTTCGTATTATTCTAGAAGTAACCTAAATTATACATGTATACATACATCACGCGTACAGTAAAATGTATCCCTTAGAGTAAACTAACCTAATTTTTCTATATTTGTTGTTGTTGTCATTCGTGAATTGCGAATTATTTATTTATTTCTGAGGTGATAAATCCTATAATATCAGACGTCATGTCTACATCTGCACGTCGTTCTAAGTAAGAATTTGCAATTATGTTAATTTTTTTAACAGTCTATTATCACTGTTAGATTATAAAAAATACATTGTTACTAATTGAGTAGGTTATAAATTCATTACAAGTACAATATTTATTTAAATAAATTAATTAATTATGTCTATGTTGTATAGTATTAAAGTAGGAGTTGGTGCAGTAGTATGCGAAGAGGCTATCTTAAGAGGTGATATTACAATTGGACCAGGAACAGTTGTCCATCCTCGTGCAAGTATTATTGCTGAGGCTGGACCAATAATCATTGGAGAGGGCAATATTATTGAAGAAATGGTAACAATAATTAACAGGTAATTTTATTTTTTAAAACATATTAATATTTATTTCTTTAGTCATTAAATTTATATTTTTTATTGTATTAGGATATCTTCCGACAAATCTGTTACACCTGTTCAAATTATTGGCAACTACAATATATTTGAGGTGGATAGCACATGTGAAGCTTCAAAAGTGGGTGATAATAATATTTTAGAAAGTAAAGGTAAGAAAAATTGCAATATACATTTTTGCAAACCTTTTCTTGAGACATGTATTAAATTTAATTTTTATTTAATTGTATTAATTGCTTAAATTCATTTCAAATAATAATATTTATGTATTTATAATTATATTATATATAATGCATAGTTTATTATCTTATCAAAAAATGTGTCAAATTTATAATAAACATGTTCTTGCGCTTCTTGTAAACATAAACATTATATTACAGCTTTTGTCAGCAAAGACGTGGAACTGACAAGTGGTTGTATAATTGGAACTGGATGTTCTTTAATTGAACAGGAAACTGTGGCTGAAAATACTATCATATATGGAAGCGAAAACCAGCGAAGAGAAATGAATGATAAACCATACGTTAGTATTATATTAAGTTTACTAATATTTACTACCTTAGTTTACTAATATTCATACTAAAGTGATAATCATATTTTTAGCCGCAAATTGGGCAACTAGATTATTTAAAGAAAGTACTACCAAACTATCATCATATCTGCAAGCCAAATATGAAACCTATTAAAACTGAACCATTGGTGTAATTGTATGTTGTATTAAATTTATTATTTTTAAGTTATTGTATAGTATTATTTTGTAAATTTTTTTATTTAAAAATGTTATTCTCTTACCAGTAAAGTAGATATCTGCTTTTTATTTGTGCTTGTCTGCAACAGATGGCACTAGAGCATACTTTTATAAAAGTTTGCACTTCTATGTATGGCTTAAATGTATTTTCATAATTAAATTATAAAATACTGTGATTCAACAATTTAAAGGAAAAAGTATATAAAAATCTATTTATTTAGAAATAAATATTTAAAATAACTATTGTTTAATTCAAACCTTGTATTTATTGAACTGTATTGTTTATAAACATAAGCTTAAATGTATATATTAGATAAAATTTATTAAATGTAATTAAAGATTTCAGAAATAGAAATCATGATATTATATCACAACGAAAAAATGAGATGAATTTCAGTATGCAGTGTTACTTAGCTTGCATCAAACTTCCCCTTTTAATGGATGGAAAGAGAAAGTGGCGAGCAGAAAGAGCTGTCATATTTTGACATCTATAGAAGGGCGAAAGGCAGGGACAAAATGATTTTTCGTCGTACTTTAGATGAGGATAGCGACAGTGAAAGGGGAAAATGTGTCTGACAGAAATTTCACGCCGAAGTAATAATACGAATAAAAATTAAATCAGAATTAATATATAAAAACAATTTTCAACGACAATAAGTTAAAATATTACGAAATTAAAAATTAAAAAATTTTGATAAACATATTATTCCGAGCGATTAAAATATTAAATGTATTAATCACAATTAAGTATAACGACCGTAGTTTTGATCACACATAAATAATTTTGAAACAATTATCCCACACACGTAGTTACATTACCATAATATTCGTTTATCGTATAGCATACAATTTAGTCGCATCGCATAGACATGCAAATATGTGTATAAATATATGTACACCGATTTACAGGCCATCAGTCTAGCGGATTCAGTGCATTACGATTATCACGACCATAATAATCATCGTCATCATCGCCATCATCATCATCATCATCATCATCATCATCGGGCGTGTTATTAAAATGCGCGAGTGAAAATTATAATATACACAGGAGGGGGCGGTCGTATTAGAGCGATTCAATTGCAACAATGAATATCTCCGTAAATCTGATCCATGCTCCTGTAAACAGGGAAATCGGTGCCGCCCCCTTTCTAGATATAGCTATATATAGAGAATTTCGAGGCGGGGGTGAAACCAGCCGTGAAATCCAGAAGGGGAGAAGGAAGATTCAAGCTCGACGGGGCGCGGACGACTTTGTGACGTGATTATGCTAATGAAGATTCGTATTGTATGACTGTGCGCTAACGCTCGAGGTTCTCGAGTATCGCGCATTAAGGTATATACCTTTTAGAACAATAACGTGTCTTCGCTAAGGGCTTGACAAGTTTCCAAAATGCGAGGATGAGCTAATGAGACGCGCGTTTACAACAGCCTGATAAATACATTTTTTTTTATCTTTTGATTTTTAAGAACGATCCTGTAACGTACAAGGTGAAAGTCCAACTGTACCATATAGTCGAGAGTGTACACCATCAAGATTGAATTAGGAAACGTTAACAAGTCAGAGGAAAAATTAATACGAGGATTGTACGGGTCTCAAATTTTCCGTACAGCTCTCAAAATGCGCAAGTTTTGAGATATAGGTATACTTATGTATAGGGGCAACAACAATAGAAACGCCACGGCTGTCAGGGCATTTGACGTGCCGCAACGATTTGAAAAGTGAACCCGAGGGAGCGCAGAGTGTCGGGCACTCGTCACGCCAATTATTTATGATAATCTTTCACCGTGAATCTCCGCAAGTGCTTATGGTTTAAGGAGTCGATTTTCTACGAGTATATACTGTTATTAATCCAGATACGCTTATAACACGTATACAATTTTTAACGCATAGTCGTCTCAAAAAAAAAAAAATAGTAAGCAAATAATAACGTTCAGTAGGAAAAATGTGATAACCTTCGGTGAATTGTTTTCAAATTTACGTATACGTATAACTTCCAGTAATTAATTAACGAGTGTTTAATACACCGAGTAAACTGCAAACAACCCGTAACATTCGTGCAAAAAGTAAAAATAAAAAATAACGGAAGCTGGAGATTGAACGACTCTCTCGAAGGGTGACAAAGATAAAATCGTGTAAGTAAGTCTCTAGCTATTAATACGAATATTAATCTGCGCTATAGGAGTAAGGGCAACTCTTCGTCAAAAAGTGACGGGTACGGGACCGCCCATCAAGGAGCTGTTATACGCGCTCCCTATAACGCTTCTTCCGCTTTTTTGTGGTCGCACGCGCCGCCCTATACGCGGGGGTGGAGGTCGACTTACGCGAAAAACCATCGAAATAAACATCAAAAGAATCCTGCTCCCATTCATCATATGCCGCGGCACTTTTCCACACGCGTATATACATACACATACAATTGCTTTCTTTTTTTGTGGTTCTTTATACTATGTTACGCACATTCCTATACCTATATATATTCCGCGTAATTTTTGGTCAATTGTTTGATTTGGGCAATTATTTGGTTTTTTTGGTTAGTAAATGTTACGTTAAGAATAATTGCACCGTTGAATCAATGAGTTATAATCAAAGAATATATGATTGTTTTAGCTTTGTTATTGGTGTTCGTAAATTTTACCCGTAAAACATTAATTATTTAAATCGATCGAATAATAATTGTTTTTTGTATGTGTATATAATATGTATAACAAATCAAAAGATAAATTATTGCGAAACCAATCGTCTTACGATCTCTAATTGACACTCGTATTTCTTTCCCTCTAACTTATTCACCGTCTTTTATTGACATAGACAATTTACAATTTAGATACTCTAAACTATTCATCTTGATAAAAAATCTTTGGTATATAACTGTAAGAGAGTACGTTCTCTGAATTGCATATTTAAAAACTTCTAACTTGGTACACAACATGTGTAATAGTCAATAAAGTCGATGAACAAATCTCAATTTACTTATTCCGCGTCATTTAAATCCGGCTATAGCTTTACAATCGTGACAATTAATTACAAACGAGGACAGACGTATATATTCGTAATTAGGTAATTGACACGTAGTCTTATAGCCCTATAATGATCTGCGCATAAATAAGTAACGCTTCATCTATCACTATCGATCTCGAACAGAAAATTTTCTTATATACTTATACCGTTGATATTAGTTTGTAAAAATAGATATTTAGTGTAAAATATATTGGAGTACTAATCCAAACAAACATTTCGCCGGCTCAAAATAATAACCATAAAAACTCAACAGTGCGTGTACTTATACGTATCATCGGAAGAAGTAAAGTAGATTTTGCGAAGTAATATATTATACCCAGGCGCACACATCGATACGTGAATTATATCTGTCCGTAATACAAGTGAATCATCTTATGGAATAAACGCGCGAAGCAAATCGATTTTTCGTGATTTTAAAAAATTCAAAAGACACGGTCGAAAGTCACCCTTTTTTACGCCTGGTTTCACGTTATCACTTAATACGCTTCACTCGCCTCGTATTTAACTTTCAAATATATTTTACGCCCTCTTACATTTTAATACCACCTCGCAACGAGCAACGCACTTTTTCCCTACAACGTATATATTATAAATTTTCGCCCGATTTCTCGTACCTCGAGTACCATTTCGTATGTACATAATTTTATACTTTATTCTTGCGTGTTTGCGTAAATAATTTTTCAAATGTTTATGCATGTACAGGCATTTTTATTATTTCGATATGATCTTTTAATTTTTAATTTCACGTTGATAGGAGAGCATTAGTTTTTTAACCAAAAAATGTGTAACGTTCCTTAAATTAATTTTGCCTTGTCAAAATTCTCAAGTCAAAATTTTATACGAAGGGAATATGAATAAAAATTCGATTAATTGTAAAAGGATCAGTAGATTTTTTTCCAAACTGAACAATTGCATAAAACAGATTGATGTATAAATATATTACTTTTTAAGTCAATTTAATAAAAGGTTGAAACTTTCATTTTTTCGTATTTTTTTTTCTTAAAATCGTTGAAGTTGGTTCAATATCTAATATGCATTCACATGCGTTCAGTATAAAAGAAAATCATTAATCATCAATATTTAAACTCATAAATTTATAAATTTACCTACACAAGAAACATGCATACGAAAATAATTTTTTGTTTCTAAATAAATTCACTACTAAAGCCTGTTTAAAATGTAAAAAGTTCCAGAAAATAATTAAAAAAAAATCGAAATATTTAGTTAGGAAATTGATAATTTTTTTGACGGCAAATTCGATGTCACCCTAACGTTGAAAAATGCCAAGTTGAATCGACAGCCCGCACAGAGAGAAGGCAGCAAGCGGCGTCTTTTACCTCTTGTGATTTGGTATTCGCAATTCAGCACCGCCAAAATCTATACCCCCGCGTATACCCCCTGCAAAAATACTCGGAAACGTCGCGGCGCGCATATAATAACGGGGTCGGCGACAAAAGGATTCGTTGGACGTCGGGGACCCCACATAAATAACGTCTCTCCTTGGTATTTCCGACGTAAATGCGAAATCCGTTCGGGTGTACTTGCGCCTCGGGCGCTCGGTAAAACTCTCGTATATACTTTTCATAGATTTTATTTATTTTTTTATAACCGAGTATTGGAACTTTTCGTCTTACTTATTGTTGTATACCACACTTATTTCAGATCTCTTTTCAACAATATTTATTATTTAATATTATTGCCTTTTATCTATTTAAAGGGAAATGTTATGCATTTTAATTAATCGATTGATTTTTGTAAAATTACTGCGCATATACATTTTTACTAGATAAGAATAACAGTGTTGTATAAATATCTATAAGTTGCAATTAAAATTTTATCAATTTATGTCTCGACAAAATGAAATAATATAATACAAAATGTATAAAAAATTTTTTTAATTTATTAAACTTAGTACTTTTAAATTCGTAGTCTAGGTAGACTAGATTGAAATAAATAAAATAAACATTCCAGTGATTCCATGGTATGTACATGTTTGAACGCAGTATTTTAATGATACTGTAGGAATTTTGTTCTACAGAATGGTATATATTAATTAGTTTAAAGTTAATTTAGTAATTACGATATCAAACGAATTATATGCTTCCACGTATAAAAATGTCAAGTTGTCACTTCTTAAACGTTACACGTTTTCAACACTTGGAAACCTCTTTTTTCATTTTACAAATCGAGCGACATTATACCCCAATTCCCGATCTCAAAACACGTGTCACTCACGAGAAAAAAAAATCAAATTTCCGCGCCACATTTCAATTATACAAGTTAGTCGGCTTGTCATCGACGTAACGTCAAAAGAAACGACACACCGTAGCCGTCGGAACGCATCAAAGAGATATATGCATTCAGATGCAACGGCGCAACTTACTCACCCCCCCAAAATTTTCGGGGCACGTACGGCTATATACTCAACCTGAAATGCCGTTCATTTTAATTTGTCGTCTCTTTGTCGCCCCGATCGTTTGCATGTCCAAACGTATACGTTTTTTATCTTTATTACTTTTTGATGATTTTCCTTTTTGCCTTTGCGTTTTATACGTGAAGCGTATAAAATGAATTATGCATATAGGTAAAATTGTCCCTTTGTACTCGTTAAGGGAAGGAGTTTATAGTATACTTGTGATTGACTAGCCTTTGGGTATAATAAAATCTTTTTATTACTCGCAGGATTTTTAGTATCGTTACGGACGATCGTTCGGAAAATGCGATGGGAAAATGTACCGAAAGTACAGTAGATTTTCTCAGACTAATTTTGTTCACAGTTGAGGCTGGACCTTCACGTAGAGTCGTTAAAGTACTATTTTTTATAGATTCAGGGATCGAAACGCAGTTGAAATTTCAATTAACTAACACATGGCGTTTGTGACAATTTTGTTAATGTATGCGAATGAAACTATTGTTCGTTAAATTTTAGATAATCCTGTTTGCACTAAAGGAAAAAAGCGATTTCTTATGGAAACCTTATGACGCACCTGCAAAAGTAAAAAAGTAACCATCGAATTGGACGTTAAACCAGGGACAATTTCATCAGGTCGCGTTTAACGCGTCGTCTACTTACTTCCCGCCCGGTTCTTTCGATCCTGCCTCCGGATAAGTTTCTCGATTCGGAAGTGCCGCAGCCCCTGACGGCATGTTAATCAAGACGCGTAAGCGCGTAAAAAGAGCCAAGCCGACAAAGACGCGACCGACAAATTGGGGAGGAAAGTTATTTGCGGCCTCGACCTCGGTCCGTTACGCCTCGTAAAAAAAAGACGAAATGACGAACGAACGAAGTTTCCCTCGACGCGTCGCTCGGATTCTTGACTGCGCGCGTGTATTTTCGTTATACTGAGACGGACAACCAAACTCTTTCGTGTGAGGGGGAACATTATCGATTAGCAATTGGATGACTTTTTTGACGTCATTAATTTAGTTTTCTGTCTTAACTACACATTGTATTTTACATTGTTTCGGATAACATTGATCGTCATTGTTAATATATAATACAACAAAACGTTGAGAATCGCATTAGGAATTGTATATAATTAACAAATCATTGTTTACAAATGATAAAATTACTTCAACATTTACGATTTACATAGCTCAATTGAATATAATTTGCATACTACATTTTTATGATTTATTGCGTCGATCAAGTAAGTTGAATCAATATATATTATTCAACGAGACATTGTTTGATACTCGGTCGTGTTGCGATTAATAAGTGGCTACAATACGTCTTACAATTATAAATTTATCTTCATTTAATAATATTTGATACAGAAGAGCTAATACATAAACCACCGAAAAAATCGCGAATGTTGTTAACTTGCTACACCTTTTATAAAAAAAAATATAAAATTATAACCAACACATGGATAGTCCAGAAAAATCTGTCAGTAAATTACCTCGAATAAAGTAAATTACCCCGAACCGATCAATCACTCGTTGAAGTAACCGCCTCAAAATCAACCAATTAAGAAAGAAAAATAAAAGGGGGTTGCCGTTTAGAAAAGCTTATCCCATTAAACATAAATAACAACACAGGCGCGCATATAGTATATAGACGTATATTCCTGCGTGGATCGACTAAGTACCCGACAACCACGCAATTATACGAAAAATAAGTGGAGGCTCGGGTTAAAAATATATAACCAAGACAAATGGGCTACCGTATCTCAAAGGGTTTTTCGCGAAGGCCCGTTCGACCGGATCGGTTAGCTACAGAAACAAGCTGCTAAATACCAGAGAGACTTAAATCAAGTTAACTGTCCGCGACCAAAGTCCACGTAAACGGGGTAGACTGGCAATTGTGCGTAAAATGAAGGCGGCAAAGCGTATAAGATCATCTTGCTCCTTTTTTTATTTTTCTTAAATACAACTAAGCGAGCGATGTCTCGTTATGGAAAAATAGAGACCGGACGCACGCGCCATGAATGACACTGTTTGATGAACTTTCGTAGATTTATTTTTTATGAGTTTACTTGGAAAAGGTACTTAGAACGTTAGGTTCTTATAATCGTTGAGGTAAATTTTTTTCGAAATAATTTTAATTTTCGATTTCTATGATAAACTGCTTGGTATTAATCTAGTAACTAAGTTATGCTACTAGAACATGTCATCGGATCGTTGCGTGCAACCTAAATAATATTTTGTCCCTACTGTTTGAGTAAAACTTTTCTATAATACTTTGCACGTGCGTGATCTATTATGACTGCGAGTTTATTAAGTATCAACTTGGAATATAAATATATCTATTTATTTCATAAACTATAATCAACCAGGCACAATGGATACAATCGCTCAGTAACTAAAAGGTATTTATTTATTATTCAATATCATTCATTATATATGAAATATCAAAATGTAATTCATATACACATCTCAGTACATGAAATTTAAATTTCATATGTTTAGATTCTGCTGAATCTGATATATTTATATGTTCAATGTTATACTTTTAATTAGATGATATATTTTGTTTATAAATATGACATTTTATAATTAATAAGATACTAATTTTTATATATGTATATAATATATAATATCGGTCTCACCGAACTAAATACTTTACTTTAGAGTAAAACATATATTATATACATATACATATTTACGAACGATAAATTCATTTTGTTTCAAATTTTTTATATATATTCAGATTTAAGAAATTATTAAAATATAAATATGGAATTTCATTATTTTCTTTGCATCGTTATGATAAATTAAAGAGATACGTGTTACACATGTTGCAGACAGATATTTTTACAATTCATCGAAAATATACCAATATCAAAATTTTTATTAATAATGTATTTACCAAAAATATTAAAATATGACGAAACAGAAAGAAGTCGATATATGTTACATAAAACTATAAGATATAGATTTATTTCTTCAATAAGAAATATTAAATATCTGCAAATATAATAAATAAACTAAATTTTTTTTAACATGCTTTTGTAAAATCAAAAGTATACGTTAACTTATGCTTTTGCAATAAATATAAAAAATTCTATTTAAATATATATATTGATACATTTCAAAGAATATATTCTTGTCAATATTTAATTTACATGCGCACAAATAAGATGCATAAAATATGTAAAACTAAAATTCTTTTTAAATATTATTTCTTTTTTATTCAACAATATTAATAATATTGTCCCAAATATTTATAATAATTTGATAAATATACAATATTTATATTAGTTTATTACAGCAACAGACAATACTTTATTACGCAAATCTTATTAAATCTGTTTACCGATTCGATTAATATGTAACTCATTAAACTTACTATGATTAACATTATACTTTTGTTACTAATCAATCTGAAATATATCGATTTGGGATAATTTGTTGTGCGTGATCGATATACTCAAATGGGGCTGTATAATAGTACAATAATCTTAAATCTTAAAAAATAAATTAAATCTTCGTGAATAAAAGAAAATATTCTTATAAACCGTAAATATATTCTCATCAATGTACATTTTTATTTTATTATATTTGAATAATATTTATAAGATCTAGGACACTTACGATTATTAATAATACAATGTAACAATATATAAAGTAATAAAATTAAATATATTTTCGCGTCGTCTTAATATTTCATCGAGAAAGAAAAATGATTGGTCTACATGTTAATCTTAAAAATCTTAATTTGTTCAACCCAGTTCTCAAAATAAAATCCAAAGAAAAGGGAATATCTGATACAATCGAAATAATAATTTACCGGATAGCTCATAACCATTCGAATCTTCCATAATTATCGAAACGATCCAACAGCGTTTCCGAGTAGAAGCATCCTGTGGCATCCCAAGAAAATCGCATCTAATAATTTCAGTAAACGCGCGCGCGTGATATGTATGTGAGAGGTGTGTACGTGTGTGTGTATACACCACCGCGAAATTTTCACCGTACACCATATTATTCATCCAGGTGTATTATGAATAAAGGGAGGGCGGAAGGGACTTGGCGTGCACTCCGGTTAATCCATTAGAGTGCGACGAAACGCGAGCCGGACGCCTACCAATTTTCCTAGTCATCAATTTGCCAGCACACGCGAATTTATATGTGTATATACATATGCATATACGTACACACACACACACACACACATATATATATATATAGACATATATATTTTTTTGCAACATGTGCGCCCTCGTGATGTCATTGACCTTGGAGGGGGTTGGCTAGATATGGAAAATTCGATTTGCAAAGGTAAGAACAACGGCTTCTTTTTTTCTACGTGCGGAGAATCGATCGAATTTTATCGAAGGGATTTTAATTTATATGGTTCTACATTATAGACGATTTTAATAATTAATTCGTTCAAAGGGATGATTAAAGTGATGTTTCATTTGTTATATGTGTATGTATATATATAGCGCAGTAAGCATTTATCGGTAAGGTATGTAATTTAATGATGATTGGTATAGTTTTTTGATACGTATATTGTTGTACAGTTTCGTGTTGTAGAGCATCGAACGTTTTAATGTATTATAGTTTGTTACTTTAATGTTTAAGGTTATTAAATTCATGGAATGACGATTTATAACTGCATGTATACTGAGAAGAATCGATACGCGTGTAGCTAATATTTTTTATAGTTCAGGTATTAAAATTTTTATGTCTAACTATTACTCCGAGGTATAAGTTTAGTCTTCGACAATTTTTTTTTTTTTTTACAATTATTAAACAAGAAAAGTTTACAGTACATATAACCAATTAAAAGTTTGTAGTAAACTTTTAAGAAATGGCAAAATAAAATACTAACTCTGATTATTCTATTATCAAAAGTTTAAAGTCGACAAATGATGTATAAAGTTAGAAAAATCAAACAGCAATACCTAATAAGTCACCCCGGTAATAAACTTCTATATGTACATCAAAAAAACGTTGAACCACACGCATACAGGAGGGCCTACTTATATAGTGTCCGCGGCTCATAAAACAGCGGGTAATCAAAAAGCAAAGTCGCAAAACCCACGTGTAAAGCTTGACGTCCACACGTGCGTAACCTTGCACCAAAAAAGTCGCACGCGCGACAAGATTTAAAGCCGTCTGAGCATCCGATGTCGTGTTTTTACTTTTTTTTCAGTCATTTTTTTTCTCTTACTTTTCTCGAGTTCCCTCTTAAAGTAGGCGGGTACGCGAGCCTGCTAACTGCTTACAAGAGACAGGCATTGCCGCTACGCGAAATGGCCTGTCTAATTTGTCCACTGCCCGTCAGACATTCGTTTTCGAGGATGAGAAACTTTTTGATGACGGTTTACTTGTACGCCATTCAATTGTTTTCCCGAGTCGTACATATACACCTAGTTTAAACAAATTAATTTTAATCATTTTAAATACGTGTTTATAAATAAGTATTTGTAATACATATCCATTCACTGGTCAGTGTAACATGCTCGGAATATATCTACTAGGGTATTACAATAAAAATAATAAATTCTAATAAATTGAAACTATTATTTATTCTAGCGATGTGAAATATCTATATCACTCTATTAGATTATTGATACCGTTCTTTTTCGATGACAAACAGCACTAAATCATTCGATTATTAAATCGACGTCGAATTGCTTTGTATCTGTGCGAATACTTTTATGTTAATATTATTCAAAGTGTTCATCAAATTGAGTAAAAGTCAAATTTTCATTTTAAAGACTGAAGAGTGTAAAGTATATCACATCTATTTGTAATAAAAGTTATAAATGTATATAAAAGTAGAACATTACCTTTGAAACATTAATAATTAAATAATTAAATCATTATGCCAATCATATCTTTCAACAAGGAGAACTATAAGTTATCTACACGCAAGCAAATAAGGTACCACCCCAAATGTTGACAATTAATGAAATTTAATATTTCCCTAACGCACAGTCGAAAATACACAGGTCACGGTGTATATCATCCGCGATTCGCATATGGTGGCATGAAGCATTATAACTTAAAACTGCTTGTCAAGCAAATAGCCCGGCATTATTTCTGTAGGTCTTTTCGTCGATTTATACGAATTTCAAGAAACGAGTGTCGCGACGCGTTTTACGGCCTGTTAAGTGCCGACTACTCCGCGGAAATTCGCGCTCGGTAAACTTGCGTGTCGTCGCGATAATGGCAATCGCATTGCTCGGTACTTTTGTTAAGTCACTTTAAATTTTCGACTTTAAGAGTTTTCGGAATCTCCGCAAGAGATAATTTAACGCGGGTGTAAGCGGAATGTTATTACTAGTCTATCCAAAATGTCAGTGCAACATTTTTTAATTACGAAGCTCGTGTAGTAACCTATTCGTTTATGCATCGCAATTAAACTGAAAGACATTACGCAGGAAGGTTTTGTATATACATAAATCACACGAATATCTAATTCTAATTTTTATAATGATATAGTATAATGAGAAGAATCAAAACATTTAATAAATCGAGTTAAAAAGACATTGATTCATAGAATAGTATGAAAATATATAATACTTATACACAAGTTGCCGCTACTTAACGTATCGATCGTTATAGTTATACATTTATGTATATGAGCACTCTTGGACTTTTAACTTACAAAAATATTTCGAATGCATTTCAAAAATTTAACCGATTGTTTTAATTTAAAAATTATAGATATACTTGTGTTAATTAGTCAAAAATATATATACTACTGTTGACTATTTTTAATGTTTTAAGAAAAAAATCATTTTATTTAAATTTTTTTTATACCATTCATTTTATTACAGTATATTTCTATATATACAACGAATACAAAAGTTTAAATATTAAGTTCGTACTTGTTTAAAAATTAATTTCTGGATATTTAATTTATAATGCGATAAAATAAATTCAATATCTTATAATGCTATACATGACGACATACTTTAAATTATATATATAGAGCGATATATATTTTTTTTATTTATATATATATATATAATTCTGATGAACGGAAAGGATATGTAATTATAATGATTAATTTTTAAGTATTCTATCAGCTCGTTCAACCAATCTCTCTCGACTAGAAATCTATTATCGTTTATAGAATTCGTTAATAAATTAGTAAACTAATTAACGTGCATAACTTACAGCAAGTATATTAGAGATATAAATATATCAAATATTGCGCTAGTCAAACGCGAGTCGACTAGCTCAATTGACTCGCTTAATAAATACAATCGCGTGTATAATTAAAAGCGTACGTAAACATAAATCGATCAAGTATTCGTATCATTCTGCGAGTGGTTGTTAACGAAACATATTTTACACCTGGATTCGTGTATTTTTAACCACATCACAGAGAATAAGAAGGATATTTATCGTGAAACTCGCTCGACATCTCAATTGTCCAATGCAGATTCCTGGCAAGTTGCCTATAACACAAGGCACGTTCGTTTAACTTTAGACGCGTCGCTTTAGGACCCAATTAAACCAAGTTCTTCCGCTAACGAGCCTACAAAGTCCAAATGACCGGCTCGTTATTATATCGAGTCGCGCGACAGTCGATTAACTGTTTTTTTTTTCCTTTTTTTAGATAATTTTTTCATCGATATTTTTTTATTTTCTTCGCTAAAAATCGTGTAAATATATATATATTCCTGCATTATTATAGAACTTTGAATATAAATATAATAACAATCTTTCCATCGAAAAATTATTCTATATCACTATTTGTATTGATCGAAAAGACGTATATATAGACATATTTTAGAAAAATTAATTGATAAAACAAAAAATTCAGGTTAACGAAAGGTATCGTTTTATTAGTGAGTGAAGTAATAATATACGTATCGAAGATAGTCTGGTCGAGTGAAATGTGAAATCGGAAATTCAATATGAACCCTGATTGAATTTTCCATTATTAGTTTAGGTGGGTCGTTTGAGAGGTAGCCTGAAAATGTTTCATTTTCAAGAATCGGTTATACAGGATTCATTATTTAATAAGCGATTCGTTATGATTTTATATTATTATATAATTAATATAAATTATTTAAAATTGAAATGCCATCTTGAACATCCGCAGTTTAATAAGCAATATCGTATGATTACTTTAATCAATTAAATAAATGTAGGTAATACCATTATTGATTTTGCATTAACAAAAGGAAGTCGTCGGCTCGAATTTTATGTGATTTTACATCATTTTCATCTCTTTTTCTCCAGTCATCAATGCAAATATCTTGCGTCTATTAAAAATTATGTTCGTCAAATATAAATTTTCAATGAAAAATTGTATAAGCCTCTTGTGACTGCGTAATATATTAATCAATTTTATTTACACGGCAAATTTTGTAAATTTGTTATTAAAAATTGGATACGTCTTACATTATCATGAAAATAATGCCAGTCATACTGTATCTATATATCCGAAAATTTTACATGCAAATGTAAAAGTTGGTTATTTTAAAACGTCAGCGTAAAATTGGCCCATAATACGGGTTAATTATACCGTACCGCCGACAAGCTTCCAAGCGTTAACGAACTTTTCTATATAAATATATGTATATACCTCCCTTTTTTTCATCGCGTCAAAGCGTCACTCTTCGTGGCATCTATGACACAAAAAAATTATCCAAAGATTTTTTACCACCGACACTCGTATACATATATATACTAACGTGAAAAAAAGAAATTTTCGTTGCTCCATTAAAAATATAATATTAATGAAATCGATGATACGGACGAATCAAGTCACTCAATTTTACCCGGATAGATAACTAAATTATTCGAGTTTTTAAATTTTCACATACATTATGTGTCAATGAGAAAAAATGAATTTATCATTTTATGTAACACGGTATATCCGATCTCAATTTGAATTGAATATCATCAATTATTCACCGGTGGCAATTTTGACTTACCAAATTCGTTCAAAACTATCGTCATTTCATTAGACAGCAGGTATTATTTAATTTGATATAGCAACACCAATTCATTGATTATTCAATACTAGAAACGATACTCACGAAATTGGTAGTTTTAAATGAAGTAATGAAATTATGTTTTGTGTACGATTCAGGAAGAATTTTTACTGTAAACTTTACTAAATTAAAATACGTAGGGTATAAGATGAACGAATATAGTTTTTATGTATAGCTCGCGAGTTTATCCACGTGTGTACCCGATTAGAAGTTTGTTTATTGAATTTAAACTACCCGTCGTCACCATTTTTCAATGTCTTTAAGTGATACATTATTTAAAAAAATAAATGTCCTTCACTGGCATATATAGATGTATAATTTGTTTAAAGAAAGGTGTAAAGAATTCCTAATTACTATGATTCATTAAATTTATTATTTTTCTTTGTCGAACCAATTTCAAAATAAACAATGTAATTCTCTTCAAAATTTCTTTTAATTCACCTAATATGGCAAATCAGCATGCTAGTAATTAAGAAACACATTGATATATTATATATTTAGTTTAAAACAAGTTTCAAAATCCTTATGATATATTTATAAAGTAAATTTTGTATTGAATGACCATACTTAAAAGCTATTTAAAAAATAAAGTTCTAAAAAGTATAATTCGTAATTCAGAGATTACATTAGGTATAGGTACACTCGAAAAAATGCGGTTTAAAAAAATATATATACTCGATAGTACGAAATGATTGAACGTGTAAACCCATTAGTTTATCAATATTTAACCGAATGTTTACACTCGGAGTTAATACGAAAGCATAAATACCTACCACCCCTCGGGGTAAAAAAAAAGTACATCGAGTTGAAGCCACGTCCAACACAGAGCGTAACAATTCCTCCCCACCCACCCCCTTCTCGCAAATTGGAAGCCCCAGCTAATTGCGAGATCGACAATCACCGCTGTACCTCCCCCGTCGACGCCGCAATCAGATCCGCAAGATGGCGATTTCGCTCCCCGTTCGATGGGATTGGCCAAAAGCCAACGAATCGCGTAGCTAAGCCACGCCTCCTTCGGCTCGCACTCGAGCGAGGTGCCCGCGAGTCGTGAGCACCAGTCGGCCGACGGCTTGGCCCCGCTACGGTTCGAACCTCGGCTGCACAAGGATCTTATACCTACGTCCCGTATACTTGTATACTCACTTTCTTTTAATCTCGAAATCGTCATTATTATGATTGCGAACGGAGAGATTTTTCGTAGGTGTAGTGTTGAGATGTGTAACAGTGTTGTGCCCAAGTACCTCTAGTACAATATACACGCGATACTAGGATTTTTATCTTTAATATACATCTCTCTGTATACGATTGTTCAATTGGGGGTTGAAATAAGCGAATTGGAGTTTCGCATGTAATCGGCAATTATGAAGGAAATGGAGCCTATGGTGGAGGAGACGGATCTCGACGTAGGATCGGCGAACGAAGAGATGGAGACGATTGATTTGAAGATCCGTGCGAATCCAAAACCGTTTACTATCGAGAGTTTGATAGGTGGTAATAAAGGACAAGTTGTGCAGGATAATGTTAAAGACACGGAAGAGACGAATAGGCAGAGAGATTTTTTGTACCAACAACATTGCCTCGCGACGGCCACCGGTGCTTTACCCGGTAAGTCTTGCAACGCTTATGGAATTATATCTTTCTAATGGATTATCTTTTTTTTTCTTTTAAGAATGTTTTATCAGTATATTAAAACGGTCTGATATATACTAAATTATTTAAGAAAGTATAGACTTGTAATTTCTAATACAGCATAAATCTTCTATAGCTCCTATATACGTAAATCGCTATATAGATTTATTGCTTCGTTCAAATTGTTGCTATATCAATACTCAATATCGTTGCGCAAGTTAAATTTAACTACCTATGAGGTTATTGCACGGACAGTTATGTGTCTTTCTTTTCTACTGCATATTAGATAGGCAGCTGTATTGTTCTATTAAAAAATCTATTAAATTCGTAGAAAATAAATGTACAGGTTAATTTATATTTTATTATTTATTTCACCTCAACTATTTTGCTTTGTATTTAAAATTTAAACGCATTCTAAAAGAAACGAATCAAACTGAATGATTTAATTAGTTTAGTTATAGATACTGCAGAGGTAGATAAAATAGAAACGCTTTATAATTATAGACCATGTTGTATTCTTAAATTTTCAATCAATCTATTTAATGTCATGATAATTAAAACGCACGCGCGGCTTTCCTTAAATATCTTAGAAAAAAATTATCAGCATATCGTATGTAATATAATAAAATCAATGTAACTTGCGTGACAATTACCGTATTTAATATAAATTAAGCATTTCTATCTTGTCAACAAAGCTGGCTGCACATGTAATGTCTCATTTATACTTCAATTGATTTCGCACATTTTCACATTATTCCAATAAACAGCTCATGAATATGCTCTCTTTTGATAATATTAAACAAACGATCGGAACAGCAGGTTTCGCGATGCCGTTGAGTTTGTACAGCGCGTGGCTGCAGCCGATGCGAATGTACGGAGGCTCGGGTGGACCATGTCTACCACCTTCGCACTTGGCAAGTTACCCATCGAGTCAACCGCATCAGCAGACCCATCTGACCCAGCACCTTGGTCAACTTGGTTTAAATCATCTGCAAGGAGCTGCGTATCCTGGACACCGTGTTGCGGCGGCAAGGTTACTTTCTACCGGTGCTGCGGGTACTTTTACAGATGATAGCGAGGATGACGGAAGTCTCTCGCCTTCCTCACCGGTTCACGATCTTTCAAAATCACAACACGGTAAGTTATTATTTATAAGAAGATCATTATCTTTAGTCAACTGATTATCTTATAGAACAATAGTAAACTGTATAATAAATAAGATTAAGCTTAAGTCGTGTTAAAATCCGGCATGTATATACGTATTTTTTAAATGTTTTTTTACATATATACTTAAGTTTCGTTTTTATTTGATTTAATAATATTTTAATAATTTAATAATTTTACTAAGCATCTCTCGCAATATAATAATTCCTAAATATTCCTTGTATTACACGAACTTCTTTAAATTGACAAAATTTTTTAAGTATATATATATAAAATTGACTATATAGATAATTGACAATAATCACATACCTAAAATTTTACCTAAATATTGAGTATACCAAATACGTATATTTAGATGTGTAACTTTAGGAAATATAGTGTTTTACACAATTACGAAATGACAAATATCAGAATTATTAAATTATCTTCGAAAATGATGCAAGTTGGGTGATACTTAAGGAACAAGAGTGAATCGTCTATACAATTAAACCAAATATATATAGAGATATATATAACAGATAAATATAAACGACAAGTAAAATAGATGGGAAATTCATAAACAAGTATATTAAGCTTATCCTAAAGCTCTCTAGGTGTTCAAACAATTAAACCTAATGAATTAACCGTTTCACCTGGAGAATCAACGTTCGACTAATCTAATAATCTTGTATTTAATAATTAATTCTCTCTCTTGTCTGACTTAACAGATTGTCGAATCCATGCTATATAAGGCACCGTGACGTATGAATGAACGTTTGCGCGTGAGTTCACTGTCTAGGTGTGATTTCATTCCCGATGCGTCATTTGATCAATGTCCCCGTAATTTATGCGGTTTTGTTGATTTGGTTGTTTCCCTCTCTCTCTCTCTCTCTCTCTCTCTCTCTCTCTCACTCGTTTTTTTACGAGGGGTATATATATACACACAGATACATGAAAACACATAAAACCATTCCGTTAACCCATCACGTGTATTATATAGGTGCTGAGCTTTGGTTTTTAGCCAACATTCGAATGCTACATACGTCTCTATTATTTTCAACCATTAGATTTTTAGTATGACTCATTTGATTTCGGAAGTGAGTTTTTATTTTATGAGGTGACTGAACCCGTTTTCTCATTTTTTATAGGTTTTACGTTAGAATTCGTTTGGTTATTTTACGTTTGTAATCGATAGACTAAGATTTATCTAATATACACGTTAATTATATTACACGTAAATATATATTTATAATAATGTTAATAAATTATTATATCAAGGAAAGCAATTTTTCATTATGATAGTTATAAGTTTTATGATAGATAAAAATAGTGTAGTACAAATTAAGTAATGATAAAATTAAACTGGTGTAAAATATTAAACCGACATTGTTGTTAAACGAATTAAGGATAATGGATTTTTAATTACATCATCCGAGATAAATAAGCAATTAGAATCATATTTTAAATCGTCAGACTAGCATTTCGATTGGAACAATCAAACAAATTATTCTTATACAATTAATTTGCAAACGCTACGTAAATGTATCAGCTGGAAAATTACAATAATTTTACACGATCAAGATAATTAATAGAAAAAGAGTGTTATAACAATTGTAAAAAATCTGTAGTAAATAAAATATGATAAAATTAAAAGAGAATTTCCACGGGTACGAACATTCCACTGAACGATGATAATAAACGTGGGAGATGCGGATAGCTTTTGAATGCAGTTCGATTCTAATTATGCAACGAATATAATGAGGTGTATCGGAAATAGAGAGAGATAGAGGTAGATTGTAGTGTATTGATTTTAGTATAATAAATATATACGACGATTAGCATCGTCACTGTCGTTTTATTTAGCATACAAAAGATATTATAACTACCAGTCTTTCACCATTACACACTTTATTAGAATGTCATAAATTAAACTCTCCGGAAATTATTCACGCGCTGATAGGATTTCTGCAATAACGCGGAATGTCAGGCAACGTGTCTTTTATTCCACACCAATTAGTACATGTATATAACTTAATTCATTCTTACCTTATATTATATTGTGACGTGCCAACCTTTCTTTGGGTTTTACCGTTACTATAGATTTTGTGCTTGTTATTAGATTAGAGTTAAGTTTAGGGTACGAAACCATCTTTGCATCTATATCTTGTTGCAGACTTTATGACTCGGGTTTTATGTGTAAATTGAGACACATTAGGTATAGCACACATTGGCTATTATAACTGGAGTGTGTATTTTGAGTATATTTAATTATATATATTTTGTTAGTAGTATAAAACATTTCTCTCACCACGCATTGGGCCATGTACAAATTAAGTAATGATAAAATTAAACTGGTGTAAAATATTAAACCGACATTGTTGTTAAACGAATTAAGGATAATGGATTTTTAATTACATCATCCGAGATAAATAAGCAATTAGAATCATATTTTAAATCGTCAGACTAGCATTTCGATTGGAACAATCAAACAAATTATTCTTATACAATTAATTTGCAAACGCTACGTAAATGTATCAGCTGGAAAATTACAATAATTTTACACGATCAAGATAATTAATAGAAAAAGAGTGTTATAACAATTGTAAAAAATCTGTAGTAAATAAAATATGATAAAATTAAAAGAGATTTCCACGGGTACGAACATTCCACTGAACGATGATAATAAACGTGGGAGATGCGGATAGCTTTTGAATGCAGTTCGATTCTAATTATGCAACGAATATAATGAGGTGTATCGGAAATAGAGAGAGATAGAGGTAGATTGTAGTGTATTGATTTTAGTATAATAAATATATACGACGATTAGCATCGTCACTGTCGTTTTATTTAGCATACAAAAGATATTATAACTACCAGTCTTTCACCATTACACACTTTATTAGAATGTCATAAATTAAACTCTCCGGAAATTATTCACGCGCTGATAGGATTTCTGCAATAACGCGGAATGTCAGGCAACGTGTCTTTTATTCCACACCAATTAGTACATGTATATAACTTAATTCATTCTTACCTTATATTATATTGTGACGTGCCAACCTTTCTTTGGGTTTTACCGTTACTATAGATTTTGCTGCTTGTTATTAGATTAGATGTAAGTTAGGTACGAAACCATCTTTGCATCTATATCTTGTTGCAGACTTATTAATCCGGGTTTTATGTGTAAATTGAGACACATTATATTAGCACACATTGGCTATTATAACTGGAGTGTGTATTTGAGTATATTAATTATATATATTTTGTATGTATTATACACATTTCTATCACCACGCATTGGGCCATAGAAATGGTAGTGTGTGATTTAATAATACTTAAATGAATAACTATAAATTTTATATATATATTTACAATATTTATTTATTTAATTTCATTACAAATCCTTATAATAAAAGGACTTGTACTAATAAAACTATGAAATCTAATGTAAATGCTACGAAGGCTTATCAATCAATGAATATTGTATATAAATTTCCGTCCTTTATATACTATCTTTACCTCATTAGTACAAATCCTTTTTAAACATTTTTCGTCATATTTTACATTAATTTCGTATTTTGATTTTTTATTTTAAATCATATTTTCTTTCTTGTTTCTATATACATGTAATATTATCTAAAATTCTAATTATTTACAAGAAATAATTGCATATTTATTTTCATATCCTATGCATTTTTGTAATTACTTTTATTTTATAATTTTTTTTATTAATTCTATAACCTCAATTATTTCTACATTTAAAAATAATCTTAAATTCATTTTTTAAACTTACAATCGTTTTTTATTCTACTTATAAATTTCACTTTGTCTTTTACACAATTACAAAATTAAATATATTATAATTTTTATTATTTTTAAATGTACAAATATCTTCGCATACTGATTTTGCATAAACATATAATTTTTGTAATTAATTTCTGTTTTGCCGTAAAATTAAAAATTAAATTCTTTTTTATACATTTTAAATTGAATATTTGTATTTATTTTATTGTATAATAATATTCTATTTACAATTAATTATTCATTTAATTATAAAATATTTATTTTTAATATAACTGCAATTGCATTTTTATTATTTCTAAATTTGCGCTTTAAATCGTGACACGCTATAATTCTAAGAATTTACATGTTAGTCAATTTCAGCTGACAATATTCTTGTGGATATTTACATTTATATATAGTTCATTGATCTTTCTAAGAAATCTATTTTGATGACCTATATCCTCTTATATAAATTTACGTATTTATGAAATAATATAATTATATGTAGTTGTATACGTCACATTACCCCCCCTTAAATAATATTTAAATTTAATTAAATTTTAATATTATTTAATATATTATAAGCATTATTATTTTATTTTATATTTTTATTACTTCACACAATTTATAAATATTATGTTGATCATTTGACAGTTATCATACAATAGACAGCTGTCTCAATCATACATAATTTCTTATAGGTAGTTTCTATTTCTACTGAATAATAACATTTTTTTTTTCTTTGTTTTCAATTTAGTTTTATTTATTTTTGTATATTTTTTTTTATAAATTCTATTTCTTTTTTCTTTTTGTTTATTTCTCTTTCTGCCTCATTTATTAATTTGTTAAATTTCTCTTGGAGTGGCGTCCATTCTCCTTTCCTCTTTTTTGCTAAAAAAATATTTTTTCTTTTATTAGATAATTTGATAGACATCATTTATTAGACCTCTATCTCAATCTATATGTATATATATATATATATACCTAAGGGTTCCGGCACATATTCCTCCACCGCTGGTTTGGTGGAACGAGTTGTTCTCACCGGAAGACGAGCTGTGATAGTTTTTAATTTAGGGTCCGTCCTGTCCTTAGGTTTCATAAATTTTTCAATATATTGATCTATTTTTCTAATTACGGATAACGTATTTGCTTTTTTCAACGGATATAATGCAACATATTTACTAAATACATCTATCGTTGATAAAATATATTTTACTCCCCCTATAGAAGTAGGTAAAGGTCCGTAAAAATCAATCGATAATATTTCACCAGGATTTTCAACAAGAATTGGTTGAAATTTAGAGTGATACTTAATCGTAGAATATTTACTTTTTTGACATATATCACACACTTTTATGTATTCACTAACTTTTTTTCTTAATTTTGGAACATAAAAAAATTCTAAAACCATTTTATATATTTTTCTTGGTCCTACATGACCATAAAATTCATGTAATAAAATTATAAATCTTTTCATTATTTTTTCTGGAATTATAATTTTCAAATTATTTCGTGATATTTTACAAACATATTCATTTGATATAACATATTTTTTAGATTTTTTTGATTCTATTTCATTTATTATTTTATCAATATATTCATCCGATCTTTGTAATTTTTTCAAATTTTTAAAACTATCAATTAACTCTTTATCTATAGATTTTTTTATTATAGTTGCAATTATTATTTCTGTATCTTTTAAATCGTTTGATTCATTTATATCTAACCGACTTAAATAATCAGCTGCTTTATTTTTATGTCCAGGTAAATATTCTGGTATTATATTTAAATCTTGAATTGATAAATTCCATCTTCTTAAACGTGAATTTGTAAATTTACAATTTTGCAAGAATGATAAAGCTTCATGATCTGTTCTAACTATAATCTTAGACGCGCCCCTTAAATACGTATCCAATTTATGTAATGCCCAGACTATTGCTAACATTTCTTTTTCTGTTGTAAAATAATTTACTTCACTACCTTTTAATGTACGACTAATATATGTTACTATTCGTTCTTCACCTTCTTCATCTAATTGTGATAAAATTCCGGCAATCGCGTAATCACTTGCATCCGTAGTTAATATATACGGTTTTTTCGGATTTACGAAATTTAATATTATCTTATCGTCAAATAATTCTTTTATTTTATCGAAAGCTTTTTGTTGCTCTTCCTTCCAATCATATCTTATATCCTTTTTTAGTAGTTTGAGAAGTGGAATAGTTTCTTTTGAATAATTTTTTGCAAATTTTGTGTAATAATTTAGAAACCCTAAGAAACTTTGTAATTCTTTAACATTTCTTGGCTCTTTAAAATTTTTTATAGTTTTAATTTTGTCTGGATTTAATTTAATCCCTTTACTGGTTATTATATTACCTAAAAATTTAATTTCTTGTTTAACTATATTTGATTTCGCAAAATTTAATCTTAAATTACATTTTTCTAATCTATTAAAAAATATATCTAAATGTCGTAAATGATCTTCAAAATCTTTTGACATTATAAATATATCATCTACAAATGATAATATAAAATCTAAATCGTGTATAGCTATATCAAGACCTTTTAATAATGCTGCACTACTTATTTTTATACCAAATGGTACGACATTAAATTCATAAACCTTATTATCGCAAATAAAAGCAGTATATTTTTTACTTTCTTCCGTTAGCGCGATTTGCCAAAAACTATTTGATAAATCAAAATTAGACATAAAATCCCGATTTTTACATTGAATAAATATCTCTTCTACTCCAGGTAGAGATTCATAATCATCTACGAGTTTATTATTTAATTTTCTTGCATCCAAACATATTCTTATTGATCCGTCTTTTTTAGGTACAATTACACAAGGATTTATATATGGGCTTGTAGATCGTCGAATAATACCGAAATCTAACATTTTTTCTACTTCCTTTTTCACTCTTTCACGATATGCTATAGGTATAGGATATGGTTTTGAATAATATGTTATTTCATTACGTATTTTTAATTGATACTTGAAATCTAGAAGTTGTCCTGGGGTTCTTTGGAATACGGTTTTATATTTATATATTAAGTTTTTTAATTTATTTTTCTGTGTATTATTTAAAATTACACTAGAATTTATTTGATCATTGATTTCCTTTTCAGATATATCATAATCATAGTCTAAATTAGACGATTTATTGTTCCAATTGAATTCTAAATCTTTATTTTCTAGATCATCCTCAAATTCAATTGACATAGTTTCATACTCTTTTGAGTTTATTTGTATTTCATTAAATTTTATATTACCGATCTTTTCCCCAACTTCGTATATAATTTCATTATTAACCGTATCAATTAACATTTTTAAAATTTTTTGAGAATCATAACCTAATATACAAGGTCTTATTAATTTTGGTATTACTATAAATGTTAAATTTTCCATTAATCCACCTATATTTGTTTTAAGTAAAACTTGTTGCTTAATTCGTGTTGATTTTAAACCCGTTGCACCTTTAATAATTTTTCCTGATATTGGTAATGTAGGTTTATTTTTTAATTGATTTTTATTTTTATTATAAAATTCTTCTGATATGCAAGTTATTTCACTCCCAGTATCTATTAAGGCATTTATTTCTATTCCTTCAATTTTTATATTTATTTCAGGGCATTTCTCAATTATTTTTTCATTTTTAACATTTTCATTATTTGGTTCAATATCATAAATTAAATCTTCACGAGGATCTTGAAATATTGTATTTATTTCAATGTTTTTAGGTTCTTGAATTTTTTCAGTTGTATTTTGTGTTTTTTCCTTATCCGAGTTACAAAATACAACTCTTTTTAGTTTCCCGAATCGGTTTTATGGATTTGTATGCTTGAATCATTTTTTAAACTTACGTCTAGTATATCTATATTATTATAATCATTTTCATATTTTTTCTCATATATTGGTTTAATTATTTTTTTTATTGGTTTAACCGTTTCAATAGCATTTATCTCGGTTGAGTTTCTTTTATTTTCCCAAGATCTATTTTGTTTATTATATCTTTCAAAATTTTCTTTTTGTTTATATTTATCTTTATATTTATCATTTTCATTATATCTACTTGGTTGTTCAATTTTCTTTTGAGAATTATCATTTTTCTTTTCACGAATTTTATCTGCGTCAAAATCCGCTAGTATTTTAAATAAGTGACTTTTATTTTTTACTTGTTGTCCCAAAATTGCATATCGTATTGATTTTTCAAAATGTTCACTAATTTTATTTACTATTTCTGTTTCAGAAAAATCCATATCTAATTCTTTTATTAAACCAAATATATATGTAGCATAGTCTACTCTTGACCATTTATTATATTCATTATATTGACCAAATTCTACCTTTCTTTTTGCAGATCTTTGTAAAGTTTGATTCCAATATCTATCTTTAAACACTTTAATAAATTGATTAAATGTTTCTATTTCTGATTCTTGTATGTACCACCATTCTTTTGCTGAATCAGTTAATGATTGTGATATGCTAGCACATATTTCATTAAAGTTTAAATTATAGTTATTAACATATTTTTCTAAATCGATTAAAAAACGCATTGGTCGTTCATAAGGCTGTCCCGAAAACTTTGGTAAATCAATTTTAATTTTAGGCATTGATTCAGTAGAATTAAATGTTTGATTATATTCAATTACTTTTTCATTTGATTCTTTAAAAGATTTTTCAAGATTTTGTATTCTCTTATCATATTCCAATTCCATTTCTTTTATTTTATTTGAAAAATAATTTTTTAATTCTAAATATAAATCATCATTTAAAACTAATACTTTTAATTCATTATTTTCTATTCTCAATTTTTTAACTTCATTATTCACCATTTTTAAATTATCAGATAACACTTCATTTTGTTCTATTAATTTTTGATTCAATAGATTAATATTTTCATTACATTCTTTTCTATAATTATCAATTACATCTATATTTTTATTTTGATTTAATTCAATTTCTGTTTGTTTTTCATCTATTAACTTTAATTCTTCTGTAACAGCCTCCTCCCAAGCATTACGTTTTTTATCGATTTCAGTTGTTTCTTCATTATTAAAAGAATTTTGCATATTTAACAAATATATACTTGATTTTCTTTTTGCCATTTTGAAAAATCTATATAATATAAATTCAATATCTATATATTAACAAACAAGTTTAAAATATTAATATTTAATAAAATTTTTATATAATTAATACTTTATGTTTGAATTTATTATTTAATCCAAATTTTATTTTTTCATTTAATGTTTTGTTAAAATTTATATGCTTTAATAAATTTTTTTTTTATTTTTATAACTTATATATATACTATCCATATAATAATTACCAGATGTATCACCTATATATAACTATTAGTGCGAGTGAGAAACATTTGACTCTCGGTATATTAACAGAGAGCGCGGTCGCATAGTCGTAATCATTATTTTTCTATAAATTCAATATCCTACGCTGCTAAACTCTTAGACAAACGCGCGAAAATTAATTATCTTAAATTTTCTTAGTTTAAGTTTTCATTTGAGTTTTAATTTATTTATATTATTTTATTTTTAAATTTTCGAATTTTTTAGTTAAATTATTTTTTATATAACTTTCAATTAATACAACTCTGGTTGCTAATTGTACATGTTTTCCTTGAATGAATTGAATATTTTGTTCCGTTATTTCTCGAAAACTTGTTAATTCATGTTTTAGAAATCTATTTTGTTTTTCTAAAAGATCATTTTTATCTTTGATTGATTCTAAATGATTTTCCAAAATGTGTACCTTTTTAACTAATTTATCATAATTTCCAGCAATAAATTCTAATCCTTCTTTATATTTTAATAATAATGATTCTTGATCTTCAATTTTTTCCGCGTTTTCCAATACTAAATCATTTAATTGATATGTTAACGCGTACAAATTATTGTCAAAAATTGACGAATCATATCGATTGATCATTGTAACTCTTTTTGAATTTGTTTAATTATTACTATTAATATTGGTATATCCTATGATTAATTGCAAATACGTAATTCTACTTTTAAATTACAGTAGAAAATTTTGTACGTGTAAAATAAAATTTATCTAAGCATGTGTACTCAATTTTTACAGAATTTTTATTTTACAAATATATTTATATGTAATTTGATTTTTATCAGTCCCTGTCCGAGCGCCATTTTGTGACGTGCCAACCTTTCTTTGGGTTTTACCGTTACTATAGATTTTGCTGCTTGTTATTAGATTAGATGTAAGTTAGGTACGAAACCATCTTTGCATCTATATCTTGTTGCAGACTTATTAATCCGGGTTTTATGTGTAAATTGAGACACATTATATTAGCACACATTGGCTATTATAACTGGAGTGTGTATTTGAGTATATTAATTATATATATTTTGTATGTATTATACACATTTCTATCACCACGCATTGGGCCATAGAAATGGTAGTGTGTGATTTAATAATACTTAAATGAATAACTATAAATTTTATATATATATTTACAATATTTATTTATTTAATTTCATTACAAATCCTTATAATAAAAGGACTTGTACTAATAAAACTATGAAATCTAATGTAAATGCTACGAAGGCTTATCAATCAATGAATATTGTATATAAATTTCCGTCCTTTATATACTATCTTTACCTCATTAGTACAAATCCTTTTTAAACATTTTTCGTCATATTTTACATTAATTTCGTATTTTGATTTTTTATTTTAAATCATATTTTCTTTCTTGTTTCTATATACATGTAATATTATCTAAAATTCTAATTATTTACAAGAAATAATTGCATATTTATTTTCATATCCTATGCATTTTTGTAATTACTTTTATTTTATAATTTTTTTTATTAATTCTATAACCTCAATTATTTCTACATTTAAAAATAATCTTAAATTCATTTTTTAAACTTACAATCGTTTTTTATTCTACTTATAAATTTCACTTTGTCTTTTACACAATTACAAAATTAAATATATTATAATTTTTATTATTTTTAAATGTACAAATATCTTCGCATACTGATTTTGCATAAACATATAATTTTTGTAATTAATTTCTGTTTTGCCGTAAAATTAAAAATTAAATTCTTTTTTATACATTTTAAATTGAATATTTGTATTTATTTTATTGTATAATAATATTCTATTTACAATTAATTATTCATTTAATTATAAAATATTTATTTTTAATATAACTGCAATTGCATTTTTATTATTTCTAAATTTGCGCTTTAAATCGTGACACGCTATAATTCTAAGAATTTACATGTTAGTCAATTTCAGCTGACAATATTCTTGTGGATATTTACATTTATATATAGTTCATTGATCTTTCTAAGAAATCTATTTTGATGACCTATATCCTCTTATATAAATTTACGTATTTATGAAATAATATAATTATATGTAGTTGTATACGTCACAATATATACCTGCCTATTTCATTATTATCTATACAAATAAATTTATAATTAAGAGACTAATTATTATCGTTAAATTAATTAATTACTAACAATAATAATAATAATAATAGAAGAATGATGAAATATCATTTATCTTAATTGATATGTATTCAATTTAAATCTATTCATTCATTTATAATTATAACTTTTAAATTGTTACAACGATAAACATTTATTTCAATTAAGAGTTGAAAACTGATTCAATTAAATGTTGTTGAGATATAAATAAATGGATGTATCAACGAGGTTATATACACAATAAACCATGCAGAGAGCAAACCATACCGATAAAATATTTTCATCGACAAAAATGACAGGAGCGCGCGATATGAATTGGTAATCGTTTGGCGCGATTACATCTAATATCGTGACGTCTATCTTCTTTATAATCCACTTGCTAAATCATGTGTGGTAGATATATGCATGCATATAATTTTTTAGACATATACCGGAGTGATTGCACGATTGATAGACGTTATTATAGCGCAATATTTATTCTATTGTGACGTTCGTAATTTAGATAACACGCGTAACAAAAAAATAACAACAATCGTTTATTTACATTTAACAATTTATTGGGTTATACATAAAAGCAGAATGATGTATCAATCCGATGCGTGTCGTGCAGTGCAATTCTATTTTAATAGTCGTACTTTATTTTTGATGATGAAATTTCGAGAAACGAGTAGAATATTAATTTGATAATTGATAGTTCTAGATTCGGTTGAGCAACTGAACATAATTCATTAGAGAATTACTAATAGTCATATACCTTCTAAACCAATTTAATCAAGTTCTCCCGGTCGTCATCTCTTTATTACAAAAAGAAATGTAATTTTTTTAAGGGAAAGGTGTGTACGGCGATCGAATACTTTCTTTTAATTCGTCGATACATTCTTGTAATAACGTCAACGCATGAAACTCACGTTTATACAATATTTAGAATCCCAAAATATTTGCTATTAAATTAACAAGGTAGCAACATCCGTCTAATTTGCATAAATCGTCAAAACGAGAAGTATGGGTAGAAGAATAATGTGTAGACATCACTGCAAAAAAGAATAGTCGATCGGGGAAGAAAATAAAAAAAAACGTTAAAGTTATGTAGTCATCGGCTACTGTATTTTAATTGCTCATTGTCGCGCATGTGTCTGTGTGAGTATGTGACTATGGGCGGTCCCTATTCCGGCTAATCGGGCATCGTGCCACGAATTCTCAATGTCGCTTGTCACTCGTGATAGAAAAATTTAATTGACGTAACGCGGAATAAAAATAATTTCGCTTCATTAGAATGACAACGGTTTTTACTTAAATTTTAGATTGGACCATTGTATATACAAACACCAAGAGTTGTGAATTATTCAGTTGTTTGTTGTATATAGAGCAATTAGTAAAGATTTTAAAGATGCATGTATCCGTGCAGTTAAAAATACATCGTCGAGGTATTCCGTTTTAGTACGGAAGAAACACGTTTCGTTTCAAATTGACTTTGCATCTGATTATGCGTATAAATATTAATTTTTATGCACAATTAAAGACAAGTCAGCGTCAGATAAATATACCTGTTGAATTAATATTTAAAATTATTATTTTTCTCTATGACACGAGCGTAATTGTATTGCATTATGTAGTTAAAAAATTATTCATTTTTATTCATCGATAAAATTATGATATTATATAGATTTGTGTCGTTAAAAGTCTCTTTCTTATATTAACAAACTTAATTGCACCTTTAAATCGTCCGAGGTGCATTTAACGCGAGGTCAGACAATCAACGTTAATGTAGTTGTAATTAGCGAGTATGCAGTACGCGCCGAGTATTTTTAATGTTCTAAACTTTGATACGTTTTAGTTTCGCAACAGGCAATTTATACGCAAATTATTAAGTATACAACTATAATTGAATCAGTCTAAATGCGGACTGCTTCGTACAACAGTTTTAAACTCGAGATATTTTTGATCTGCCGATAGATACTGTGAATAAAGAATTTTAGAAACGAACAAACTGAATTACTGTGCATTGTTAAATATTAAACGTCGAACATGTATGTATATGTACATGCAATTTATAATTGAATGAAACTATTTAAAAAATGTAATTTTACAAAAATGTAATATTATAATGGAAGGGAGAAATTTTGCGCGATCAGGTATTATGGATATAGAACCTTACCAACTGAATGAGAGACAGAGTGTTAAGCTTATATTGATGTCTCGTGGGCTCGTCGCTACGTATGCGCTACACGGTAGCTTCTGGGAATTTTTAGATATATATATATAATCGTTTATGTGACATACCTGATATATAAGTCTATCATTGGACGCACCTCATTTTCGGCACGTTCGTTTCATACGTAGAGATTCTCCTGCATGTGTTAAAGTTATATAAACAAATATCTGGTAAACATTCAATTAAAAAATGTTTAATGGACAAGAATGAAGTGAGTATTAAATTTCTCAGTTACTTCAAAGACAATTTGTACTTGCAAATTTTAAGTAGAATCAATTTCGGTATTGTTTTTCACTCACTAAAAATGAATTAGAATCTTATATTAGTTAAAAGCACGATAAACATTACACATTACAAAGTGTAAATTGCTAGCCGATTGTTATGTTAAACATATATGTAAAACCTATTGTGAAGTTTATTATTATAGCAATAAAACTCGATTTCTACCGAGGAATAAATGCGGACTTTATAGGATTTGTTTTCTTAATGCTTTATATGGTAGACAATACATAAACTATATATTAATAAATACACTTTTTAAATGTAAAATAAAGTTTAAATTAAACTTTAAGAATAGTACAGGTCGATCTATTGTGTATAAGATTACACTATAGAATAAAAATGTGCAAAGCTGTTTAATTGACTTTATTGTAATGTGTATCCCACCTTATTACACAAAAGGAAATATAAGTGTCTTAAATAAAAAAAAATATTCCTAGTATAAGTTCTATAACACAATCAATAAAAGTTTATAAAGTGCAAGAAAGTTCAGAAATAAAAAAATGCAAATTAAAAGAATAAATATATGTGTATGATGTACGTATATAAATGCCTGTTTAAATTGTACATGCGCCCAAACGCATAAAGTTTTAGATTTTAAATATAAAGAAAATTGTGTTATAGTTTTTATTAATGGAAATTTAATTTTTAAGCCCCATTGACTATTAAATAGCCATAAATTAAAAAGAAACTGACCTTTCGTCGTCTCCGTCATGATAATTGTAAACGCAGGTAGGTGAAGCTAAATTCGCAATCACTTAGCGCATACGTAAAAATCAATTGTTGAACATCAGTTGAACGAAGTAGCGAGAAGTACGCGATCTGGCTGCGTTCATCTAAAGATAGAGAGTGTACCCCTCGTGTAAGTCAGATCAATGGACACTCGCTCGGACTCGCACACGCTGCACACAAGCTAAAAATCCATATCCAGTATTATATATACCTTTTTTATAATATATCAAGTAACTTTGACGTCAAAAGGCCTGAGCGAGCAGTTCGCTGTTAACAAGACGCAAACTGGAAAATTGACCGCAAGCTTGTGCAGTAACCATCTTACGAAGAGATAATTACTTCCGGCGAAAGCATCGTGTCCAATCGATACGATACGGGATGATGCATAATAGACGTCGCGGCGCCGACGTCGTCGTCGTCTCGCGCGGAGTTATATTCTCAAATACGGGTCATCGATTCCCTATGCCGATATATTTGTCTACCTGAGAGCTGCGCAATCGAATTCTTAATTTGTCGTTACTTTTATGCCTCGACGCTAAATGCCTCCGAGAGTCCAGTATATATACCTATATCGACTACTTCACATTTTCCTTACGTGTTTATAGTCTTCTTTTATTTGTATACAACTGTAATTTTGAAATAATAAATTCTTACTTTTTAATTATTCATACATTTTATTGAAATTTACATTCAGTCGTTTACGTAACAATGTCCAAACAATTCGATGAGTCACCCATTTCACAACAAAAAAATAATTTTGAAACTATATCTTACATTTTATTCTCAACATTGAAAAGAAAGCTTTCCCACAAAACGGCAATTATACTCATAATTATTTTATGCATCAATACTTATTTCCGGCTATCAATTAACTGATACGAAATTAAATATTGTAGACATTATGATTATATAATGAGAATAATAAGATAATTAATTACAATTTATAATTCGCAATGGTTAATTATCTGAAACATCATGATCTTAAATAGACATTCTTTACTAAAAATTACGGAGAATTAACAGATTTTGTCAAATATTTAGTTACTTACTAAAATTGAATACTATCTTGAAACTACTTACACTGATCAATATTACTGATCAATTTAAGCGATGAAAAAATAGAATATAGTAGGATATTTAAATATTTAATTCTTTCGACTCGCAGTCATATTTCATAATAATAATTCTTAATTTCATGAATATTTTAAGAACTTAATTTAAATATTAGCCAATTATCCAAATTATCGAATCCGGTATATTATTTCGTATCTCTTCGGATGATTCACATAAAATTAAATTTTTTATTTCATTATTATACAAAACGTCAACTAATAATAAATGATAACTCGCTTTTTTTAAATCCTTAACCAGACGTATTTTATTACAATAAAATAAGAAAATCTTACAGACTATGAATCACGTTTGAAAGTTCTTACGTATATAAATCGAAAAGAAAGGAACTTATAATCCTGATATTAAAATGGAAAAAGTGATGATTCGTTATACAATCAGCTGAGCATGCAATTTAATCTTCTTGAATTTTGATTTTTATCGATATAAAAGACTAGATTCGTAGAAGTTGGACAAATGTGTATGAAAGGATCATTCATATTAATCGCAATTACAATTGCATTTATCCTTTCTTAATATGCAAATTCATTCGGATGAGCAAAGTACCGTCTTGTATTATTAGAAGTCGCAAACTACAGTCTAATGAATGAAGTCGAATAAATCAATCAACTCCAGTTATCTCTTCTTAATTAATGTATCTATTTTCATTGCACAATTATTTTGTACAACACTACCCGAAAAGCTTCATAAACATCAATTTTCCTATAACACTTCGCTGATAATGCGTAAATTTTGTAAAAGTGCCAACGGCATTACAACCTCTTCCACGTAATTGGAACGATTAAACATTCAATTCGCGCGATCTAATCGGGTTTTCCAATAATCGGTAAGATTAATTTTTTCAAAGGCTAATTAAGATAGTTAAAAGCGTCCCCACGTGTATTCGCGCTGGCTGCCCGTAAAACTCGCAATGATTAATCGCAATACATTTTTAAACTTAAGAACAGAAATAATAGAAAATTACCTTCTTACCGCAAAAGTCAAAGGAAGAAGAATAATTGTTATCCTTACCGATTGACCTCAATTTATTTTCTCGAAGCGCAATTTCCATGCATAAATCCGCGCATGTATAGATCCAGCGATTAAACTATAGACCGAAAGGGCAATTAAGTGCTATACGTTAACTACCAACTTTTTATTGTAATTAAATTGAACTTTGCCGTGTCACTTGGGTTTAAAACATTAAAAAGTCGAAGCTTTCTTATGTCCCAGCAGTACACTTTGTAACAATGAAAATGTACGTATACATATATGCACGTGTGTATATAAAGTATATGCACATGCATCACGGTAGTCCTTAAACTTATACACAATACGACGCTGTGTATACTTAAAAACCTCATTTTAAATAATAAACCAACTGTGTTAAACACGAAAATTATTCACGCCCAGCAATCAAGTTGAACACCGGTACAATTCTATAAATAAATAATAACGTCCCTTCGCGTTAAACTTAGAATCGGTCGAATATTTCACGAGATATTTCGAAGGAGAGATATTCTAATGTATGAAATAGATAACATTAATATATGGCTGCTTGTTCTTCTACACGATGAAACGGTGTCTCTTGTATTTTAACCGCAGGATGGTTGTTCGATATTGATGTTGATGATTCATCGATTCATGTTGGCTTAGCATAACAGAGTCTACGTTTCACGATTAGTGATTATATTTTGTTTATTCCAATTACGCGGCTTTGTTACATTTATACTTATAAATTACTATGTTAGATTTATTTCGATTATAGCTAGATGATTGTATAACAAGAGAATTTTGGGACTAATATTGTCGTAGTATCTATATCATCTGCCCAAATTGTCTCTAATATTTCTTTGTATTTAATATTATCTTTTTTCTTCTAATATCACATTTTATTGTTATACGATATTTTACTTTTGGCATGACGTAATAATATAATAATGAGATTTTCATGATTATTCGAGTAATGCTTATAATACCATTTTTCCGTCACCTGCGGAAATACTGTCAGTACGCGAGCGAAAGATAGAAACGACGTGTTCGGTACAATGACCAATCTAACGGGATGCCTGAGCGATCGATTTACCTTTATATGTAGACTACCACTGGTGTAAAGACAAAAGCGGGAAAGAGAGAAAGAACCCTTGTAATCGAAATTTTTTAAATAAATCAAGACACATGCGGTCACTTAACTTATTGCGTGCTTCTGATGTTTGGGGCGGTGATAATTGAGAGTTTCCGAGTTCCCGCTATATAGTTGAAGAACAGTACAACTTTTTTTATCTCTCTCCCCTCCTATCTCTCTCACTCTCTTCCTCACTCTCTCTTTCTTTTTTCTCTTGAGACCCATTATTTCAAGTTTGAACGGTTAATTTCGCAAAACTACCTCCTAGTAGAAATACTTTTCTTTTACTTTGCGATACGTTGTATTGACGATATTTGTAGGATTACGATAGAATTTTTCATATATTTTCGACGATGCATTATAATTTTTTGAATAATTCATTTGCAATTACAGTGAAACGGTATTAAATATGTAAAATCAAGTTCAACCTTATATAGGAATTATTATTTATAGTTTGAGTGATAGGAATACCAATTAAACGGTACGGAATAAAAAATAATTATTTCTCTGAAATTAAGAAGAGGTTTAATTAATTATTAAAGGCGTTTGTAATAAAAGTTTTCATTCCACTTCTGAGTTGATGGTAATTATATTAATAATTGAAAATATTTCTTTTTCCGAAGAATACATTATTATACATTAATGAGACGGATGCAAGAAAAAATAAAGTTATTAAATAAATATATTGGTATAATATATAGAATTACGAGTAATTACGGGGAGTGTAGTAATGAAGAGAAAAAGTGCTAATTAAAGGTGCAGTACAAAAGAGTTTAATTGCAAAAAGGTAAAATGAGTGAAATAATTATCGAGAAGCGTTATCTAAAGAAAATAACGCATACAAGAGAAAAAATAGCGAGTCTAAAATAAAGTGAAAAAAATACAGTTTAGGAAAAACGGTGGACGACACCAAGAACGAGGAAGAAGCTACGAGAGGAAGCTCGAAGAAGGGAAGACCGAAAATGAACAATGAAGAGTCAGAAACCTTGTCAGAAACGGAGACAAAAACATTAAAAGCATATTTAGACAACGTAAATTAAAAGGAACAAAGGACAACGAGGCATTTAGAAAAAGCTTGTTAATGAAACACTTGCTAGTAAAAAGAGAGCAAGAACAGCTGATACAAAGAGAAAATGATATTACCGACCGGAAAAAACGAGGATAGTAACATAAACGAGGAAGGGATCGAAATAGGGGAAGAGAGAGAGAGAGAGAGAGAGAGAGAGAGAGAGAGAGAGAGAGAGAGGCGCACGTGGAAAGGATAAAGAAGAAAGAAGAAATGGAAGTAGGAAGGGAGTCAGATGTACTAGTGGAGGGGAGTGGAATCGCAATCCAGCAGTATAGGGAACAAAAGGCAACGACGGTATAGACTAGAAGCAAACATCGAAGGAGAACGACGAACTCTCCTACTACTTAGTTTGTAAGAGCGATTTTGATATTATAAATAGGTACGTGGAAAAAAGCTTTTCAATACCTCGTAAAAATCAATGAATTGAGTAAGGAGAGATTACCAAAGATTTGTTTAAACGAGGCGAGGAAGTTAGAGGGATCAGAAATGGAAACCCTTTAGAATAGGGGAAAGAGGTGAAAAAAATCATTTAACGGGGTGGGGAGAGAATAAAAGAAATAGCTAAAAAACTAGGAAAATGAAAAAATAAAAAAAAGAGAAAAGAAAAAAATTACATTAATTAGAAATTAGAAATTGGCAGGGACAAATACTGGAAGGAGGACAAACTAGATAGCATTACTAAAGAACAATTGGCGAGAATAAGATGTGAAAACATAGGGATAGGAAGTAATAAGGGTTTTAAAGATAATATATGTAGAGTATATAAAAGAGAAAAATAAACCTTAGATCACATTTGGGATGCAGACTGGCTAGGGAAAAGATAGAAAGAAAATGAGTAAAGGCACTAGACGAAGGGGGTCTGTCAAAACAGGGTTAAAGGTAATTTTCAGAATAATTTTCAGGAACTTTCCAATAAAGAAAATATGTAAATAAAGCAGGGATTTTGAAAAACAGGTTAGCATGGAAAATAATCTAAAAGAATTAAAAAATACTAGTTAAAAACCTTGTTAAATAGAGACATAAAATGTAAATAAAGAATATAAAGAATAGAATATAAAAAAGAACCGAGTAAACCAAATAACTATATAGAATTATATAAATTCTTCGTAATGAAAGACTAAAGTTTAAGTAGTAATTACTTTTTGTTTGTACGTTTGATACCCTTATAATTTGAATCGATTAAATGTTTATTTAAGTAAAATCATACAATATCAGATTTAAAAGTAAGAATATTCAATCAACAAAATGAGTATTCAACTGTATGTAATATAACTTTGATGTTGTTTCCGTATGATCATTTTTCCCTTCTTTATTCCTGTTATAATATCCACAAGTTGGCTTTAAACTTCTAAATTACTTCGTAACTATTGTTAAAGAATTTTTTTCAAGTTGTTCGTGTAAACTTGGAAACCACGTAGTATATGCGAAAATTAGTGAAAAAAGTATAAATTAATCAAAAATTAAATTAAATTAAATTAAATTATATTATTACTCGATATGATAATTAATTACAAATATACGCGTTAATTATCATGCAATAATTGCACGAATGTTTAAAAATCTGAATAAGTGACACATCTACATCGACCCTTTGTAACGAAAGAGTATAAGAAAAATGGTAATTTAAATTCATCTAAACTTTTCATAAAAAAAGCGAAAAGAAATAATGAATACCTTGTAGAATTAAAATGTTAGTAGCACGTGTCCGAGTACCCAAAAATTTGATAAAAAAAAAGCCCTTCGAGGCGCCACCCTCGATCAGGTATTCACGAAGCGTAGGTCGTTCATACGATTCTTTGGTTGTGTTGTTATAGGTTCAGAGAGCGGCCGAGCGTCGGCGGATAACAGCGAAGATGAAGGCGCGCCCCCGTCCGGAGGCGCCGAGTCGTCGCAAGGCGGGGGTGGAGGAGGCGGATCGACCCAGGGAACTTCAACGAGCAGTGGAAGCAAAGCACGAAGACGTAGAACTGCATTCACGTCTGAGCAGCTTCTGGAGTTAGAAAGAGAATTTCATGCCAAGAAGTACCTTAGTCTCACCGAACGATCGCACATTGCTCATGCCTTGAAATTGTCGGAAGTTCAGGTTTGTCAATCTTACGTTTTTTTTATGAATTACAGCTTTATATATTATGAGTGTACCAAGGTCTAAAATTAGAGCAAAACTCATTTGTAAAAGTTGGATTTAATTATACGTACACAATAAAAATAGAATTTAAATAAAAATTAGTTTAGTAAATTTTTAATCTTTGTAATAATTATTTTACAAGGAAAGCACATTTGTGCATAAATAAATTAAATAACAGTCTCATTCATCAATATATTGTTAAAGCGAATGCATTTATAAACTTGTCTTGTTGTATTATTTAACTTACATACTTAAAATAAACGTCGTAATTAAAATTTACTACTGAAAACTTTAATAAATATTTTTGTATTGCATGGAACGAACAAAATTACAAATGTATGTATTCACATTTTTTATCGTATAGCAAAATCATTTTAAAAAGTCTGCTTTTATTTTTATAAACGAAATACCTAATTATTCATATAAAATTTCATAAAGATTTTTAATTAATCGGACTTAAGTTAATACGCGTTTTGAATTTTTGCGTGAACCATGATTTTAAAGTATTTAAAATTTATTTTTATTTATCTTTTTATTGTAATAGAACTTTTGAACGTTTATTACGTATTAATAAAGAGGGACTTGTAAATTTCGATTTAGGTGTAGGTGTTAATTGTGTGATTCGCTAGAGGTATGATAAAAGCAATTATGCATCACTTGAAAAAGTGCAAATAACCTTGGACTTAACAAGGGGAAAGTGGAAACTATTTAACAAAGTATACTCACGGTCGTAAGAACAATTTATTCGTTTACTTAGTTGTGTGTAAACGGTAGGTGAAGTAGCTCAAGTGTTAGGTTAAACTACCCTGTTAATAATGAATGGTCGTTCACCAACAGGTAAAAATATGGTTCCAAAATCGTCGAGCCAAGTGGAAACGCGTAAAGGCAGGCCTAACGAGTGGTGGCGCGGGTAATCCTGGTGGACGACACAACGGTACCGGTGGTGGTGCCCAACAATCGGGTGGTGGGCCTCGTATCGTTGTTCCTATCCCCGTTCACGTGAGTCGATTAGCCGTGCGTTCTCATCACCACCACCTGGAAAAGTGCCCACAACCGCAACAACCAAACGGAGCCACAGGTCTAAATTTAACAGCTACAGGTCTTGGTAATGGTCTCACCGCAAGAATACCCACCTCGCCCTTGCCTACCGGAGCTTCGCTCACACTTGGCTCGCCTGGTACTTTGAGGGCGTTCACCGCACCTCAACCATCCAGTGCTGGATCTGCCAGGTAGCCAATTGAGTAAGGGATTATTCGTACTTTCATGATAGGTATACCCTATGTACCTCGCGTATATACCAACGCGTTTCAAAAGTTAATTCAACTGGTTTCGGCAACGAGACGTCTAAGACTTTGAATAATACATCAAAGTTTCAAACGTTCATCACTATCATTTTAAAGTAATCGAAGGAATTTCAAATTTATTATACAAGAAGAGTATCGTTTATCATTTTCATCATTACAAGTTCATTATTTTTTCCCATATACGATTACATAACTCATAAATTTATTCAACTTTAAAACATAACGATGATACTAAATAGGAAATAGGTCGAATACTGTCTGATTAACAATTGTGATTAAATTATCTATGAAATGATATATATATATATATTGAATTTTTAAAATGTAAATATTGAGAGCAATGGTTATAGGTAAATTGTATAGTTGTAGATCTTGATAATGGAAGAACACTGGTGATTTCTTTAAAGACCTAAAACTATGTGATTCTCTAAAGTGTTCAGTACAATAGAAGTGCCAAAATTATTATACTAGAAAGTATTACAATTTGTCATAATATTGTGAATAACACTGCAACTATTTGCAGCTGGTGATATAAATCGGTAAATTTAATTTTTTTTATTCAATTTGATGATTAGTTTCTTTTTGTATTTAACATAAAATCGAACTTTGTGTGGTATAATCAAACGAACGATTCAACTATATAAATACAAGACTACTAACATAAAATAAAGGTATATTGCTATTGTCGTTTAGAGAAATTACCAGACTGTTGCCGTTCCTCGCAATATTATTGGATCCTTTTCTAATTTAGAAGAAAAAAAAACTATGTATAGAAAAAAAAACCCTTGAATTTCGCAATAATCATCGATCCATCTGTAACGCATTGATATTAGAAAATCTCGTATATTCCCCAACGAAATAATGGGGTGCGGCACGCGCGGTTCTTACATCGGTGCTGCAATACTTCGGATCCCGAATTAATTCGGACGAGAGTCACAAATCGTTGGAATAATCGCGATTCCAAATGAATTAATGGACAAATCTTGTACACCTATCCCGCTGAGATTTAGGACGGGGGGAGACACAAAGGGTGAATTATGAATGCATATTCAGCGGGACCGCACCCACAACTCTCCTTTACTCGTTACTTTTCCGTATGTATGCGTGCGTGCGTGCGAACTTGTACGAAAGTAAATTTAATGTATATTTGTTTGACCTTACGTATAATACTCGATCGGAGGAAAACTAGTCGACTCTCGCTCCCTTTTTTGCCCTTTAAATGTCGAGGTAGTTCACAAGTGGTTGCGTATAGATACGAGATTGTTCCTACTATTCTTTTATTTCACATAAACTCTACATTCAAGATATTTTGTATTCATTTTATTTTCCGTCTTATAAAATAAATTAATTTTACACCTTATATCGTACAGTGGACAGCTTTGTATTAATAAAAAAAATCGGATTTACGCGTGATATCCTTAAGACTAATTAGTAAGATATTTTGTGATCTTTTGAGTACTATTTAAACGATTGTTTAAAGATCTTTTCATGTACTTTCAACTTGACATTTTTTTTAATTTCCGATTTCGGATCACTTCTGCTTTTTTTTAGCGCATATACTAGTTCTTGAATCAGTCCGTGATAAAATTGATTTTTTTACTACTCTTTTTGCTAAATTTACGGTTCCTTTTTATCGTGTAACCAACAGGAAAAAAAAACCATTTACTTTAAAATGAGTAGGCGAGATGGCTTATGTACTTTCTTTTTGCGTATTGTAGATAATTTCATTGCTTCTTAGTTTATCTTGTAATAAATTAACTTAAAATATAATGTTCAATCCATAATTTTCATTTCAGAACTCTATAATACTTACAAAAGAAAATAACTCGCATAAAAATTTTAAAAAATTAAGAAAAAATCTTCATTTTTAATAAATTATTAAATTAACAATACTTTTGAAATATCTTTTAAAAATCTTGCTACAATCTTTTAAGTAATTTTAATAAACTTCTTAAAAATTAATCGTCAAAATATGTCTCAGAAATCTGTATCAGTTACCGAATTAAAGTTATTTGAAAAAGGTCTTGCAAAGTTCGAAGTAACGTTACGCGAGAAAAGCCTGAATTCAATTATTTTCTGTACAATCACGCACGGATTACCTCATCAATTTGTATTGTAAATAAATCACAAATTAATCTAAGGAAACGAAAAAAACAAAAAAAAATACTAATAAAAGTGTAAATTACACACACGCAGAGAACAATTGAAGATGTATCTTATTGTAAATAAACAATGATAATTTGTAAATAAATAAAGGAAAAAGAAAACAATGTTGCATGTATAATGTCTTTGCCAAAATTAGATGTATTATTATAATTATACACAGGTACAATCCGACCTCACTCGGTGGTATTTTTTTACGATAATTTCGTACGATTACATTTCGTGTAAAGTATTATGGACATAAGTGAAAGCGCGCGAGTATGCATGTGCATGTGTGTGTGTGTGTATAGCCGCGAGAATCGAGCTGCGGTCTTCTGATGTACATAGAACTTATATATATATACATAAAACAATTCACGGATATATACAATAAGCGATAATCGCGCTCGACTCGTGGGTATATATATATATATTATAATGTAAGTCGAATTAATACACCTTGATGGTGCACAAGACGGCCAAATGGAGAATTTCACCGCTTATACGTATATTTATATATACATGAATATAGGATAAAATACGAAAAAGAGGCAACAATTGATACAACAAGAATAAAAAGAAACAACAAAAAAAATTACGATGACCGTTATGTATGAAAGCGCAATAAAACATGTTACATTATAGTACGCATATTCATTGACTTTATTTCCTCTCTATAACCCCTCATATACATTATATGTGTATGCATATATACATAATATATTTGTGTATATATATATATGTACAATACACTTGGAATCTATAAGAGAGAAAAAAAGGCTATTTAGGTCAGGCTCATCGATGTTCTGAGATTTTTACCTTCGCACTTTTATACGACGCATTAATTATTAAAACCTCGAGCTTTTCTCTTTGAAATATTAGTTCGATATATAGGCGTGGATCAATAGTCAATTAACTTATTAGAGTTCAATTTTAGAGATTTTGTTTTTTTAATTACTCTCGTCTTTCACTTTATCCGATAAAACTTCTATCTCGTTAAATATTATGTTTAATTTTATTGAATTGCGCATTTTATTCACCGCTATCAGAAAACAACATTTTATTACGTTTGCGCATTATTCATAATAATACACATTTATATTTTATGTATGACATTTCTTTTTTTTTAAATTTGTTAGTTATATACGTATACATTAATACGTGATAACTTGAAAGACGCTTGAAATTGATACATCAATTATGTGAAAAGGAAAAAACAATAAATCTCGCTTACATGAATCTATAAAAAAATACTTATATTTGTTTGCATTATAAACGCATATTGCATAAAAATCCGTTGAAATAATTAATTTACAATGTGATTATTTTAAATATACATAATATGTTATAAAATAAAAAGCGTCGAATGAAGAGGTAAACAAATTATTGAAGTTTCAATTTATTCTTTTATTAGTAAGTATATTAATCTGATATGGGTGAAATATTTAATGCGTTATTGACAATACTTAATTTAATACATTCAATTAATGCAGATAAATATTATAAGTAATTAATTACTATTGCGAATATAATAACTTACGTAAATTAATATTCCATGTATTTGAAGAAAAATACGTTTAAATATTTAAAATTGAGTCGTTGGTATATAATGTGTATTTTTAAAGATTCGATAAAGTGATTGGTGAAGCCTATAGGTATATATAATCAGCTGGATATATAGTTATTGTTATTTACTTGATACTTCAATTTTTCGACATAAAAAATGGAATATGATAAGACACGAGTAGTTATAACAACAAGATTAAAAGAATACTAAAAGTAAACGGTGTGTCGAAAGATGATACATTTTCAATTTTTTTATTGACATAATCGACAGAGGATACGTCGATGATTGATTGAAATACAATAAAAATAAGTTAAGAAACCTAGAATACGAATTCGTAAAATTTAGAAGATCCCAAGTTTTAGCCACAAAAATAAGGTTCATATATCCATATAAGTGTGACACCGTGTATACAATCGAGGATCACAAGAAAAATGCAGTATTTGCCTTTTCATCGTAAAAATAAGTAAAAGAAAAATGGTGAAAAAGAAGATCGTCCCTCTAAGATTGTGAAAATAGGCAGCTGCTCGTTACGTAGGTTGACAATCGATGACTCCCCAGTAGCACAGGTGAGCGAAGATCGGCTCAAAGTGAAGGGACTGAATTTTCACGCCTCTCGTGTATATATACCCTCCGGGAGTCGACTCTAAGATCTATGGAGGCCGAAAGGCGTGATCGAACAATACCTACTATTTTGACAATTTGTCGCATCGACACAAAAGGAGAAGTCACTCTCGGGCCGAAAAAAAAGAACAGCCACCGGGCCGACATAAGGTCGCGCACCTCGTGGGCGTGACTCCCATATGTGCGTTGCTTCTCGTTCGATACGCTATAACCGGGGTTACAGTATACGCGGCTGCGTTACGCTTCCAATATATCTATCTATATGCATTTTTGGTGATGCATGGAAATGACGTTGATCGGGATTAATGAATGATCGTCATCGATATACGTGTTCTACAGGGGTTACTCGCCTGATTTTTCGAGTTTGAATATTTCAAACGTTTCTTTTTTTTCACATTTTTGTGGTCAGGATAGTTTGATTGATACGTGTTTTTTTCCGTTTCGAGTACAAACCGTATGTCTATAAATAAAATGATGTTTCCGAATAATCCGACATTTGTATCGATATTTATCGAAGTAAACGCTATACGATGTTACGTTTATACGTCAATCTATTGATATTCTTTCACTTTAAATATTATTGCATGACACGAGATAATTAATGAGACATTACGATGTAAAAAATGTATGAAAACATTTTATTTATCTTTTAATATTCTATATGTGTATAAATAAAAAGCTACCTTTTAGTTATTATCAACTACTGGTCACGTAGTACAACAATTTATGAGTAATCTATAAAGATATAACAAAATTTTCCACTTCTTTTAAAAAAAAACTGTATATAAGTATGGTTGTGTTATACATACGTAGAGAACGTAATTAAAAATAAACTATGTACAATATTTTAACTATTAATTTGTACCGTGGCGGTAAATGCACCTATCTCTCAACTATTAATAAACCCTTTATATATACGCAGTATCCGCACTGGTAACGTCGATATGTAGGTATACGAACACCAACTTTTTGCATATATGTATACGTGCGTCTACGTATGTGTGTGTCTGTATATATATTATAGTTCTTTATACATAATGCGATATAATTACAATATGCTCGGGTACAGCTAATTCGAATCGCCAGCTGCGAGCATCGTATAATTCGGTGGGCATGATACGGACCGCCCTTTTTCAACCGGTAGCGTTATACACAATTACAAGGCCCCTGAGATATCGTTTTCGACTACAAACAATTATATGGCTTCTCTCGATATATATCCATACATATATCCATACCTTCTTTGTTGTACTTTAATACTTTTTTTTCTTTTCAACGAAAAATTTCTCATCGGGTTGGGAATATAACTTTACACGTATATGTAGCAAATTCGGTTGCGCGAATTGGCAGTTACGTCGATTTCTTTAAAAGGACAAGTGCTGTCGTTTCGTTAATTTTATTTAATTCTTGGTTACCGAGTTTTTTTTTCTCCTACCCTCTCTATACATAAAGCGCGAAAAATTAAACTTCCACAATAAGTGTTACTAAAATTGATCTTTCATTCCGTATAAAACAACAATGAAACAATTATTTTAAAAACTACAAAGAAACAATGCTACTTTAACTTTAGTTTCCTTTTATAAATTTAATTATGGCTTATACTTGTACACCTAGTTTTCATTCTTTTTACGATGTTTTCTAAAAAAAAACAGGTGGTAGAAGCGACTTATTCAGTTTTCGCTCAGATATATTACATCGAAATGCGCAAAACAACTCGCGAGGAGAGTCGTATTAATCATGAATATTTTGAATTATTAATAAATACAATTACATTATTCTTTAAATATATTCTTTGCATCGGATGAACGTACGTTTTATTAATGGTTTTATTATTTTATTAATACGCACACACGGTTCGCATTTATATAGTTATAATTATTTTTAAAAATCTCCGTGCCAGCAGACATCATGCTTTACAATGTGATTGCACATTATCTAAAATGTTGGCTTTATAATTATCCATTTGTCGGTGTTTATATACTCTACAATATTAATTTCGTCTGTAAGTTTACGTAAATATATGTGTATATATACGTATATAGTTGCATGTACGTGAATGTAAATGCAGCAGGTGTTGTTATTTATTAATTCGTTGGAGAATATAAATCCAAGATATACGTTGTTTAATTTAGCAAATGGTATATATTATCAAAGCACACTTTTTTTCTTAACGTGTAAATTAATAAACAAGCTGTACGGATGCAATTCTACGACTTTAAAGTAAACCTCTACACAGAGAGGGAGAGACACGGAGACAGAGAAGGAAAGAAAGAAAAAGTGAGAGAGAGAGAGAGAGAGAGAGAGAGAGAGAGAGAGAGATAGAAGGGAGAGAGAAAGGAGAGAACAATGTTATAGTTGACGCTATTATATTGCACGAGGGCGTATAAGTATATAATCGATCAATGGAGGTAAATGTCTGTTGACGCGTCGGTAGTAGAAAACCCCGAGAAACCGAGTTGTTTTATTATTCTTAACAGACACAATATGTAACAATTGTCATATATACCGGTGGTATTCCTATGTTTAAGTTTACCGCGGAAGCATATACCTATAGCTTTTGACGCTACAGAAAAATGAAAACGAAGGAAAGAGGTTGTTGTTGTTGTTCTTCTTCTTCTTCTTCAAGTTGCTCGTGAATTTCGAAGCACTTTGTACCGATATGTACAGTGTAAAAAAAATTGTGCGCAATAAATACAAAGGGCATTAAACGTAAAAGAATCAGCAGAACGATAAAGTTAATCAATTACCCTCCTTAACCATTCCATCAACAACTATCACACACTAAAATCTCAACGAAGCAGATCGAAAGCAAACTTTTTTCCCTTGGTATAGAAAGAAAAAAAAAGAGAGAGCCAAACATAATCACAATTCAAACCCCTTGAACAATTTGCCGAGACCGTCAGGGGACAACTTTCTGGCTCGTCATTAATACACACACACACGCGCGCACACGTAGACAGACACACACGTAGTATAAGGCCATCCGGAATGACACAATGGCACTAAGTGCATTACGGTTAATAGACGTGGGGCCCGCGGTCGTTTAGCCGACGATCTCGCGGCAGTTACTCTCGCGGATAAATCATCGCTGAGACAGAGACACGCCTACTATGGTATATATATATATGAATTTTCCCCCTTGGTCCAACGTATGGCAATACCAAAAGAGAAAGAAGAATCTTGCTTCAGGGTAACTCACGTAAATGGGACTAAGGAGAAAATTGCTCCAGGAATAATATAAAAAAGGGATCCTTTAAACTACTGTGTGCTGCTTGTAACTGTTCTAATTTTTTTTTTCAGACATTTTTCAATCGGTGTTTGGTTTGTAAAGTGGCACAATAGAGTGAAAATGTGTCGGGAATATAGTTTTGGGTTATTGTTACACGAGCGATTATGACTTTTTTTTATCGGCTTAACAAGGTTGATTTTATAGAATAAACGAGTTAATTTAATTGCGCGCGCATATAGTAATATTTATTGTACTAACACTATCATAAGTGGGAATAGTTTAGTTTTTAAGACTGATTTTTAATAAAGTTAATAAATTATTTGTTAAAATATAAATTAACGGTAATATTATAGTAAAACCAATAATATAGAAAACAATAATGAGAGAGACGATTTGAATTATTAACATCATTCGCTACAAGCTCATTAAATTTCCGACTAAAACATTAATTCTAATTCTATAACCGTACTACTAGAATTCCGATTATGAAAAGATCACTTCATAGATTCGGAAGCAATTGACGGATTTCAAACATTTAAAAGGATAACTGGGAAATAAACACAATAATGACGGAATTCATCAAACCATATATATACATACCTTAATTTTAATTGAAAGTTGAGCCATCACCACGAATAATAATTATATATTTCCATTAATAAAAAAGAATATGTCACGTAATTATAATGTACAAGTAAAATATGTAATCGTAGATTTATATAAATATTCAAGAATATCGTGAGATAAAAATACATTGAACATTAGCAATGATATGAAAAATATATCGTATACATCATAATAATATCACAATATATATATAAAAGAGACCGTTTGATACATTAATTGAATAAGCGTATACACATTACGACAATTAAGCTGATGGACGTAGGCAAAAACCGCTAATAAAATTAGGCGTAATTCAAACGAGAGAAAGAGAAAAGGGAGGATAAGTAAAAAAAGAAGGCAGAGGTATAAACTCGAGGGTGCGCAATGCGCATAGGTCGATTTTCATCGCGTTGTCGACACACTATACACACATAGAAAATGTATACGTACGTATATATAGGTAGTTAACCCAAAGGGAAAGCTACTCGTCTCGAGAGTTTGACGTTCTCTATCCCGTCTACAGTGGTTAATGAATATTTTATCAAAACGACGCGATAAACGAGCTCGATTAATCGAAAATCAATTTTTTAATACCTATATCCCTCATCGAAATAACAATATAAACTTACCAATTTATATATACGTATATAGAGATATACCTTTTTTTCGAAATAAGGGAAAAAGTTAGATATGCAATAACGTCGATGTCGTAGCGTATATAATTCACGGGTATAAAACCAATATTTCGAAAATTATACATCGTTTCGGTACGATATAACTGTCGCGGATGTGTCATTTGAAATGCGAGTTATCGACAGCGTTTAAAACGGAGCCGGTGGTTGATTAATTTTCATCGAAGGCTAAAACTGGTTTTAACCCGCGATTTCCGTTCTGCATTCTACGAACGTGAATGAAGTGTCAAATCGATCACCCAGCTACTTTTGTTTATATATATATATATATATATATACACGCGTGTGTGTGTGTGTGTGTGTGTGCATCTACATATATATATATGACGACTTACTAAGTTAATCAACATTTATTCCGAGCTCGGTATACGAGATTCTAATTTATATAATAACTTAATAAATTTATACTTAAATAGATGATGTTGCATAATACGAAGATACGCTAGTGTATTATTTATTTAAAAAGGTGCGACCCAAGATTTACATACCGGATTAAATAAAAATGAATATGTACGAGGTGTACGGAGACTATTATACATTGTGTAATTCAAACAGTTTTATAATAACTTCGCTTGAATACATAGATAATTATGTGAAAATATCGATATTTACGATTACAAATTATTATACGCGTTAATTAATTATTTCGAATGTGTTAAATGTAAGTTTTAATATACGCACGTACACATAATATTGAAATTTTAAGTGATTAGACGTAGCTTAGAATAATAAATCACGGACATGCATCGATTACTCGCGATAAAATGTCTATTAATTTTCAAAATGTTGGAATATATGAAGACATGTAGCGGATAAAGTATTATATGTTACAGAATTAAATTGATAAAGAGTATAAAGAGAGAAGTAAAGCAATACAGAGAACAGTTAACGCAACGTGTTTCTTTGGAGTGCACGAAAATTTTGAAAAACAGGGAATAACAACCGAAAGAAATTACAGTGTGTATACCGAGGATAAGTAGGTATTACCAGTACCCGTACACGGGAGTTAATACTAATTGAGTATTAAGCTCGAGCAGGATGGGCAGAGTACATCGGTTAAAACGACAGACGCGTCCGCGTGTATATCTGTGTGTGGTTGTTCGTGTGTGTACATATATAAAAGTCGGAAAGCCGCAAACCACAAACGTGGAAGCTTCCTGTATACATCTAAGAATGCGCGTGTCGGACAATAGCGGAAAACTCCCCGGGTCGAGGCATTTGTCAACGATGATTTGCGGCGTTTGCTCAAAATGTATAATGTTTGTCGAGTGTCTTCGACAATAGGATGCTTTTCCTACGCTGCGATGAATTTCGAGTTTTTGTCACCAAGGGATTTTTCGAGGGTGGATTTACAATGATCACTCTCTCGAGAGGTTTACTTTGACCGTATACGTATACGTATATACACTCGCGTGTGGTCTGGCACGCGTGACGGGCGTGAATACCATTTTCGGTTTCCTTTTAAACGCAACTTTACGAACGATCATTTTCGAAATTCGTTTACATCCAACCTACATACTTCCGTGTACTAAAAAATAGTAAGAGTAGTCACATAGTAACAAAGTCACCCTGGTGACAGTACACCACCAATACAAAATATCCGAAAGAAAAAAAGTCCAAGAGTTACGTACCGGTAATCGTAAATCTGGGCTAATAGCTCTTAACCAGCATATATGCAACAGTCAAAACAAATTCGTTAGTTATATCGAGCCAGGGAAATATTAGCGCATCTTTAGCTAGAAAAATGGGGGTTCGCGCGTCAAGAAAAGCTCAACAGAACCCCTCCCGGTTGATTCCCGTCGTTCCGGGGTACTTAGCCGCGACTCTTTCCCACACTCACCGAAAGGGAGAAATATACACACGCGTATCGTCGGTACACACAGACAGAGAAAGAGGGACAGTAATTTGCCCGATCCGGACCTTGAAGTACCCGTGAAATCGCGCGAATAGCTCTCGAGAGAGCGAAACGAATTTCTCTCGAATGACCCAACTGCGCACACGCTTACGCGTTTTTACGTATCAAAAGGACGAGAGACACACACTCGGTCCAATTATTGTTTCCTACTGGATTGGAAAGTCACACTTGGGATTGCCTTTCGTTACGGATCTGTGCAGTATACGTGTAACTTTGTTTCACAAGTATTCTCTCTCTTTTTTTTATTGCGATGGAATCGCGTTAAATGAGTAAGAAGATATTATATGTATAGTTTTATTATCGCATTTAAATTTAAACGTATATTTTAATTGATTTAAATATAATGACACAATACTGTTATTTTTAACGTATAGAAAATATAGGATAGAAATAATTCCTACGTACTGAAATATTTTAAAACATTTTTAACATCTTTTAATATTCGATTTTTTTAACTTTACAAACAATTATATATATATATACAGTTGACAAATTAAAAGTATCAATAATAATATGAAATATCGTGTAAAATTATCTCTTGCATGTAAGAAATCGTTTAAAATTTATTAACAAAATATTCAATTGAACAAAATACATATTTAATCAACTATCCAATAACATTATCTATATTAATGAATAAATTAATTTTTAATCGAATTATTTAAAAATAAGTATAAAATTTTATTAAATTTAACTTTTATATTTTTTTGAAACACGAACCGAGCTCTAAACTCAATATTTTTTTATTTTTCTTATTTTATAGAATGTAAAAAAAGAAAGTTGCCAATGTCTGTTTTATTGTATAAAAACGATACATTTTTAGCTTACCTATAGAACTTTGAAAATTGATTTTTCTATAGACCGAATGGATAAAAATGGACTAAATTATTGGTATATAGTAAACTTCAAGTGAAAGAAAATCACATGCATATTTTATATTCGAACATTATTTTTCTTTTCTCGACTAAACGGTGTTATTATCTGTAAACAAGTATATTTTTTTTATAAATTTAATATCTGCTCTTTTTCTGGTATGCATAAATAATAAAATATATGTATACATGCATAAAATAACACTGATATATTGACGATAAGAAATATTTACATTTCAAAATATTTAAACGAATTTTCATTTTATTTCATAATCTATATAGTGTCGATTAATTATTTCTTTTATTATTATAATATTCACACGATTATCAATGAAAATACAATCAATAAAAAACGAATATTTATTCCCAATATAAAAAATGTATCACATAGGTTATCACATTGAAGTTGAATTTGACGAAAAGCTTATGATTAAAAAAAGTTAACATAATGATTAAAACGAAAATAAATAGCTACTCGCAATGTAACAAAATATCAGAGTATTATTTTAAAAATAACAAACTTTCTCAATTGTTTATTCGATAAGGTCTAGTGGATGAATTAATGCATTTATAAGGATATAAAAGCTTTTTTGAGTTGATCAATTATTAACGTAAACGTTAAAATATACATAACACCTATACCGCTTAAAACAGAATCATACAACGTTTAATAATAGAAAATTTCCAGTTATTTTCGGGGAGTCTCGTTTAACGAACGTCGACATAATTCAACACCCATCCTTAATCTGCGTTGTATAAATAAAACCGTTAAAAAACGCGAGTGACATACTTACGATATATATATGTATACATACAAGACAATATTTATTTTTCACGATTAACCAATGCCTCGCAATCACGAACCATTTTCGGCTATAATTGCCCAATTTTATATTTTCATCTATAAATTACATTGTAGAACTTGATGGATGTGAATGTATATTATACATATCAAAATACGTCTTTTTTCTAGATTTATTTGAATCTCGAAACTCATCGTGGCTTTGCGCAATCGAAATTCATTACTGTTAATGAAATGAGTAATTAATATACTATGCCTTCCGTTTTATAATTTTTTAAAATTAAAGTTTATTTTATACTATTTTGCGGTGCATTTTTGTTAAGAATGTATATATATGTATATTGTCAATATGTTTACCAGACATTTAGTTTATTATATTTTAGTTTATTGTGTATTAAAAAAAATGAATCAATTTTTTTTTGTATATAAAATGCATTGGGTAAACAATTGCTTTATTGGATATTTTATTAATTTAAAGAAATGTATAAACTTATATTTGACGATTTTTCTGCTGCAATTGTATTTATAAATGATAAATATTCATAATGCATTAAATCAAAATATTTTTTGCCGCCTTAATTTATACAAATGATATTATTTAATTAAAGACTATTTGGTTTAATATAATTTTATAAATAATTTATGTCTGCCAGATACAGTTCTTTGTTTTGCGTTATTAAGTATTAATAAAAATTTTGCAAATTTATTTATAAAATATATGAGAAAGAGTGTTAAATTTTAATAATAACGAGTAATATATTGTCTCTAATTTGACATGCAGCACAATAATTTACTGTGAATGTATCAGTTGAAAATTCTTAATCCTAAATGTGACCAACACTCTTTGTTCAAGTAAAGTCAATAAATACAATATCTCAATACTTCCGAAAATACCAAGGGAAATCGAAAAATGGACCATGTGTTCGTAATTACGTGCACCGATCGAGCGCAGAAAAGCATCGTCACACTTTGGATAATCGTTCTATCACCCTACGGCGCCTAATTGGAGAAAGCGAAAGAGATATCTGTAAAAAAACGGAAAGCCTGGGGTGAATAAAGAAAAAAAACGAAGGGATGGTAGATGATAAAAAGAACCGATATTCGGGATATCCACTCGGGGTAGATTACGGTAAAAAAAAATCAGAGAAACGAGGAACTAAGTGATCGTTTGGTTTTGTTCGGTAAATTAAACGGGGACATAAAGATTTATGCCTTATGGAAAAAAAGTTAAGTATATATATGTGGAAGTGGTTAGACCTATTGTGTCTTTAGTAATTTTGTTTCCTGATACACTTTTTTGTTTAGTATACTGCATGATTTTTTTGGTCGAACTTCGTTCGATAAGTTTAGCCGATCGATTAATTAAGTTCAAGATTTTATAGACCAATATATTATTCGGGCTTCGTTATGCTTCACATCTCTCGCATACTAGTTTTGTAATTAAATAAGTAGTCGTGAAATATTCAGTTATTATTTTTCAATTTTCAAGATATTGCATTAGAAATCGCTGCGATTAATGGAAAATTTATGAAAATAATGTCAACACGGGCGTTAAGAGTATTTTAATTACTGGAAGAAAATTATACGATCAAGAAATTGAATATATTTTAAACTTAGAATTGCACTTCATTATTGAAGTTACAAATTTCATATTTAGAATCTTCATCAATTTAATATTCTGATTAAAAATTAATTTGCATAGTAATTATATATATACCTATATATAACTATAACTGTTTAAAAGAATCAGCGTTGATACTTACGAGATAATTTTTTGTCCTACAAGTCAGAAATGTGTAAAAATTGATTTTGAAACAAATCAAAATATTTTAGTATAATATATCATACGGAAATGAAATATTTATAGCGGAGAACCCGAGGAAGAAACAAGAAACAAATAACGATTAATATCCATGTCGCGAATGGAAAATTCTAAACGAAAGGAAGGAAACGTCGAGGGATTTTGCCCCTCTCCTTTGCAAAGTCGTGGGTGACTTCGGGGTGTAATTGCTCTCCAGTGGGCGGAACACCGAGAAGAGCAGAGCAAGAGAGAAAGAGAGACAAGGAGAGAGAAGGAGAGAAGGAGAGAGAGAGAGAGAGTGAGTGAGAAAGGGAGAAGCGTAGATGGGCGTGGCTCGCTGATTACAACGCGGCAACGACGATATACCCTCACGGTTGTAAAAATCGTACGCGTGATTTTTTCGATTTTCTTCCAAGCACACAATCCTCCGATCAAATAGTTGACAAAAATTGTCATATTATTTGTACAATTTGTTTCGATATAGGAATTTATACATACACCTAGTGATATTTAGTATCTATATTAATTAGATCGCGTTTTAATGAATTTCTATCAAGGAAAAAACTATCCGAGTTACTTTTTTACTTGAAGTAATTTTCGGAATATCATTTAGAAATATACCGAAATCTAATTAATCCATTTATAACTATAATTTATCTTGTTAAATAAAGATTATTATCGAACATTTTACATATATTGTAATAAACTTTTTTACGCGGGCAAGTATAATTTTTAATCGAGTTGGATTGTAATGCTACTAATACGTTATTTACCAACGAAATTGCAGTTATTAAAAGTATTTACACTAATTGCTAATAAGTGATAATGTATAATGCATAGGTATATATGTACATATAGATATGTAGATGCACGTGGGTAAGGATTAGTATTGTATATAACTACACAACGAAATATCAGTATACTTATATAGGAAAATTAAATTATATAATCAGTCGGAAATAGCTTTGATTTCCGAATGCGGTAATTAATTAATAACTTCGTTTCATTTACTATGCCATAATATGCTGATAATAGATAGATCGATTATCCCGCTCAGTAGTACTGAATAATACATTTACTAATTAATTTATCTTTATTCAATAAATCTGTCGGATCAAACATTTTCTACTTGGATTTATATATCGGCAAGAATATGTATATATAAATATATATATATATGTGTGTGCGCGTGTGTTTGTGTGTGTGTGTGTATAAATATATGTATCCGATATTACTATAATAACCAATAATTATATAACGATTGATTAATCAAAGAGGACATTTATAGTTTTCTCTATAAAATATATCAGCTTTTCAGTACATTTTTTTAGTATACTTGTAGTATTTTAATACATAATATTTATAATTACGCAATCCCATTATTATCATGCAGAAGTTTTAAATGATATGAAACTTCTATTTTTTTTAATTAATGCAGTAGAAATTTGACCATAAATGTTATGTTTTTAAACCAAAAAATGGTTAAGGGTCATAAAATACGAAACAAATACCTAATTGATAGCACAATTAGAGTTTCATTTAATCTTCATATGTCAAATTTCCTTTAGGATACTTTACTATACAATAGCTAATTTTATATCACGTATGACTATATTAGTGATTTTTTTAATCAAATAATTAAGGTATATATAGATAAATGTATAAAGTTGTTATGGTTTAAACGTTTGTGCTTAAAAATATTTTTGTTATCTTTAAAGTGCAAATAAAAAATAAATGTTATGTAGTAATAAAATATTCTTCGTGCTCGTGTTTCCACGAAATAACTGAAAGTAAGTATACAACGACCAAACGACGAACCAATGTCTTCAAAATTTTATCTCGCACATATCATTCTTCAAATTCCGCGCAATCACACGACGTAAAAAAGAAGAAAAAGGCGAAATAAAATTGATCTGCGTGCAGAAGGCACACCCTTTCAGCGTAGTCTTGCTCCCAAAACGTCTTTCCTCTCTTTCTCACTGTTCCGGAAAATCGTGAAGTAAAGTGTATACATAACAACATAGCTCTATATATATATATGTATATATATCCTCAGGAGATAAGAGGTGAGGTTGTGAACGAGTTTGCAGTTATCTGTTTTACGGTGGTGCAGTATTTAAATGCCTCTTTCCGCAGGATCGGAGGAAGAGAGAAAGAGAGACACACACGCGGATTTGGGGCAATTCGTTGACTGTCCGCCTCAGGATATCCGAAGGCTTTCTATCCACGCCCCGCTGACTGGACTGTTTTTTATTGCTTCTCGGCTAGTCCGCAAGTAAGGGGTGGGCGTATATGGGGTTTCGCTTCGAAATCGGGGATGAAGTGGGTGGAGCGTCAGTCTGGACTCGCGGGTTTGACTCAGCAGACGATGCGCTACGGCCGTCCTATATATACACGCTTTTCTTTTCTCGATCCTTCGGGGCGAAAGAAAATCGACCTCGATAACCCGATATCTCTGTCCCTATATTCTCTCTTTATTTTTATTTTTATTTTTATTTTTCTTTCTTTATTTTTTTGTCACTCGGAGTAATGAGTTCCCTTAGTCATTTTTTCGGCAACATTCTTGTATCGTTCTGGACTTTTCAAATTTACTTAACTATAAAGATTATACACGAATGTCGATTCATCTACAGGATCACGTTTTTGTAGCAGCATAAAAAAATGATTCACACATTTAACGAAATTGTGTGGTTTGAAGGTGAAAAATTGAATTTATAGAATCGCACTCGTTTAAAATAAACGTTCATTACAGATTTAATAGAACTCGTGTATATATATATATATAGTTACAAATTTAATATCATCGAGTTCGGTTATTCGTTTCAAAATGAACAGCCGAATAAGATTCGCGCAACGCTATTATTGTATAATAAATAAACAATGGGTTTTAAAAACACGACAACTAAAAATATTAATTGTTTATACGATACGAGCACCCAAATAACAATGATCGGCGCGTGCAAAAATTAAGAAACGCATATATAAATATGAGAATAAAAGGTACATATAAACATTGATAAACCGCGATGAATCCGAAAATATATCGTATTGAATGAAATATCGAAAAATCGTGGTTCCATCCTCCTAATCGCGTATATAATAGATAAAAGGAAAGAAACCCGGTTTGTATTTAAAATATACGATCGTGACTCTTGGAGTAATTGTCAAGTAATTGCGATGTTAGCGGTTAACCGTCCGTCGTACGGCTCTCATTAAAGAGTTATAAACGAGGTAGCGCCCGCGAGTCAACCCGTAGATACACCTGAATGTTTCAAACACGCTATACAAACTCGCAACCCCATTTTAGACACTCGTCTGATACTCATCGGATACCTACCACTACGAGCGCGCCTATTTTAACCGATACATATTTACACTTTATTTATTACATCGTTGCTAACAACCGCCGACGACGAGTTTTGCGCGCTTATTCTCCTTTAATTAACCCGGCTATATAACGTTTTTCATTTATACGAAATTCATGAAGAACTAAGGGAAAAAGAGGGAGATATACCGAGAGAATCGTTACGTTACTTTATTTAACCTACCTTGTTACGGAATTTTCGAATTATATTACTTTTATTGCTTTCGCTTCTATTTTTGAATTGTTGGCGAGGAAAATTTATTTTTTAATATTACCTTCTCCAGGTATGGGTTTCATTGTTACTTATAAATGTATCATAATAATTTATGTAATGCAAGTGTAATAATGAATTTTTCTTGGAGCCGAGGTATACCGGAATATAGAATTTATTTATATACAAACGTTCGTTAATTACAATTTTTCTAAGAACTGTATATTAATGAAAAGTTGATTAAATCATACATTTTTCTATATTTTCTAATAAGTAATCTTTCGTAGATTGGATTCGACTTTTTTTATTTAACTCCGTCTCCGCGTAAATATTATGCAATATTTATTTTTATTAAAATCTAACTTAATTTTTTCCTTTAATCCGAATATATTCAACGAAAATTTATTTATTAATATTCAATAATATATCCCGGGTGCGCTTTTATTCCATTTTTAATTTCATTATTGTATGTAGATAATAAACGATTTGCTAATTATTATAGAAAAGTTATAACAGCTATGAGTATAAGTATAAAATATTCAATTAGAAAAAGGAAATGAATGAAAATTGATTAGAATTATTTATATTTGTGGTTCGTTTCAGTTCGGATGTGTCTTTTTTTAGTAATGGGTTAGAATTTTATATTAATAACAATAATGTATTAACAATTTAACTTTTCATATTCCTTGATTATTAATAAAAATGGAATATTTTAGTATACGGTTTTACAACATAGTTATGAAGTATTAAATTGGAATTTAATAATGATTTCATGTTGGTTATAAATATGCATGTACAAGGAAGTGGAGAATCTTTATTTGGTAAAAGGAATACTATGAATATTATTATACATAAGTTAACAATTTTTCAATTAGACTACGAATAAAGCATACTCTTCAGTGAAAGGGAAACTGATAGTTTAATTTAATACGTACGTTTTTATTTTTTTAAAAAGTTGAAATATTACGTTTAAATTAAAAAAAACACTTATCAGTTTTAATATTAATTTAATTATCTAGATTTTCAACCCTCAAATGATCTTACATTTTATATATCTAATAATAAATGACAACTTTTGTTTTTCTAATAAAGTTTTTTTTTGTAAAAATAACCAATAAAAAGCAAAAGATGTCTAGTAAAATAATGAAAAAATGCCAACCAGACGTTTAAAAATTATGTATATACCTATACACGTCCGAAAGGTATTTATTTATTCATCAGAAGAAGATGATCCGAGCCCACCTATATGCTGATATCATAAATGAAAATCGTATAGCATTGGCTGGGTGTGTCGTCAATTTGCCAGGGCGGTCCATCGGTTTATCCTGTGGTCGGATCGGTTTTTGCTCTTAATGAAACCCAATGACCAAGCAGAAAGTGAGACCTCGATGACGTGTTCGTCTTCCGCTCGCGTTTACATATCGATAGAAAAACTGCCACGTTCCGTGACTCTATAACTATAATAATCTATCAATTATGTATGTATACCATAAGTCGGGATCGGCATTTTCTCTATCGAATAAATTCATTTATACGTCGTAAGTTTCATTTTTAAGATATCTATATAAACATACATTTTTTTTATCACTGTTCAATCGAAATTGCAACTGACGTTGAGTAACCATATTTGTTCTAAAAATAAAATGACTATATAGTAATTATAGATTTTTATTAAATCATTCTATAACTATATATCTAATCGAAATTAATAAATCGACCGACAGATATATGTATAATTAATCCTTTACAAAATCTCATACAAATTTTAATACCAATGTTATATATACACGTGTATATGCATATACATATATGTCTGGCCTCATTCGTCCAAATCTACTTATATAACATAATCTGGGATACGTAAGAAAATGAAATTTGTATACTTAAGTAAAACAGATTTACCATTGAAAAAAAAAAATTCATTCCAAGTGAAACATTTAATTAATCAAAAATTATCAATTATGCAAGCGTATAGTAATTAAAAGAAAATGTAATTTCCTTAAATTTAGATAGAAATATCGTAATAGAGTTATACAATTGGACGATGAAATCTCATTGCGACCAAATAATTAATGACAATGTTTTATACAATGTTTAACTTTTAATACGTTCCGCAGATCGATAATTTACTAATTTTTCTTTTTTTCATAATTTTGACGAAATGTAAATTTTAACATTGTTATAACCAAACAGATATTTAATCGATGAAATTAAAGTTAAGTATTATATGACGTTACCGTGTACGAATTACCATACATATTGAAAAAGTAGATGCCGACTTGAAGATACTCGAAGATGTTGGATACATTACGAATATTCAGACACACCTTAGGAAAAGAAGATGCGGATCGACTTTAATGTATCCTCGTCGCGGTGCAAAACTTATATATACGTGTATAATATACACGACGGAATCGCAAACGTGAAATTGAAAATTTATTTAATTTTTTTATCTTCGGAAGATATATTCTATACGATTATTTTATGTATTGACAATAGTAAACATTACACGTGCAGTGTGGAAGCGCAAGCAAAATAAAATGATTTTTTTTGAAAACGTTAATTTAGATTACCCGTCGTAAATATAACTTATTAATTATTGAATTAAAATACACAGGGTTTAATTAAATGGCCGTATAGAGACCGCACTGGTGGCGAGTAACCGAAAACTTAAAAAAGCAAAAACCGCGTCGAGGCAGACAAAAGCGTGTACGAAAAAAAAAGGAAAAAATTAGATCCACCCTAGCATGAGAGAGAGAGAGAGAGAGAGAGACGAATGTATATATATATATGGTCATAGGAATTAATTCCTTTCTTTCCGTGTGTGCGGTATACATCAGGGAAGGAAACGCTTAACTCACACGTGAATAATAAATGACGAGTTTTTCGCCTGGGGGATACGTGCACGTAAGTACAAATGCGCGCGCTTTAGGGGAAGGCCTATAGGCAAGTAATTTTTTCTCGGTCTATACACGATGCGCGCTCTCGCTCGCTCCCTCGAGCGCATCATCGAGCACGCGGCGGAGTCGTATAGTTTCGCACAATACGAGAACACGCGTATTCGTTGGAAATTTTTATGTATGCAGAATCGAGGTGACCCTATGAATTTTAATCGTTTACACGTTTATATTCTTTTCTTTTAAACGATGAATTAAAAATGTTATATATTATTGTTACATACATGTTAATGTGAACGTATATCGGTATTTTTACGTCCACACACCATCTACGTATGTATACGCTTATGTATTAAATCCATCTACGAGTTATAGGTTTTATTTAGATATTTATTTATTTATCGTGTGTATAAGTATTTCACTAATATAATTATACACGCTGCAAATTGATTATGTGCTTTGTACATTACAACATTGCTTTAAGAATTACCCTCGATTATCTATTATTTTGATCGTTACGTTCCTGTACGATATGCCAAATTTAAACACGTACGCACATTATTTATTTATTTGTTTAACTGTAATTACCTTGATAATTATCTATTCAAATTATTATACAACGTAAAATTTTTGTGCCACGTATCAAAATATTATTTTATTTTAATATTTTGATTATTAATATAGATGTGCCAATTTCACAGAGATACGATAACTGTGAAAGCAACGAAATATTTAATCAAATTACATTATGATATGCCTATCTACATATTTAAAAATGTATACACGACGAATATGTTACGTGGTGCGTAAGGATTTTCAGCAAACGAATTCGCCGAATTGACGAATATAAGAAGAACAAAAATTGCGTATACAACATCGATGTAAAATTCATTGATATGCCGACGTTGTTGCAGACACGCCACCAAACGCCCATAGAAGAGAAACTTGGTTTATAAAACGACGTTATGTACTACAATATATATATATATATATATATATATATATATATATATATATATATATATATATATATACGTATGATTGTGTGAGTCTGTGTGTAGGGACGACGCAATCGATCGTTTCGTATAGTTGGACTTTTCGATAATCAATTGTTCATTATATAGACGATAATGCGATACGCGTGTATACCAATCAACGACGATTAACAAATGAATCTAAAATAAATCTGGAAGTCTGGTGGTAATTCTGGGTGGTCGATGACTATTTTGGTATCTATAAATTTCATACTCGATTAAATGATTTATTTCGTTTCTTTTTTAAACGCTTGTCCACTTCACCAATGAACATTCAAGCGACACTCTGTTTCTTTTTTTAATTAACAATGACACTACTTTGTATAGATTACTACAATTATGATTTATATGTATTACATTTTAAAATAAACTGATTATTAAAGATTTTAATATTTCAGCTTAAACTTTTAGAAGATAAAAGATTTGGCGGTAGAAGAATTCAATGTTTAATGTATTTAAAGAAAAAATAAAGACTCGACAGCTCAATGCAATACTTGTACTAAATTGAGGTTTGGCTCTCAAAAATTTCTACTCATAATTTCTATATATACTTATGTATTATAATATAATATTCCATCGGTAATACATTTTTTTGTTTTCATAATCGATGAGCTTAAATACATTTGATAAATACACGCTAGCGATAACAACAAATATATAACGCGCGTGGCTCTTCTTTTATTTTTCATATATACGTTTACAACGTGCATTGGTAATACGCACTTTCGACTATCTATAATACATTTATTTTTATTATTCATAACGAGATTTTTCGATCTGTTTAAAGGCAGTTGATTACGAGGCTCGGCGATTGCACGCATTTTCATTTTTTCCTTATCATTTCTCACTATATAGTTAATTTAACGTTCAACAAAATTTTGCGCGCAGTTTAAATTTAAATATAAGTCAACTTGAATAATAAAAAAACAAGTATTTGCTTAGGTTAATTTTATCTTTAATCAAATATAATATATCAATTGTAAAATTGATCTAGCGAAATGTGTATTTAAATACTATTCAAGTAAACAATAATATTAATTTAATGCGTTAGGTAAGTTCTGACGAGCCTCGAATGGCATTGCTCTCCGTTACGAAAAACCGATGCAACATTCAATTTTACAATTAAGCGTGACTTCACTCCGGGATCAAAGACTCGACAGCTAATCTATCGTGCAATTAGACATAGGCACCTTAAAAATTTAATTTTTTTAACAAGAATTTAATATTTAAACGTAGGTGACAAACACTAATACAAAAGGTGCACATGTCTGTACAATGTTGAGCATTTAGATTAATAGTAAAAGTTACACCGACTAATTATAGTATAATGAACGATAACCACAGATTGTTAAAAATTGCACTTTACATAAACAAATTTTTACAAAACAACGAAACGCGTAGCTGAAGAAAGATTAGCTCGATCCAATGAAAAATAAAGCACTCTTTGCTTGCCAGCAAGTCAAAGATCCGGAAGGCATTACAATTCGCACAATACGATAACAATAAGTTATGTCATTACTATATATTGGTATTTTTTTTTTTTATTCTTTACAATAGATTTGTCTAGATGCAAGCGTATAATACTATTATCAGATTATTTCATTTAACAGAGAACCTAACGACGTTCTATTTAAAAGGTAACAAATGGTAAAATTATAAACTATCCATTTTATTGTCACCGCGTATACACGTTTCGATCGCGTGAAAATTTAAATGGTAAAAATAAATAATTTGACATTTATGACTGTTAATAGGATCTTTACAGTTTTGCCAGTTAGCGCTGAAAAAGAATGTTTGCTACATAATTACTTCCTTGTTGTTATAGTTTAATAAAATGTTAAATATAATTGAAGTAAATTTTTAAAAAGGATTATCCCAGTTTTTTGTTGAAAATGAAAGTATGACATAAAATGCAATTAAGTAAAATACAATTAATAGGAAAACTTTGTGCATTTTAAATAAAATTTCATTTGGAAGATAATGTATGTAGCAACTACTCGATTCAATAAAAATATCTGTCTACTTCTAAAAAATATCGCATTTAGGATTTACAGAGGAGAATGTACAGATGTATAGAAAATATCGAAGTACTGATATAGCCAACGAAGGTGAGCTGTAAGATTAATATTACTGTTATATTCTCCACTTTTAAATCTTAAAAGTTCAATTACGTACTTGTTCCAAATTGTACAATATAAAAAAATTTTTATAAAAATTACAGTTGATACTTTCTCTCTTATACGCATGAGATTCGTAAATCACTATTTATTCACATTAGAATAACGATTGTCTTTACGTTTAACAATTCAATACCGAATCTCTGAGTTTTCACAAAAGTATACATAAAAATAACAAAAAATACTGCACGATACATATTCTAAGTAGGAATGCTATATTCATTATTTATATCTCAGATGAACTTTACTCTCAACAGGAATATCAACTACAATTTCTACAATAACTTTTTCATGGCAATTTGTGTTTCAGTAAAATGATTTTTTAAGATTTAAAAGAACTCGCAATCGTATGAATGTACAGCTGATAAGTGTAATTTATGTACACGTTAAACCTGGGCGGTGTTTTGGTTTTTTACTTTCTTCATATCGGGTTTTTTGCATCTGATAATTAAAATTAACCAATGCTGAATTTCACCCGTTTAGTTTTTTTTAAACACGTATGTATGTGTATCAATAAATTTTAAAAGCAAGTTCATTTGTTTCTTCTTTACATTACAATTTCATAACAATAACGAAACAAATACATTTTTATAAACCGGTACCATTGAGATTGACCTGCAAATAGCTTTGTAATATCAAATAAAGAATAATTTTTAAAAACCTTCTTAAAGTAGTACAATCAGAAATGAAAATATTCTTATTTTTTTATACCCTCGCTATAACATTTTGTACTCTCGTCGACTCTTAAATATCCTGTATTTATCGCTTCAAAAACGGGTCACTTCTAACATAGAAAATAAAAAACATTTTAATTTTTGGTTTACAATCACAAATTTGATGTATAGATATGTAAAAATGCTACTTATTAGTAAGTGCAATCTCAATTTGTTTATGCCGATTACGTACTTTCCGATCAAACTTCACAGATCGTAGTTTTACAAACATTCAAACATTAAAGCGAGTTTCTGAGCTATCGGCTAGCATTAACGTTACCGTACGATTGTTTATCCATATAAGACGGGCTAATCTCATTGGATTTAACCTTGCAACGTCGTTTATAGGTGCAGTGCTGTATGACTTGATACAACGGATTTGTGAATTTCCAAGGCCGAACATTCCACTACTTATTTGCTAAAATTTTTTATAGAATTTATGATTATAATCATATTAAGATAATATATAACAAAAATATGTACACTAAGTTTCCAATATAAATAGCTCATTTTTTTTACTATTTTTATTAAGTTAATAATAATACTGATAATAATAATTTTAAAACGTTGTTAATTATATCTAGGTACATACCTGCCAAAAGCATAATTTATTCTCGGCACATGAGTAACTCACGAGGTACTTTCCTTCTGGAGAAAATGCTAGTGCTGTAACCGGTACTTGATGCGCTATTATTGTTTGACACTTGACAGTGCCACGTAATTCATAAAGCGCAATGTGACCAGTGCGGCTTCCAACTGCTATTCTACGAGTTGCTGGATGATGACTTACCTAGAATAGTGAAAATATAATATCTTAGTACATAAAATCTATAATCTATAATATTTTCATGATATATAAAATCTTACTTGATTAAATCTGCAAACAGCAGGGAAGACTTCATTCAATGACTTAGTCTTTAAGTGACCAGGATCCAAACAGTGCAAAATAATATCCATTACCTATAAAATATTTACATTAATTATTACAATAAGCTTACAGCATACAGTGAATTATACAAAAAATTTCGTCACTTATTAATTTTAAAATTAAAATACTGATACTTACTTCGACTAATAAGTCGCTCATTTCAGTTTGCATTTTATCAATTAGCTGTTCAACGATTCTTAGAATCTCAGGTTTTGCTCTTGCGAGAACACTGGCGGCCAGATTAACATTCAGTGTTTGCGCATTCTGTTGAAGCGTATTGTATCTGGCAACCTCCTTCGCCATCGTCGTTATAAACGCAGCCGGTCGAGCTGTGGCGATCAACGTTAAAGCATGACGCGCTGTTCTACAGCTGTCAGCGGCGGGTGTCAATGGGAGACCATAGGTCATGCTTGGAACAAGTTTATCCGCATCGCAACACATCTCGAGTAAACCCAAAAGAACCTGGTAATTGTTTTTAACATCAATTATATCATTAATATTTCATTCATTAATATATTTCATTTTACAAAATTATAAGTAATTTTTTGTTTTAGTGAATAAATTTCTAATCTTACTCTAGATACATCCAAATATGGTTCCCAGACAGTAAAACCACGGCCAATGAGATCTATGGCGGCTCTTCTTAGAGCCGTATGTAAAGGTAACTTTGGTGTATGAGGTGCATATAATAAATGCGTTAACGCCATGCTCGTGAGCCTAGATAAATTATTATTTCCAATTCCAAAACCTTCAACTACTGAACTCTTGCGTCTTTGGTCATTATCTCTCTTTTGGTTATTTGCTGCTACGTCTTGTCCAAATTCTGCTCCGATCACACCTAAAAGGACCACGGCCGTAGTTTGTTTTCGTTTTAGCTCTGCAGCACTTGATGGTTTTCTTGCTATACTTAGTTCTGTAAATAAGCCATTATATTACTTATCGATCTTCAATCATATGCATAAAATTTAAATATGTATATAGTTTAAAATATATAAGTAATATATTTATCAATCAATCCGAGCGATGGAAAATTTACCGACCATAGTGGACAAAGAACATAGTACACAAAACCTTCTTTAATAAAAAATTAGATTTAGTTCGGATTAACTGATTAATATATAACTTATTATATAAAATCATCATCGAATGATAAAATATTTTTTAGAAAATAATTTAAAATAATTTTTTTATTTTTCTTTAATAAACCATAGAATAAAGCAAATTCACATACCTTCGGCTAGTTCTTCTTCTTCATCATCTTCAGGCTCTTGTGGTTCATGATTTGGAGGTGGACTTCCAGGAGGTGGACTGTGATTTTGAGGTTGCGGAGCAATTGGTTCTTGATTACTGTACATGGGTAAATATTGTGCCCAATTATCAACTAAAGCTTTTCTACCTTTAGGTCCCATTCTTCCTAACTCGGCAAGTAAAAGTGCTTGAGCTGCTTCTCTAATCTACAATTTAATATTTATAGACAATTCACCTATTTGCAAATTTTATTTATGCAAACTGGAAAATCGAGAATGTAAAAAAATCAACCTCTAAACACTGATGTTGCCAACGCCGAGCCATCATTTCAACTTGTGGTTTCTTGAATGTTTTCGATCCGCCTTGCGCTGCTACTTTATCAGGTAATAATACGCAATGTAACGTAGCCAGTAAGGACCAACCTTGTTTAATTTGCGTTTGTTGCGCAGTGTACAATTCTTCATTTTCCTCTTCCGCTTTATTCCAATTAACTGGCCTATTTCCAGGCCTAAAGAAATTATAACAAATTCATATTAGAAATTTGTGTATGTAATATTTGCAAGAAAATAAATCTTTATTATTTACCTATGCATTTTACGATTTCTTTCTTGTTCAGGAACAAATGTTGCATTATTCATTGACATAAGAGTATTGGATAATGCAACTACAGCTAATAAATGGTTGCTGGTTAAGGTAGTTGATAATTCCCAATGTGCTCTTGCGGTAAAAGCTCGGGTTAGCCTTTCTTGCCTGACTAGTTCTACGGGTAAACGCTGCTCCAATTGCGTTATTGGTTCTCCAATTGAATGCTCCAAATGAGTTTGCCACGTCGGAAGTAAAAAGGACATGTAGCCTGAAAACATATATTTTCAAATTAGTATTGTAAAATTTGGTAATTTATTTATATTTTATTTGAATTAGCTAATTGTTTAATTGGTAAATAAACATGCAAAAATATGATTGTTTAGCAATTTTCTTAAATTTTGATATACTCGATTATTTACCTCCTTTCGATAATACTCCGAAAGATACAGGTACCATAGGTCTCAACAATCCCAATTTTCCTTCGCATACTCTATCAAGATCTGGATCCATACCCCAAGCATGAAGCAGGCTTAACAAAAGTTGAGCTATTTCCATTGTTGAATTTGGCTCATTGAATAGTCCATTTCTTTTCAATGAATTTCTGTTCTCGTTGTTCCAGCCGTCACCTTTAGAATATTAAAATAGCCGTTTATTGATTGATCATTAAATATAAAATGATAAGAGATAGTGATGTAAAGAATTATTCATTTGATCTAAAATTGTCTAAAATATAAATAAAAACTATTATTAAATAGTACGTCATTATTACATAAATAAAAATGATGATATAACAATACAATAGGACACTTGTAGTTATATATACTTAAAACAAAACAACATAATCTAATATAATAAAAAATTTGGGTAGTCTATAAATAATTACAGTCTTTACCATGGTAAATGATAATACATTAAATTTGTGCAATGAAACTGAAGAACATTTCCACATTGTAATCAATTGAGAGGACTGAAATGAGCGAAATTAATGATGATCAAGCGTGTGTGCATGCCTTCAAGATAAGCAATCATTGTTGTACATTGGACGAAGACCACTTGCTAAGAATTAAGAATAATATGTTAAATAGAAAATAAAAATAAGCAGGATACACTGAATGAAGGATTAAATGAAATGTTTAAAAATTAATATTCATTTATAAAGCCATTATTTTAAAGGGTTTTATATTTCATTAACTAAAAAAACAACTTAAATATATAATAAATTTTCTATTTAATTAAGTAGCTTAAATGAATAATATTTTTAAAATAGCACGACATAATATAAACGTAGAAGCAAAATAATATATAGAAAAATGTGAAATTCATGCTGAACATATGCCTGTAAAATATAATATCCTTTTTTTTCTTGCAAAGCAAACATTGCTAACCTTTGCCATCGAGAGTCGACGGCTTTAAGCCAACGCTTTCCACTTTGGCTTGAATTTTAGTATGAACATTCTCAGCACCCTCCTTCATCTTAGCTATTATACCTACAGAAAAAGTTTCCCTTTAGCATGTTTATAATTGACGTATACACTTAATCCACATTTAAACTAGCAAATGAAAAACCATAAAAACTAATAAATGAATGTGTGTAGGACCCACAAATTATATTATTCTCTGATAGATCCAAGCTTTTAAACTGTAAGTCCTCACATTGGTAACTAAATCCTAAAGAAAATATTAATAAATTAGGAAATAAAATTATAATTCAATTTGATTAAAAAATCAATTGAAATCGGATTAATCTGAATTAATATTTAAGCACCATTGTCTAGCGTTATTATTCATTAATAATATTATGCGTTAATCAATTAAAAGTAATTAATATTAATGTAATTAATAGTAGATCAAGTAATTGCAAAAATCGTGTTTTTTTCAATTAGATTTTTTAATCTTAGACAAAAAAACGTAAATAATTCAACTGAAATTTAGATAAGTTAATAAAACTAAATCAACGGAAGCATTGTAAACACATTATGGCAAACAATAAATAAATCATTATTTGGGATGAAATAAAAACAAATTATATATATATATATATATGTTTCTACAACACGGTACCGTGTCGATCCTTTTCTTTCAGAATACGCTCCATGTCACCAGCTTTATCCTTGACGCGACCAAAAAAGTCTATAAATGATTCAAATTAGTCAATGATTGCATACAGCCTCTCCTTTAAACATGCAATACCTCAATAAGAGAGCTTGTATCACCCTTTATTCTTAACCCTTTAGCCACCATATTTGGCAACTCGTATAACGCAAGAATGTTATTTGTATATGTATTTATTTAAAAGCAAATGAGAATTAGTAAAACTTATATATTGTATAATAATTACTATTAAATTCTATTAAATTAAAGTAATTCTTTTATTGGTACATAGGTGATCCGTAAGCAATCAATTGTATTTATAAAGCAAGGAAGCCATTTTTTTTGTTAATATATATAAAGAGTCCTGATGAAAGAAATTTATCAACTAATAGTATCATTATTCAAAAATCTTCTTTATTTAAATTACTTGGTTTTAAAAGGGTTAAGCGGTTCTTTGGGTATTATCAAATATCTTACCTGCTATCTTTTTATGAGCATCAGGGCTTGCTGACTGCGTAAGCGCAGCAACCTTCTGATATTCCGTAGCTGAAATCAAACCCTGCGCTTCCAATGATCCGGGCGACATAGACCCGTACTCGTCGCTCAATAATTGTACTGTATGAACATTGAAAATTTTTTTTTATAAAGCACATTTACACAATACGTTAAAGCCGACCTATATGTCATACGACTTTTTATTCCTTGGTGCACATGTATCCTTTCATTGTTGCTAATTATTCCTGTAAAGATAAATGGGAATTAAAGAACTGAAAATTTTACCTATGAGGCCTTCGATGTCAAAGAACAAAATGTGACTTTCTGGGTCCTTTGGATTGCTACGGAAGCCTTGAATTGTGAGTGGAGCTCCTTTTGCTCTAATTTGATTACCATGATCATTTCCATGACCCCCATGAAGTTGTTGTAATTGATGTAGGCCACGTTGTGTTGCATGACGTATGGCAGATAAATTTCTGTGCCTCAAACCTCTACAAAATTAAAATTATCTTATTACAATTATATAGTAAATAATAATTTTATTAAATAATAAAAAAGGGTTTAATTAATTATTTTTACATTATTAATTAACATTACCTGAAGAAATGGACTGCTGGATTAGCTAATCCTAATTCACCACCACCACCAGTAGCACCAGACGTTACCATTGTATTTTCATCACATGCATATAATACTTCTTCTGCAATAATACCTACAATAAAAATATAGAGTTATGATATTAAAATCACTATCATATTTGCTAACAAATGTTATATCGTCTATACCATGTAAAACACGATCTAAATGCCCAGTTTCCATTTGCCAGACATAAACAGCTCCATCGGAGCAACCAACAATCATAAAATCATCTAATGGTCTCCATTTGATAGTGACCACAGGGAATAAATGACGTGAAGCTAATACAACACATTTTCTTTCTGCTAACGATAATAAAGTAACACTGTGATCCGAAGCTACGCTGCAGACACATTTTTGAATTCTTGGCTACAAGAAAATAAAATTTATTATAAGACATAAGTAAAATATATCGTTTTTTGCACCTTATACTTACACTACAATTATCTGGAGGAACCAGCAATTGCGTAATTTCACCAGCATGAACGCAAAATCGGTGAATAAGAGTACCGGCATATAAATCCCATAAACAGACAGCAAAATCAACAGACCCAGAAACTAAATGAGTTTTATCGTATCTTTGCGCTGCACCATGAGGATACAACAAACAATTAACACGACCGGAGTGTCCCAGAAGTACTTGATGAGGTGGCCAATCTAACGTTAATTCAATTTTATTACAATTTTTTTACAATTAGTTATAATTTTTGTATTAATATTGTAACTTTATCTTATATATACCGTCAAACTGTTGATGATTTCCATGTAATAGTTGTAACATTACAGTCTGTGTAGCTGGTACAATTATGATACTTCCATCCTCTCTACCAACTACTAATCGACTTTGCTGAGGTAAGTAAATACTGGCTGTTAATTTTATTCCATGATTATCTCCGCTATCTAATTGATCTAAAATGCCAACTGGAGAAGGTTTCATTGCTTCCCAAGCTGCTGTTATGCTAGTTTTAAGAGTAGGAGAAAGCATTGGTGGAGTTCTATCATTCTGATTTACTTGAGACAACTGTTGAGTTGTGATTTCTGGTACTGTCCATAGCATGACAACTCCTTCACTGTCACCACGTAATAGGTATTTCAAATTTTTGTTTCCTCGCTGAGCTGTGACTAAACGCATAGCAGGTGGACATGATAATGGCTAAAATATTGAAATATTGTATTATTATTAAGAGCAATACAATCAAGTGTTACAATAAAAAGTGAAATAGACCTTATCACCAGGTTGAGTCAAAGTACAATACAAATATGGCTGATCACATTCTGCTGATGGAGAGTGGAAATTCTTGTTATCTGCTACACTGCTACTTCGAAAATAGTATTAGTAATTTTTCATTTTAGGCATCTAATTTAAGCATTATTTTGATTTTCTAATAACATTTTCTTAAAATTCAAATATAAAAAAGCTCTATGGAAATGCCAGCAGAGAATCAAAATATCTAGCATTCACATTGAATAAAGACACACATCTACAAAATTATTTCAATAAATTCAATAAATAATTAATTATAAATTGAAAAGTAAAATGTACTAAATATTTATATATTAGATAATTATCTAATTAAATGTGTATATGTATTACAACTAAAATTCATTGTACTGTATTAATAAATGTATAATGCTTGTATTAAGAAGAAGCAGCTCATGTGTCATTCAGTGCGTGCATAAAGCTACAAAAGCATAAAATCAATATTGTCAATCATGAAGAGAGATGACTTAATGAAATGATAATTTACTATTTTTAAAAATTGTGATACAGTGCTACTTTTGGAAAGTACAATGGTCTAAGTATATGAATATGTAATTTTCAGTTTTATTTAAGATATACGATTAAATTATTTCAAAAAGTTATTAATTTAATTGTCTTATGTAATCCTGTAACTTAAATTAATAACTTTTAAATACAGAAAAAACTAAGTTTTACTTATTTAACAATACATATTTAATTAATTAAAAGGATTTAAACTGAAATATGAATCACATAATGATAAGAAAGTGAAGAAACAGTTTGAAGGTTTATAGAATAGAGTTAGAAAGAAGTACAGTTTTACAAGATTATGAGTTTTAAATGACAATGCAGGGTTACCTGCTGAGAACCTTGCCCTTCAGCTTGCTATATTAGACCAGGTCCACCGTAGAATAAGTCACATGTTAAATGTTTATGGAAAGATCATCATCGTGGAAAAAGATCAGTAATGAATTAATAATGGATTAATCTATACCAAACTTGTTGATGTGATGATAAGATAAGTTATGAAACACTTCAATTTTATAACAATTTGATGATTATTTTTTTTATTAGTATCTTATCATACACTATTATTATGAATTATTTAATACTTATAGTTATGTATCTAATGATTCTCGCTACTGTGTAAAATGAAAGTTTTTAATGAATATGAAAGTTGTTATCAAACAAGTTATGACAATTATGATCATACATGTTCTTGAGCGCATATTTGTTTGAAAAAGGAAACATGGGCAATAACTGAAGAATGATAATTAAAGTGCATTGCTTGCTAGTGCATTGCTAATACACAGTTAGCAGTAAATTCTAATGTAAAAAAAACATACAGATTAAATTTTAGTGTATTATTGTAAGAATTATTACTAATATTGTAATGTTTTTTAGTTATTTTTAAAAATGCTAGCCCATTTTTGTTAGTTTGTACAATAAAAGTTGTTTTTATAAGTAGAAACATATTAAAAGTTAACTAATTTAAATTTAGTAAGAATCATGTAGAAATACTTGTGCAGAACTACCTTTCAAGTTGTGTAATAGCCCTACAACCAATAAAGAAAAGACAAAGATGTAAATTTATTGTATGATGTTATTCTTGAATTCATGTGCAATTGTGTATTTAGGACATAAATAACATAATTACAACGATTTTTTTAAAAATCAATCTTTCTTGATGTAAAATTGTTATTTTCAAGAAAAATCGATTTCTTCACATATTGATTTGAATAGTATGTAAAGAAATAAATGTAAAAATTTAACATTTTCTACAAATTTAAAATCATAACTTACTTGGCTGGTAGTTTATATAAATATCCATGTCCCTCGTCGCTCCAAACAATTACTCTATCTGCAGCCAAAAAGTCACCAGCCATCCATCTTTCACCCCTTGGTGCAGTTACTGAGCATAAAACTGAAAAATCTCCAGCATCGTATATCTACGACAAAAAAAATGATTAATAAAACATTTAATGACAAATAAAGTTAAACGAGTGAAAATAGTTATTTATGTACCTGCCAATACTTGGAACATACAATCAGAACTGTTCTTTGATTATAAGGACAGCATGTCATAGCCAAGGCATTTAAACATCTGATTTGTTTACTTTCATGCTCATACAAAGGCTCACTGTTGCGATTTTCATGTCCGAGAAGAGTCCATACTTTGACTGTGCCAGTTGTTGTTAACGCCAATACCACGTCATCTTTAAAAAGTGTTCATTAGTTGTTGTAAGCAATAGTAAACCAAATATTTTTTATAGCTAAATAAAAAAAACTGTATTAAAATTTATGTACAATTTGATTTAATCTATTTACAAGTTGAAGAATTTAATTCAACTGCTATTTCTTAAACATGCAATTCCAACAAAATACAAAGCATATAATATAGCCATTATTTATTTACCTTTACTCATGCAGAAAAAAAAAATTGATATGTTTTTGTATACTTAAAAAGCAATTTCAACACACTAATTGAACCGTAAATAAATCATTTACAGGAAAGGAAAATAAAAAAGAAAACACTTACGCATGCAAAGCTTGCCAAATGAAGAAACACAAAACTTAAGAATTTGCATATCATCCCATTTGCAAATCCATATTTAATTTTAATAAGCAAATAAAAAGCAAGGAAATTTGTTTGTGTAAAATATTTAATTATATTTAAATTATAATAGATTTATGTAATATTTTTGAGCAACTAATAATAAATTCTGTAATTTCTATAAGTTTGAAATTAATTGGCGCACATTAATCAAATAAATTGAATTATAACAATCAATTTAAAATTAATAACATTAACATAAATAAATTTATAATAAAAAATTATTAATTTATTTATTAAAACTCACAAGCTTTTCATGCTTATAAAAATATATTTATACTATTTTAATTTCTATGTATACTCAAAAGAGAATATTTATTACTATACTTACAGAGTGTACTGTATTTGCGATAATTATGTGTAGATGATTAATGAACAGCAAGGAAAAGATTGTAGCAAGGTGTAAGGTGAGTATGATAAAAAAAATATAATATAGGAATCTATGTGTTAATAAATAAATTAAAATGGTTAGCGCGATGTTTTTGCCAGTTAATCAAGAGATAAATAATATTAAATAAAGTACAAAAAAGTTTTTATATATCTTAAACAGCCAGTAGTGTTAACCCGTTTAAGATTCTAATAAATAGGAATACAGAGAGCAATTTCAACTACCAGCACTCAAGTACCAGTTTGATTCCACTTTGATTACATGCTGTAACATTATAATGTACATTAAAAATATTTATATAAGTAATTTTAACAGGACTAATATTATTACCATAAATATATACAAGAAATTTAATTAATTGAATAAGAATATTCATTAGACATATTTTACCACATTTTTTGGTGATTTATCAATCACATACTATGCAACCAATTGTTAAACACACGTAAAATTATTACCCAGAATTTTAATAAATTAATAAGCATATTTATAACATCCTTAAAACTCTATAAAACGCGCTTAAACTAAACGAAATTTTTGAATTTATTCTTTTTTCTGCAATATAGTCAAGTTAAAGTGTGCAATTAAGTTACTTTACTACAAAATAAAATAAAAATTATAGGAAATCAACAAAAAGGACCAATGTAAAAGTAAAATGGTAAGCGTAGGTGTGAATGAGTGTAACTAACTTGTGTGCACGTAGAACCGACCTTTCCGTTTGGCCGGTCGCAGTACATGCAAAGCACTAATCCAGTCAGGGTTGACTCTTGAACTCAAGGTGAAAAGTACTTCTAGGCTAAATGGATCCATAACCAAAACCTCTGGGTAGTATCTAAAAAATATATATTCATAAATTAAAGATATTATTTTATTAAATAAGTAATTGAACAAAATCATTAATTGCAGCAAAATTATGAACTCAAAGAATAGTGTTTCAAGAATAATATTTAGATAAAAATGTTTGGCAAATGTAATAAAACTTTAAGTTTCTCTAAAAGTTTAATGTACCCTGAACAAAATAATCTAACATCCTCTCCTCCAGCAGATACATATGATAACATTTGAGTGTGAATGTTGTTGAGCTTGACTGTCTCACGGCATTTCCCATCAACTAAATCCCAAGTACACATTTCACCACTTTCACTACTGCTGACAATGAAATTTTGCTCCATGATGACACTAGCTCGACTAAGGCACATAACTGGAGCTGTGTGTCCAACAAGTAAACATCTTGGAGTCATCTGCAAAAATGATAAATTTTAGAATATGTTATTGTGAAATCATTATAAAAATTAAGTCAAAAAGTAAATACCTTTAGCGTTTCAGGATCTACTTGCCACAAACAAATTTGACCATCGTAGCATCCTGTTACCAATGTCTTTTGATCTCGTGACAAATATAAACACGAGATACAGTGTGTAGGGGCTATACGACCCCATAACACTATGGGTACAACTAAACTAGTACCGACTGTCATGATTACAGATCCTAAAAATTACAAGTTAAATATTTAATGACATCAAATAATATAAATGTTAAAGAGTGAAAAATCTAACAAATTTAGTAATTGTATTAAAAAATCTTCTATTAGACAATGAAATATAAACTCTAGAAATGAAACAAATAAAAACTATTGATAAATTTTCACATACTTATCAGTTATCATACAATCACTTTACAACCTTGTAATGTATTGCTTGACATAAAATGGCCACGAATTGGATCAATAAATTCGGCAATTGATGAATATTTTGAACATTTTAATGAACATAAATATGTACAAAAAAAATTTATCGCGAAGCTTTGGTTAAGCGTCTCGTGACTCTTTTTCGCAATTTAAGAAAAAGTCATTATATATGCCTATAGTTTAGAATAATATAAAGCGTCTGCTGCGCTGCTTTCGCGAGATGTCACTGATGGCACTCAAGTTTTCCCTCATGTTTTTCCTCAATTTTTTAACCAATTGACAACTGACGACGTCACGGAAAGAAGAAAAAATTAATGATAATGGCTTACCGTACTGGTCAATTGACAGTAGCGACTCTTTTGTGCCTCAGGACTTGGCGATTTTGCCAAAAATGCACCAACTTTTCACTGTATACTCATGCATGTGGCCATTTTGGACTAGTCAATGCGATCAGCTGTTTTTCTCGCGCAGAGACCTCATCAGGGCTCAGGCTCAGAGACTTTACGAAAACGAAAGAACGCGTGTTAAATTTTTCTACCTTGTACAAAAATAGATGGTAATTTACTGACGTAAATAATATAATAATATATTATTATATATATATATACATTATACATATATACAATACGCGCAACAATTTTGTTAATGATTGAAAATAGAACAATCTTTTTATAGAAAACAGATAACAGACTAAATATGAAATAAATCGGAGAAAATGTTGTTTTGATAAAATTGATGAAAATATTTAATCAAAGGAGTAAATAAAATGGAGGCTGAGAGTTATTGCGCATGTTGGTGTATAAATCTAGTTTGCATAAAGTAAAATTATGCGCACCCACGCTGCAATTTAGCATTTAGCTGACGATCGTTGCTCTTCCTTTCCGCCACGTGTATTGGATGGCGCTGTCAACGAAAATATATTTGGCTCTGTGTGAAACTATGAGAACCTTGGTAAGCACGATAAAAATATACGTAAACGATTGTTGCTTATATATTAAACCTCGCATTGTACATACTTCTCTTGAATTTGTCATAAACACTTTTGACTTTAATTGAGTGTTTCGTATTACGGATTATCGAATTGTCAATAATTTTTAAGTGAACAGTGATTGTTTTGAATGGATCATAATATTCATAACCTGTAAAAAAACCTTATAAGGACGAGATTTTATTGTCGGCTAAATTATAAATTACATAAACAAAGTTATTTCTGTTTCTAAACAAGATTGATTGTATTCTTCGTCAAACTCTGCGAAAATGTTTAACTTTAATCTAAACATGTCTAGTTATTATTCCGTTGTCGAATTTGATTAATGTAGACAAATTTCCATTTCGTTTAACGTTTCACTGTGTAATTTTAAAGACTATTTTTAACTTGAATCATCTGTTAAAACTAGACATACATAGTATTGGGGAAGGTTACAATGAAATGTTATTATGAGGTATTAGAAGTTCCTCGAAATGCAAGTGGCGAGGACATTAAGAAATCCTATCGTAAGTTAGCGTTAAAGTGGCATCCTGACAAAAACTTACAAAATGCGGAAGAGGCGAAAGAACAGTTTCAGTATGTTCAACAAGCCTATGAAGTTTTAAGTGATCCTCAAGAAAGAGCATGGTATGATAATCATAGAGAAGCAATTTTAAAAGGTGGAATTGGCGATAATTACAAAGATGAGTCATTAGATTTATTCAAATATTTCTCATCTTCTTGCTTCAAGGGATATGGAGATGATGAAAAAGGATTTTATACAGTTTATCGAAATGTATTTGAAAAATTGGCAGCTGAAGATTCAGAGTTTAGTAAAGAAGGAGATTCTGATGAAGAAGTTCCAGGATTTGGTACTTCCAACAGTTCTTATGAAGATGTTGTTCATAAGTTCTATGGTTATTGGCAAAGTTATTCAACTAAACGTTCTTTCATGTGGCTAGATACCTACGACATAAGAGATGCTCCTAATCGCTATGTTGTAAGACAAATGGAAAAGGAGAATAAGAAAGTTAGGGATAAAGCTAAAAAGGAAAGAAATGAACAAGTTCGTAACTTAGTAGCATTTGTTCGAAAACGAGATAAAAGAGTGCAGGCTCATATAAAAAGACTTGAAGAAAAGGCTACAGAAAATAAAAAGAAAACCGAAGATAAGAAAAGGCAGCAATTATTGGAAAGACAGAAGCAATTAAAAGAGCATAAAGAATCTGAATGGTCAAAATTTTCCAATATTCAATCAGAACTAAAAAATATAGAAGCTGCCTTAGCAGAAGAGTTTGGTGACGAATTATCTGATGAAGATAAAGAATCAGACCTTGAAGATTCCAATGCTTTATATTGTGTTGCATGTACTAAAATATTTAAAACTCAAAAAGCATTTAGTAATCATGAAAACTCAAAAAAACACAAAGATAATGTTGCAGCAATGAAAGCATCTATGATTCAAGATGATGATTCAAACAGTGGAGAAGAAAGTGAAGATGATGATTCCGAGTTTACAAATGCAAAATCATCGTTGCCTTCAGGAACAAAATTAGCTACAGGTCCAGAAATACCAGATTTCTTATTGAATCCTCCAAGCAAAAGTAAAAATGACAATGAAATTGAAAAAACATCTGACGGTGAACGTATTTCTGACTCAGACTCAAACAGTAAGAGTAACAGTAAATCGAAAACTACAGACAACAGTAGTGTTATACCTCCACTAGGTGAAGGTTATATTCTTAATGAATCAGAAGTAAAAAATACAGAAGCTGGATATGATAGTGATACACCAGATGGTGAATTAATATCAGATCAAGAAGATGAAGTTGTTCCAAAATCAAAACGACAAAAAAAAAAGAAAAATAAAAATGCTCAAAGAGCATCATTTTTTGACGATAGTGAAGATGACAAAGAGATGGATTTACTTATGGGATTATCCAAAAAACAACGTAAAAAGCAGCAACAACAAAAATTATTATTAGATAAATTTTCTAATAATAAAAGACAATCAAACACAGATAGTGTAAATAATGAAAAGGACACCGAAAATTCTGTGTCAAACAATTTAGAAGGTAATCAGGGTAAAGAAGAGGAAAGTGATGACGACTCTCCTCAAGAAACTGTTTCTCCTTTGCCTGGTAAAAAGAAAGGTAAAAAGGCTAAGGAGCTAAGAAAAGCTCAAAGACAAGCAGCAGAGTTGAATGATAAAATGAGAAAAGCTTTCAAGAATCCTGAACCTGAACTAGATTTAGAACATATATGTGCAACTTGTAAACAGAAGTTTCCTAGCAAAAATAAATTATTTGAACATTTAAATGAAACAGGACATTCAGTGTACATACCCTCAAAATCAAAAGATAGTAAAAAAAATGTAGATAGGACTGGAAAAAAAGGGAAATCTAATAAAAATAGTGATTAAATACGCTCAAAAGACATTAAGTGTATTGTTAATTCTTCCAATGATGTATTATATAAAAGTCTGTGACTTATATTTACATAAAGCAATAAATATACTTATGTGTAGAAATGACTTTTTTTAAATTTTGTCTTTTGTATTAAAAAAATTTTTATTTCAACATATATAAAGTATTAATTATGAATAATTTTATTTCAGAATAATTAATTCTTTATACCTAAAAAAAATATGAACATCATTCGTTCAGCAGCAACTCATAGGTAATATGAAAAGTACTATTTAGTAATATAATATTAATAACTATTTGCTCAAAGTTACAAAATTTTACAGATCGAATATAATGGCAGACAAAAAGTTAATCTATCCAGCTGCTGATAGAAACAAGGATCCAATTCTTTCTGTCCTCCAACAGTACATTGTTCAAGGTCCAAATCAAACTCTCCTTGAAATTTCCTCAGGTTCTGGTCAACATGTGGCCCACTTTGCCCCTTATTTTCCTCAAGTTACATTCTATCCATCTGAGTTTGACAATCGCCTACTAAGCAGTATAGCTGCTCACACTTATGGGTTACCTAATGTTGCTGAACCTGTAAGAATTGACATTACTACCGATTATCGTAGTTGGCCTGGTGATAATATCTTTAAAGAGAAGAGTTTTGATTACATTTATAATGCAAATCTTATGCATATCTCACCTTTTGCATGCGCGGAAGGTCTTTTTAAAAATGCTGGTCACTTGTTAAAACCTGGAGGCATTATGTTTACCTATGGTCCGTATGCAGTAAATGGAACATTATATCCAGAAAGTAACATAAATTTCGATCAAAATTTGAAGTGTCAAAATCCTGAATGGGGAGTACGAGATATCGAAGATTTAAAGAAACTTGCATCACCAAGCAGAATCACACTATGTGCAATTATCGAGATGCCAGCAAATAATAAGACCTTAATATGGAAAAAACTATTAAAATAATTTCTTATATATTTTTTACAAATTAGTTTACCCAGTGAAATTTATATAATTTAAGGTGAACGGATAAACTAAAATTTCATTTTTGTAATGTTTTAAAAAATGCAGATCTGAGTATGTTAACAAGATGTAATTATTACTTCTTATAATAGCATTATTTAAGTTGTACGATAGATTTTCTGACCTGTTATTTCAAAAAAGTATTATTTGTATTTTTTTATAAAAATATAAGTTGTATAAATTATATTCAAAATTGTTTTCTTGTAAGTAAGAGTTTGAATAATATAGTGGGAAGGCAAGTATATTATCATAATTTTCCTTAATTTTAATGAGAAATTTCAATTATATGACTTTTCTTTTGTTTTAAATCCCTGAACTATTCTTATTTGCTTATCTGTTTTTATTATGAAAATTATAATATAATAATTTATAGAAAATTCATTAAATATTTTTTTTAATTTTTATCACGCACGTTACTAAATAATTTTTTCATAGTTTTATTATACTGCTTATCTAAACATTTTTAATTTCGCTATCAGATGCCACCGATAGATTTTCTATATGTATGCCTTTAGACTACATTAGTAGTAAACTTTAGTTTAGAAAATTTAGTTAAAGTTTTTTTAAATAATGGAATCAACATTTTATTTATTTATTTTCGCTCATTTTGTCATTATATCGACTACGTTTCCAAATGACATCAATTCAATGTGCAGTGAAAAATTTTGCGAAGTAAGTAAATACTAAATACCAATAAATACTTGTTACTAAAGTACTTGTTGCACAATTTTTATAATCAACTTTTTTACATTCTTTTTGTAACGAAAGAAAAAACATGAACAACATTATATTACTATTAGATAATATATAATTATTAAGCATTACTATCAATCAGATTCACTTTATAGACATGTCTAGTTATCTTATTGTTATCTATATATAACATTGAACTAATTAATTTAATTATAGTACTTATATTATAATGAAAACGATTTAAGTAACATTCCTTTTTAACTATTGGCATTTAAAATATATTACCCAATATTTAAAATATCCAAAATTCATTTATATACTTATTATAAATAAAAAGAATGAAATAGGTATATTAAGACTTATAGTTAAACCTTTCGCTTGTATTGCAAAATTGACTTGAATTAAAAATACAGATATTTCTGCTTATTCACTTTATGAATTAACCATCATTTTAGCAATACAAAGAAAGTGGAAAATGCCGACCTCACGAAGAGTTTTGTAAATATAATTCGAATAGAACACGTTTTTTGTACCTGGATACGTGCAACTGTAGTAGTTATTGGATTAAAAATTTTATAAAAGATGATAATCGCATTACCGGAGGACTGGATACACCAATGATATTCGAAATGTGTGGACAAGGATTAGAATGTAAATCGACTTGTCAAAGAAGTAAGAAAAATCACTTAGAAAAGGCATTCACTAGTCTTTACATGCAGTGTACCATATTTAACATATTTATTTTCATACTATTAATAAAGTTTTGAATAAACAAATATATTATTATTATTATTATTATTATTAATTTCAAGAGGCTAAGAATATAAAGGCAGGAGAAAAAACAGGGAAATGTGCAGTAAATATAATGTTTAGTGAACATTATTTGCACTAAAGTTCAAGATCTGTACAATAAGTGTGAGAGTGACGGTGAACTGTTGGAATGACAGAAGTTCGACGGAAATGTATACGATGCTGATGGTTTTTTTAAACCACCGCAATGTATACACCTAGATCGATATACTTAAAGTGCGGCAATAAGTATTAATTCAAAATTGACGTCTTCTTTACCCTTAACCTTACACATCATTATTTTTTACGCTGTAGTTGTTATTGGGTTTCTCCGAATTACTTTATTTAGATAAATGTATGACGATGAGAAAATAATGACCTGTGGTAATTTTATTTATTTTACTGATCAATTGGCAATTGGAAAAATCATTACGTATAGTGATAATCAGGGATTTATATTAAAATTAAAATTTTCTTTTACAAAATTAAGCACTTATATTTTTAGGTAGGTATCTATTACACACACAAATTTCACACCTTTTAGAAATTTGGAAAAATTATTTCTTTTATACGAAACCGATAGATTTTATCAAATCAACATTTTCTATATTGTATTAAAAATTCGACAAAATAAAAGGAATTTACAAAATGTAAAGGTAAAAACTTGCAATACACAACAAATTTTTTTTTTTTTAGTTTTTGCATAACTTTTAAATTTACACACACTCACACACACACACGTATCAGAAATTTGGAATTTTATAGCCATGTATTTGCAGTTTAAAATGTTTTTTTTTTTGGAATGTGTTTGCAACAAAAATGAGTTCGTTCAACTCACATCAATAATATTTGTGTAATTAAATAAATATTGTACCGTTTTTATGATATAATACGTATACAAATAATCCCGAAGTTATAATGTAATCAATTAAAAGAACAATATTTATACGCAGCTTCTTTTTTGTCGTAAGGAAAATTGAAAATATACTATGGACCCACGATTTCACATTCTTAGTGCTTGTTACACATAAAGAGGAACATTTTCGACGGCGTGTAATGTAGAACGAATTCAAATGTCATGTGCAATCCAAAAGCAAGTATTAAAATAATTATTCAAGAAGATATCAATGTGAATAACCTTGTTGTACTACACTTTGTTGTATGCATTAACATTGACCGTAAATATACATAGATATAAATTAATTATCAAATTATATGGAATTGACGATAGAATAGTCGATGCGAAAATTAGCTATACAGAAATAATATCTGTCTTCCATGGATGGTATATAGGACATGCCGAATTTGTCGATATAAAAACACTGTTTTATCAGCCTGATGAAAAATATGAGAGAGTTCACTTATTGGATATTAAGTATTGCATGTATGTTTTCTTTGTTTATTCGAGCACTGTTTATTGATAAAGAAACAACTTTATTAAACTTACTTTATTAAACTTTTATTTCAATTATAACCTATATATATATATAGAATTTTACAAAATTTAAATAAATTATATTTTCGCCAATACAAATAATGTTTTGATTAAAAATATATATTTACAAAAAATAAAAAATTTCGGACAGACATTGTTTTATTTCGTTTGAGAGAACAAGTATACGTGTCGATTCGAATAACAAATAAATAGAGCGCTACGAAGTCGAACTGCCAAAGTAAGAAGCGTATTTTTTTTAAATATTTTAATATTAATATTATTTAAATATTTTTGTCGAAACACAAAATTATCGGAAACGAGACTCAAATTTTCCTATAAATTTAAATGTATATAAATTGAACAATAAACATCACAAAAATCTTATATAGCTATATTGCGCAAGAACTTGCTGATTATTAGTTAAACCTGCGGTATTAAAATATGCTACGTACTGTCCAAACGGAAATTTCAAAACATGGCAGTGCCGTAGAAACGAATGTGTGTGCGTAGACAGTAACGGTAACGAACTAGAATTGAAAGTAAATTATAAAAAAAACAATTAATCTTCAATGATACAAAAAAATAGTGGCAAGCCCTGTTAATACTTAATTGTAATATATATTAATTCATTAGTAAATATTTAAAGAAGATATTTTTAATTGTTTTATGTATATATAGGTATATTGAACTATTACTGTTATATACAAGCGCCTATTTACAAAAATAAATAAGTTATATACATTAAACATCACTTCGTTTTGATGAGTAAATCCATGAATCGATCAAGGTAGAGAGGTTTATCATCGATGTATCCAGTGAATCAATATAGTGATCAAGGTTGGGAAAATCGTGACTGTCGATAAAGTACTCGCACTTCCAAGGTACCAATGAGCGAATAGAGCTGTAAATGAAGTAGGGATGTCTAATATTACGAGGTATTCTTTAACGTTCCAATGTTTCCGAATTTTATTAACTAGCTAAATTACTTTTCGGATAATCAACAAACCTGTGTCTTCCTGATTGGTTATCCAGCCGATTACCGGCTCGATTTGATTTTGTCGTGTCAGGAATTGAGTCAGTGGTTTGAAATATCTTAACATGGCACCTGCGTCTACACGATTCGTTCGCCCTCGTGTCATTTGTCTTATTATGTCTGGCCAAGTCATCGATGAGCCCACGGATAAAATATCCCTGAATATTTATAATTTTTATGAAAGTTACTTTCGTTTAATAAAAATCATTTTTTTCGAATGAATACAATCCGGAGACTTACGATAGAAGACGTCCAGCTTCACGGGACCGGTATAAATCACATGTATGCAAGTCACCTGCGTGACCCGAGTTATCACAAAGCGATTCGAACAATTGAAACTGAAGTATCACTGCAACAAAATAACTAAATGCAATTGCATTAGTATACGAAGTAAGTTTGCATTTTGATTTTTGACGAGAAGAAACAAAAATATAAGTGTAAATAATACGAAAACATCTTACTTTGCGTAAGGAAGATCTGCGGGAACGTGATATTTTGATGCTGGATCAAAATCCCTTTCGGTTCGCGGAATGGGTGGTAAGATTCCTTGATACTGTAATCGCAATTCCCACCATCTCGTTGTCATGTCCGCCACACCGTCGCTGAACACTCGCCATCTCCACTATTATTCAAATACAAATGTAACTTTAAAAAATATTTTTCAAACTATCTGAAAAAGTGTTAGATATGTCCATTATTTACCTGATCCACAATGTAAGCGAAGGGTAAGTATGCAACTTTCTGCAGAGCCATAAGCATTAAGAAGTTGATGTTACTTTCGTAATCGTCAGTGGAATTGTTGTAAAGCCCGATTCTGTGCAAATGCTGAGGTGTGAACACTGATAAACTAATGGCATTGCTTACTGCTTCGTGAAATCCTGTAAATAATTCGAATTTATAATTAATATTATTATTTAGTAAAAAAAAGGATTTCTTGACTTTGTACCTGGTAAAGCTTCATTACGGAATAGATACGGTTGATCCTTATACTGCAAGTAGTATTGTACATGGGCCATTTCGTGATGAGTCGATACCAAATCTTCGGTTGTTATTTTAGTACATTGTTTGATTCTACAAAACAGTAAGTCCATTTGAATAATTTAACTCTCGTGGTTTGAAAACTCTGGAACTTACCTGTAGTCTACTTTGTTACAAAAATCCCAAGCACTAGCACTGCATTTCACTTCTCTATCTATTGGCTTTTCGAATATCGAAGATCTCCAAAATTCTGGAGGCATTGGTTTCATTCCCATCGACGTGAAAAATTCTTCGGCCATTTGAAAAATTCTGATACATACATCAATTGTAATACGTTACTGTAATTTCATACTCTATACCCATAGTGGAAATTTAATCGTAATTGACCTTTTGATGGTAAAAAATAACATATTTAATTAACTTTTAGCTGGAATCTGGTAAAATTTCCACCAATTAAGGTCATCACAAAAAAGTTGATTAATTATGGGTTTGACGAGATATCGATATAAAAAGTTATCTGAATAATTTTAACAATATACTGAATTTTTTCAAGTTTTTAAATCTACAACGCGTAAATTTTTTAGTTATTATTTATCTAACTATTTCGGTCATACAGTTCATTAACTCTAAATCGCGAATATCGTGAATTTCTTAATATGATGTTTTGAGCAAGCTTCTGCTCTCTTTTAATGTTTTAAGATGTTTTTTTTCATTTAAGTATTTCGATCTCATTTGTGATCATACAGCAAATATTATAAGTGTTGTGATAAGATTAAACCCAAATTCCCCGTTTATATTAAGCTCTTAATTCCCTCCCTTTACCCTCTTGTCAATCTACTAGTTATCAATTAAATAATGGATTAAATAATTATGGATTATTCACAACACCTACAACATTGGAAAAGAGCAGAAGCTTCCTCGAAACGTCAGTTTGTCGGATTTTTCAGTGAATATTTTATTGGTCTGGATAGTTCTATACTGTTTCTTAGTTCAAGTAAATAATTTTTAAAGGGACAGTTTCGTCAATATAGGTGATGTTAATTATATATTTATACTTTATTTAATTTGTTATTACTTTAATTTCATATAATTCTGCTTTTCATAATAAAATGGACTGTAAGACCAAAATAATTAGGTTTTAATTTATATACTGTTGAGTAGTCGACGTAAGTATTATTCTGCATTAAATTTGTATTAAAAAGAATATTTTTGTTTATTAATTTTACATCCTCTTAAACCAACTCTTTACTCCTCATTTAAATTCTGCAGTAATGCAAGCAATACTCAACGTTCGGCAACATAAAATATAATGTAAAGAAAAAAAAGAAACAAGAAAGAAACAACGGCAACAGGGATTAGGTAATACTTATACGTATTTACAAGCACCGGTGATACGTATCTTTATTTTTATGACAAGAACTTACCGAAGTGACGTAAAGCCTTGAATCATCATGTCCAAAGTAACATCCAACTTTTTAACTGCCGGAAATGGTTGCACCAAGTCAAAGATTCCTTCCCAGTTTTGAGCCCACATATTCCCAAGAACGTGCGCCGGTAAAGGTCCATCGGGGCGTATCCTGTCACCGTATCTCTCGATCAGTCGACTTCTCACGTAAGTGAAAAGGTGCTTATAAAGCGGGGTTATCGCAGATATTACTTCGGCAATATTTTGTTGGAAGTAATCGTCCTCGTACATCTCGCGCATCTGATCGCCAGCATCTGCGAATCCTAAAGCAATTGTGACCGCTTCAGAGTTTCGTATACAAAATATTTTCAATAACTTGTTTTTTTTCGATTGACTATTAAAAAAAAAAATAAATAGCAGTAATTCTTTGTAAAAAGCATACCATTAAGCTTAGCAGCTTGATTAGCCAATTGAACGTATCTTATATATTTATTTTTCAAAGGAGGCCCGACGGCCTCGTGCCACGCCTGCCAATAGTGAAGTAGTTCGTCATAGTCTCTCGATTGCATCATGATCCTTCCGACATCTGCAATATTTTTTAAAATAAAAAATGGATTAACATTTAACGCGGTACTATTTTACGACGCATTCAAATAGTCTTACACTTATATCTTTTATAGTTCAATGCATTTTATGCCTTCAAAACAATTACATTTGAAATTAAGTGATTCAGTACAATCGATGTATTACATGCGAATCGGTAACGTCTATTATTAAAAGCTAAATTATAGGTAATAAGTATATACAAATGATTTACCTGCGTCAAATGTTAAGTCGCAGGAAACTCCTATTTTTCTGTAAGGACACAATCTTACTCTATTGTACAATTCTTTCATTTCCATAATTAAATGGTGCATCTGCAAAAATATAAATACACGTTTACCTTTTCATACAAAAAAATATTTGTAATAATTAAATGTTGTATTGTATTTACTTCGTTAAATTTGTCATCAGTCAGAGAATTTCGTCCCTTCACAGCGATCAATTTCAATTGTCTTCTGGCAAGTGGATCAGCTATTCGATTCCAAGCAAAACTTACGGTTTTTCTCCACGACGCTCTTTCGAACTTTAATTTGACCGTTTGTTCTTCCAGCTGCGTATAAAGATTTCATTAAATTATAATGTTAGACAGAAAGGTAAACGGGAACAAATTATGCATAAATATACACATCGTATTTACCATCTTCCTTCGATTGTAATCGGTAATGTTTGTAGCGAAATTCCATTGCGCTGTCATCACTCTGTTACATACAATCGAGCCTTCCCTGTCATATTCACGAAGAAATTGAAGGGCCTCGCCCAAATTAACGTTCAAACCCTGTATGACAAAACGTTTTAATAAATCAATCTAATCTCGATATGAAATCGGTAAATTGTGACAAATGAAAATTTGAAGAGCCTGTTAGAACAAAGCCTTGCATCTCGTAGAATAATAGGCGATTAAGCATTATTTAGTAACGTCATGGGCGCGGGCTCGTAAAGAAAAGGTTAATAAGCTATTTTAAACAGTAGAGTCCAATCTATGTACACGAACGAACAATACGTGCTTTCCGATGCGTGTCGAGCGACTGCCGCATTTATCGAACAGTATCATCTTGAAAGTACCGTTAATCTTGCACCCGTGAATATAAAAGGTTAGCTATTATACATCTCATTATCTCACAATAGACTTAAGAAACTTTACTTTTCTGAATTTTGCCATTTCGAAATTTCGCGCCTAACTTCTTATTCGCACGAAACTGCACTCTGTACGCGTGTGTTTATCTACATTTATTTATTGTTACTCCGCGAAATATTGCAGTAGCCAACAAATACAAAGGTAAAGGATAACAAAAATATGTGACCTGGGACTTTCCTTTTTTTCTAAACGTACAGTATTATTTAGAAAGCGGAAATTAATATTAGACGCGTTACGGTCGAAAATTTTTCTTGTTAATATGTTCTTCGTAGTCAGGTTAATGTAATGAATATTTACGGATGAAAGAAATTCGTAAGTAGGTTGGGGATGAACAAATTTCTTTTATTTCATTAATAAAATCTTTGTTATGGGCTTTCAATAATTTATTAGTTCATATATGTATACGTATAAGTAAATTTACTTTCGGCGAAATTTAATATGACCGATATTTTTTTTTGTATGTTAAATAATAACAATTTTACTAATATCTTACAGTATATGAATAAATTTTATACAAAAAGTATGATGTACAAATAACTTATTTCAATGAGAACAAATAACTTAAAAATTAATTTTATATTTCTACACTATATAAGGGAGCTTGAAATCCAACAACTAGTAAAATTAAAAATTTAATTAACAATGCATTTAGTTTTTTCTCACTAACACATTTCCATTTACTCTGAACATCATCTACAAATATTTTGAACATTATTATTTTTTAAATAACACAGATTTTTGCAACAGCAAACTTCGATTTTACATTCAAGTATTATACCAACGAAAACTGATTATTTATTAATAATTAATTTATATATAATTTATGGTAAGCTTCTTTTATATCGTTTAAACCGGTTTAAGCATTATGTATGTAATTTAATTATAATCTTTTTTTAGTTTTTAATGATAAATCTCTATTAATTTGATTGTCTGATATTTTAAGATTGTAGAACATAAAATATTGCATCTGTAAATCGAATGTTTTGTTTTTAATTTAAGCTTCTTCAAACCCTGTGAAGGTTTGTATAGCTAGATCGAATGTTACATTGCATTATTGGATATGCAGTTTAACATATGTAATAAATAAGAAAATAGTGAACACCGGTGTATCACCATTATTTGACCGTATTAAACCCTACAATTTTATTTACACGGTAAAATGACACAACCCTTTAATTATCTCGAATTTATCTACATATTTCTTTATTAATTGATTACATTCTTGACAGTCAATTAAATAATACTTTATATTTTTATATTTTTTTATAATATTGTTTTTATATTTATATTTATTATATATTTATTATTTAATTATATTAATACTTTTATAATTAAGATTCTATACCTTTAAATATCCCAAATAATTTTGTTGCTTGTAATATAGTTTTCCGGAAATAAATATTATAAAAAATTAGAATTGAGATAAAGATTGATATAGAAGAAAAGGAAAACACTTACTTCGAGATACCGTGCAAACCCAGGCACAAAGTGAGAAAAGAAAAGAAACGCAAGTATCTTCATGGTGAACCTCTTGAATTTAAAGGTGAGTAAGGTCCCGAGGCAGGTGCCACCCCCTGCGTTTGAAAAAAAACGGGCAACCCTCGCGTTACCGTAGGAACCGGCTTGCAGGGAACACAGACAAACAACTTAGAACTTACGGCGAGCTTCTCGTCGTCGTCGCGAACTGAGCCGTTTTCCAGGACGAGACGCGCGTACGAGGAAGGGACAGGCGTCGTCGGTGCGTGAAGCGTGACAGCGCGCACGCCAAAATCTCTCTCCGCGCGCGCCTTCCTGCCTATAAGGATACATAGACTCCGCGCTCTCTTTCTTTCTTACCTTCTTTATAACAGCCTGTACTTATACGACTCTATGTCTCTCTCTCTCTCTCTCTCTCTGTATATACATAATATTCTTTTAGGGCATCAAGTGTTACATTTTTTAAATTGGATCGTGATCGTGCTTAATTAATTCCAAGATTTTCGATTGTTTATAAAATTTTAAACACTGTAAAATAATAATTATTTGTTATAAATATAGATGTATATAAATATTGTAAAAAAATCCCTTAATACTATAACGGAACAACTGAACTATGGAAACTATCATAATTTAGATAAAAAAAATGTAAACATCATACTCGAGCGTGAAGACCTTTTTCTTAATACTATAACTTGAACTAATATTTTAAATGCAAAATTATTGCAAATATATAATATTGTTATTTACATTTAATGTAGTAAAAAAACTACTTGTTTTGCATATAGGTATATTTGAAAAATTTACGATTGTTGCAATCGCAATAAAAAAAATGAACTCATATATATATGTAATACAAAAGATCTAAAATATAAAAAGTAAAACGCATTAAGATTGTTGACTAACTAATAAACAATATCCACGAATAACTAATAATTAATTCAACAAAAATAAAATAGAATTTCGTTTTTAACTTTTTCAAAATTACGATTAGTAAACGAATTTAATAAAAACGAAAACAAATCTACGTAAAGTTTTATAAATTATTATACGACGATAGAATCGTGTTTCTAAGAAATCGCATTAAATTGCATAGTATCGTAGTAGTAAAAAAAATGCGAATCGTAAAAGACATTAACAGGTGTAGTTTACAAGGTCCGTTAAGACTGGATATTTCTTCCGGGCAACTTGGGAAACCTGATCAATAACAAATGTAACAAAACAATAATGTAATCAAACATGATTAAACTATATTGAAAATTGAGAATTTATTATTTTATTGTAAACATGTTGAGTTTTCGTTGCATGTTCAGCCTTCTGTAGCGCTGTCTCGCTTCCTGCAATTGTCTTTGTACATTAAGGAAGTCAAGGATTTCCGGTGCTTGGTATTTTGCCCGAAGATCCCTAATATCGTTTAACTGACCTAACTCTTTTCTTATTTCACACTTAGCTACAACTTGCCGACGATTTAGATCGTCGTTAATACGCCTACTCGCAGCCAAATCATTTTCAAGTGATTTAAGTATTGCCTTTTTCTCTATTAGATTCGAATTATTGTCTTTTAACATCATATTGTAATGTGCTGAAATGATAATAAAATAATTTAATATAAACTTTAACGTGAACAATATTTACGTTTTATACCTCCAAATCGTTTTAGATCATTCACAATCAGATTGTTCTTTTCACTCTCGTAAATGAGATAATCGATTTCAATACGAATTTTGTGAAAATCAACGTGTCGCAGATATTTTCCTATTTTTTCTATTTTTAGTAATTGTGCTTTTGATTGAGTGATTAAGCGTTTCGTAGTGACAATTTTCAAATTTAATTTATCAGTCGTAGTTCCCGCAATTTTGAATTGATCCTCCATGAATCTTTAATAGAAAAATGTAGAATAGAAATAATATCGACGCCTCCGTTATTATCTAATTAGTTATACATTACTTTATAAAAGTGCTTTTGGTAATTTGCTTAGTGATCGGGTCTACTCGATGTATAACATTTTCTTTAAATAGTTCTGTAACCTCCTCGCAATCAGCAATTCGATTATGCATTTCTTGGAGTAAAGCTCTTAAATTTTCGATTTTTTTATTTATAGTTTTTTCAAAACTATCGTGTTGCCTCTTTATTTCTTCGATTTCCTTTTCAGTCAATTCCGCGCGATGTGCTACGGCGATTCTAATCAATATTTACAAATACATTCGATCGTGTGTTCGTTAAATTGCATTGCGTTATTATCATTGCACTGCATGTACGCTGCGTGTACGTAGGTTACGGTCAAATCGAACGCTCAACAAAAAAGTAAAGAAAGAACGTATTAAGCCGACTCCCTTTGACCGAGGGATTCTTATCTACTGTAATTTCGCATAATGATCCCTTTCGACTCACTTGACTCCCTTGGTGTTGTGCTTGGGCATACTCGCAACTACCGAGGAGGAAGTACGAACGATACTCGGAGTCGACGAGGTTTTATCAACCGACATGCTAGCTGAATCAACTCGTGCAGTCGCGTGTTGAGCTGGTTGAACCTGCTGAACCTGCTGAAGCTGCTGAAGCTTCAAGTGCGATTCTAATATTACCGGCATATCTATAAACAATTTTTTCACTATTTTAATAAAATGTTATTTTAATTATTTCCTAAAATATTCTTTTAAAATTATTTACTTTAAACTTTAAACTAATTTTAAACCCGCTTTCACTTTTCTCAACTTTTAAATTAGAGTGATATATATTTATAAACGATATTACAGAAACTCTTTACTAACGACTGCTATATAAATTAAATAATAATGTATTTTAATAATACAATTTGCTGTTTTAATTAAACTCATTATCGATGCGAAGTATAGTTATAAATTAATTAAAATAAAAACACGCCTTACATCACTATACGTATGTACACAATTGAATATATTCTTGTACTCAAAATGAGTCAAGAGACAATAGGTGACGATTAGTCAAAGGAAAAAAGGAGCTTCGCTTACGGTGTAAGCACTCAGGATCTTTGCGTCGTAGGTAACGCTCGAATACTTCGTTCTCTAAGGTCAACGTTCTGTTCTTATGCATGACTTCTCCCAAAGTCGTTCGTAACTGTTCCTCCGTCATATCTGCACGAAATACGCATCGTCGAGTATTATGTATTATTTTCCAAGCTCGTATGACGATAACGTACTAATTTACCATCGTAATTTAATTTTCTTGGAGTAATCAACTTTAATGTTTGACTTGCGGAGCTTGGCCGTTCGGACAACATTTGTTAAATTAAGTACTTTCTTTCTTCTAAGTTAACGAATTTTTTACGTTTCTTTAGGAATTTTAATTAACTTTTTTATTATTTTTCGTTGCGATCTTTTATATACTTGGAATTTAAGATTAATTTATATATCAGGTTATGTTACGAGGTTTCGAATACAAGGAAGTTAGCTACGATATTTGTGAAATAAGAATTTGATATTTTATTTTGCATTATTCAGAAAACTATGATTAAGAATTAGACGTATATTGAATATTATTTTATATTAAATTAAATAAAATATTTTAATTTATTTAATGGGTTGGTAACTTGATACTTAATGAATTTGATATTTTGCGTGCAAAGAAGATTTATTATACAATGTCGTCATTACATTAAAATTTACACTAAAATCTTGGATGTATAAAAATATATATAGTAAGTGATTTACTTCATTGCCACGTGTTATTCTCAAGACGTGAAAATTTAAATATACGTTTGAAAATTCACTGCATCAATTCGTTAACAATTTGTTAACACAACCATTCTTAACGACTGTCATTCAGATTCTATATTAGTTTCCAGATCCTGTTCCAAAATTTCAACGTCGTTAACGTACAAGGTATATTTTATTCCAATATCCTTTTGACCAGAGCTACAAGACCGAATGACAGCTGGTAAATCAGCTATTGTAAAAAGAATTTCTGCTCCACCGTCGATGAATTCGTTCTGTAATTTTTATTACTTGTTAAGTACAAGTTTAAATGTTTATATTTTTTACCATATATTGAACAAAATTACCTCGACTTCCACTTGTTCACCGTTGATCCACACCACCTGAGTATTTTTATCTACAAAATTTAATTTTTAATAAATGATGAATAAATTATTACTATCATAATAATGAACGTACAATTTATTGTAAGGGAAATAAGAAACCTACCTAGAATAATTCTGTATTCATCTTGACCAACTTTGGTAGACCATGTTTCAAGTATCTTCGACTGCGACTGTATGAAATTTTTAAAACTTTTTCCGTTCACCCACAATGTATACGAGTACCTTAAACCTAAAACGATTTTGTATAATATAATTTATTAAAATAATTACTAGAGGAAAGTACAATTAAATTGAACTAACCGGGAATCGGATCAACCCTTATAACAAACTTAACATCGCCAAACTGTATAACTTCATCCCCAACCAGCCGAAACATCCATTCTCGATTGATCAGAACTTTCCCGTCGATCTTGACGACACGTCTTCCAGTTGCAGTTCCATGTTCGAATTCGATCACGTGGACCCCATCGCTTAAGGGAACTTCCCAACGTGCTGTTGGTTGGTTTCCAATCGACTCCAATGCTTGCAAACTCCTACGGAAGTTAGTATTAAAGATTATCCAAAAAGTTATACACTTACACTTATATTATAATTGGAATTTCTCCTGATTTAGCTACCCTTGATATTTCTTATTATAGTAATTATTATTTTTATAAAGTCGCGATTAGATTACAGTAAATATAAAAATTAGGTAATTATTTATTCTTACACTGATAATAATAATTTGGATAAATTTAATTTGTGTCATTCGAAATGGTTGTACATAATGATTAAAATAGCTGTTTTTCAATTGATATAACACATATACTTGTAAATAAAGATACAACGGCGAATTTATTTAATTCCTTCTAGTATATTTTGCTTAACCTCAAACAACAGTTATTCGTGCACCATACTAAAATATACTTACGACAAGTTCAAGGTGTGTAGCATTAACATTAGTATAACGAATTCTAAACTTTCATGTGATAAATATTTGTGATATTGACTCGACAGCAAAAAAATAACTACTTAAAATGTATTCTAGTGTTATAAAGTTGAATATTTTTTGAAAATAATCATTAAATAATAGATATATTTACCGCAGAAAAGTGTTCGACATGATCGTAAGCTGGTGAACGAGGAACTATACACTATATCGATCGCGTACTTGCCTATAGGTGCTCACTTACTCGATCAATATTTTCGACCTTTAATAATTTTTCATTATTTTATAGCTTTATTAAAAATGTAGAAATTATCGTTTATAATATTCAAGGTATCATTATAAATTAATATATGTATAATAAATAAAATATGATTAACATTTATTTATTAATACAAATATAAAAACGCATTGCTTATACGTGGGTATTTAATAATGAAACTACATATGCATAATTAAATAAACGAGTATTTTACTGAATAAAAACATTATAACAATTTATATTTTTAATATTATGTTCAAGTGAATTTTAATTTGTATACGCAGGTAACAATTTTCCGGCACAGGTACCGAATCCGATTTTATAACCATCACCGTTGCAAAAACCTAAAAAATAGACGATTCGTTTATTATTTTTAAATTATCTTAGCTGCAAATGTAATACATAAATGATTCTATTTACCTCGAATTATTACTTCATCACCGTCTTGCAAGAACTTTCTGGTTGTACCGTCTTTCAACGGAACAGTTTGCGTACCTTTCCAGCACAATTCTAGCATTGAGCCATAAGAATCCGCAGTCTGTAAAAAAATTCAAATAACTCTATTCATTCCGAAAAAAAAACATTATTTTAACTTTTATTGTAATATTTAATTAATCGACCTCTCCACTTATGGTGCCAGACCCCATCAAATCTCCTGGGTTGATATTACAGCCTGTAACCGTGTGGTGAGCTAATTGTTGTTGCGGTGTCCAGTACAAATATTTAAAGTTGCTTCTAGAGACAGTAGTTACTGTACCACTTGGACCTAAAAAGTAATGGAAAATCATATTTCTTGTATAGAATAGTATCACTGTTCAATATTCATTGCTTATGTTGCACGATTACCTTTAAATATTTGAACAGTTTTATATACAATTAAACAAATAATAACAGAAACTTACTTTTGATGTCAACCTCCAATTTAATGTCGAAATTACAGGAATTCTCGTGAAGAAGATAAGGAAACGGCGTAGGATCTTGCGGCATATTCGGTACCTTAAATGGTTCCAAAGCCTCTAAGGTTACCACCCATGGACTTATAGTCGTACCCAAATTTTTCGCTCCAAATGGTCCTAGTGGAACATATTCCCACTTTTGTATATCCCGAGCTGAAAACAAAATTTATCACCGTCTTAGAAAGTGGCACGCAAACTTAATTATCATCAAAATAAAAAAATTATCTCAAATTTCGCTCACCGCTCCAGTCGTTCATGGTAACCAGTCCGAAAATGTGGTCCCGGGCGTTAGAAGCGGGTACCGTGTCGCCGAGCTTCGTAGGGGATCCACCCACGAAAAAGGCGACTTCTAGCTCGAAATCCATAAGTCTGCAAGGTCCGTAAACGGGTGCTGCGCCTTCAACCGGAAGTGTTTGGCCACGAGGTCGACGGATTTCGGTGCCCGAGATCACGACTGAACTCGCTCTTCCATGGTAACCGACAGGTAAGTATTTCCTGTCGTTTTATTCACGATTTTTATGATGTGAATTTTACATGTTTATATACAATTATCAGATGATCGATTAGGAAATATTTTAAAACGAATACACGACGAATAACTTATACGAATACAAAGTCTAAATTTTAAGATTTCATTTTGTATTATCAATACTTTGTACTTTCTTTTTAGTTTTACGACCTACGCGTGAACTTTTTGAAAATAAGAAAGCAACTCTAGAAATTAAAAAACGTAACGAAGAAATTAGCTCTTTACCAATTGGGCATGAGTGCATTGTCTTTGCCACGGAACATGATTCCGACGTTTGTCGCATGATGAATGGAAGAATAGAAGTCTGTGTAATCGCCAATTTTTGCGGGCAGGTGCATTGTCGCCTTTTCTTGCGGTACGAACACTCTAAAAAAATTACCACGAAAACTATTACATAAACTATTTTTTACGTTATTGTTTCAAAATTAAAAAAATATTACAATTTTTAATGAAATTGTACTTTTTATCTAAAATATAAACTATAATTCGGTTAAATCATTAAAAATAGATTACTTTGAACGGATTTCAGGTTGCTGCAAAGTTTTATTATCGACAGATAACAAGTTTTGCAGAGTTTGCCTCGCCTCGATCCACGATGGTCTACCAAGGGACATAAAATCATTGAGAGAGTCTTGATGAAAAACGTCTTGCTTATTCTTTAACAACGGACCAGTAAATAGGTGAGCTATAGCAGATAAATCCAGAATTTGATATCCAATCGCTGTACCTATTCTCTTCTTTGGCTAATAACAAAATTTTCTTATTTTTAATTATTAATCCACTCATATGTTTTTATTTTTTTACAGACGATAAATATAAATTTTTAATTATGATGAAAGTATTACTTTTACAGTATTTGTTTATAACTAATAAATGAATTACTTATTAAGCATCAAACTGTATAAAATTTAGTTCAACGGATATACAAGTTTGTGTTTTTGAAACGAAGTAAAAAAAAATCAATAAATGACACTTTGCTGGAAAGGTAAACTACCAACGGTAGATAAAAAGTATTCCACGCGCAACGATAGTAGAAACCTGTTGTACCTCAAATATTCAAGCCGCACCCGTTATTATCTTACTTTTCGATAACACACATAAGATGGCACGCATAGATGGAAAATACTTGTTAAAAAAACGTTGAAACTTGTTTACGTACGACTAAAAAGTATTTACATTTTTATGAATTGCAAATTAATTATTAATGTTTCCATATCACCTTCGTGAGAAATAAATTACTCGATATTTTCAATAAATCGTATTAATTTCACATTGAAAAATCGACACTATAAGTATCTTAAATGTCAACGAGACAATAATTGTCAAAAATGTATTATCTATATGCCTATACATAACCTATTTTGTGTGTATCTAAACAAAAAAACTAATATCTGTAAATAAAAGTAAAAAATAAAAGTGAAAAACTCACGTTATCAGGAGTGTTGAACACGCCATAAGGTAAATTTTGTATGGGAAATTCGCAGTTTTCGGAGTATTCGATAAAAGACTTCATTGTCACGGTTAAAGTATACAACGTCTGAAGAGTCAGCGAGCCGATGCGACTGTGTCTATCGTAGCCGGTATGGATTATCGTACCGGGGGGCTCGCCTCGAGGTCGACAGGCTCTCCTCGATAATTTATTCGTCTGTTTACGGCTCGCTCGTCGTACTCGTCCCGAGAAAACGGGTCTTCCTAGTTAAAGATGAGATTCGGATTCAAGATAATTTACATTTTATATTAAGGCACGTGTTGATTTTAAAATTTTCGTATAAGGTATTCAAATATACTGAGAGTTGTTTTTAGAGGTAGTGCACGTATAAATAAAATATCAAATATTGAGATAACAGCAGTTTATTTTTATTAGACATTGATATACACAAGGTAATTAGGAGTAAGTAAGTTTTCCCCAGGGTGGTACTTAGGTACTTACACAATCATTAGTGTCTGTAAGCGCAACTCGGTTAAATAATTGCAGCTTATTATGCATTCAAATTTTTTAGTCTTACTCAGAGAATACTTTTTGCCAATTCCATACCATCTTAACGATTCATCAATGAAATTTTTACGTGAGGAGTAACGATCAAATTACAACCAAAACTTTATTTCCTTAATCTTACGTACATATATATTTATATGTATATGTATATATATATTTATATTTGTCATTTGGAAGACGTTGGATTTTGTTGTTTATCCATTCTCTTAATTTTAACGTGTCCATTATAATTTGTTTGCATAAATATATATAATCAACAACAATCGACATCGATCGGTAAAACCAATTGATGCCATACAGTATTATTATTATTTTTTTTATCATTTACTTTTTCATCATTTGTAACCCATATTCGTGCCGTTCTTCCTGATCATAATTAATAACAACTCGATTTTAACAAAACTTTAATTATTTACGCAGTAATTAATAAGCGCTATGTTACATTCTTACGTGTTTACATTAAATAGTTTAATTAATAATTATTTACAATCTTTTAATACCGTACGGTAAAGTGCATTTATTTTTTATATATATAATGTAGAATTGACAATATCATAATCATGATTGCGAACAAATTTTACTCATAAAGTCACCTACACAATAAACGCATTTCTATCACAGACAAGTATATCATAATCTTGTATTTTGCAGGAATAAAAGGAGATACTTTTATAACAAAAATTTGAAACGCAGGATTGATCGCCACCGTGTATATTTTACTATAATAATAGAATACAACTAAATTTAAATTTCAATCAAGAATTCGGCCGAAATACGTATTTATTTAAAAGTTGATTCGCGCCTGCGGAATCGTAAATATAACCATTTTTGGACTGATAAGAATTGTCTGAAAAATTATACATATACCTTTAATAAAAATATCATCTGTCGTAGATATACTTTATACAATAGATTGACTTTTTCCTTTTTCCATTTTCGAACGAACTTAGTGGTGCTGGAAATATATATTTAAGTGCGATATAACAGAGCGATAAAGGGGTTTTACATTTTCATCTTTTTTTTACGTTTTCGCATAGAGAATTTTTCTTTATCAACGCCAACAAACAACATTCGGTGATATAACACAGTTTAAACGGATTTATCGGTGGTCGAACTTTGAAAAATACATTTTTAGAGCCAACGTTAATCATTTTTGTATAGCAACTGCGAATTTTCATCCTCATATTTTACATGTGACATTATTTTTCTTTTTGCGTTGTGTGAATATATTGTCGGGCTGCTTCATATATTTATTATTCTTTAGTTTTTTTTGTTACATTATTTATTATCTGTTACTGGACTGGCGTTCATATTTTCGGTCTCTTAAAAACTGCGCCTAAGGCAACCTTAACGGTATTAGCATTTGTATGCAAGATGAGCTTATAGATATTTACATTTTTTGAAACCTTTTAAACGAATTAAATTAATTTAACTCAATTTGCAAAGCTAAATAAGTATATTACCTAATTTTCAAAATATATATTACGTAATTTTTATTCAAGTTTTAGTGAAAAGCTTTTATGAGGCAAGTAGAAGCTATATTTATTTTAATTTCGAATAACGAATAACGAATAACGTAAATAACGAATTTGATAATTATGCGCGAATTTCTTAAAATTATTTCTAATTTGATGCTTTCTCATTTTTCTTACTAATAATTGACTAGAAATGAATTAATACTTTTTTAATACAAAATAATTTTAACGGATTAGCAAATGTAAAATTACAATTATAACATTTGTATTAGAATGAAGTAACAACATAACAATTAAACAATAGAAATAGAAAGTTATAAACCCATCTTTCGAATATCGTGTGTATTGATCGGCATTGCTTCTCACTTTGTATATAGATATACTTAAGTCACACCAAATAGTTACGTTTATACCAGCTAGAAATCAAACGTTTCTCTCAAAATTCGCCTATGACATATATTATAATACAACTGTTTTCAAGCAAATACATCATTTTGTCTAAAACGTATAGATTTTTGGTAACAACAAACTACAAGTGATTTCTATAGTGAAAGTAACAGTCGTCAATGTACAGAAATACAGTTACGCGTTTCAAAGTCGTTTGATGTATATATGCGTGTACATTCATTTGTATATCCAGCCAATGTTACACGTGTGTGTGTAACACTGCTCGTATACTTTTATTTATACACTATTCTGCGTGTAATGAAATTGTTCGCTGGTTTTTAAAATTATACACATAAATTTGATTGTACTTTAATTGTAATGAATTAATGCATGAAATTGACTGTAATATAATAAGTTATATTTCATATCACACTAATAAAAATGTAAATTACCATCTTAATTGATAATGATCAATATATTACAATCGGAAATATTCCTTGGCAAAATATTTCGCGATGTAATCGATAAATTAAAAATAAAAGGAAAGAAATCAAAGCAGGTAATTTATGTGAACGAGCGAAAATTTTTATTACACGTGACTGGCGAGTGATCCGACACAAGTCAAAATTCCGATCGGTTTCTTTTTTTCTTAAATATTTTGTTATCACTTTTACTCTCACCTATTACGGTATCATCAGGGTCACACACGTATGAAAAGGATCCTCCGACTATATCACGCACCTAAATAATTTTTTCACTTAAAGGCTCGGCTCTTTGATGAATATCATTTATCTTTATTTTTGTTTCGTTACGCATGCAATGTCCGAAAACTAATATAGATTCGCGAATAAAATTTAGACTATCAGTTATGCGTTCATTTTATAAACAACAAACCATTGTTTATAATAGAAAAATCTTGTAGATGGATAGAAAGTTTTCGAATTGCATGATTATACAGGCCAAGGGTCTGCGTTAATAGATTTTTTTTATCTTGTTTGAAAAAGCACATACTTTCATGGGTTTGTGTTTGTATTTTCAATATAATCTCAACGCTAAAAATACGTGTACGTGTGTGTATGTGCATACACGTATATACACACGTACACGCACATACACGTATACGTATATGTATATGTATATATATATATATTCATGTGTATATTTATAAGTATATTTCACTTTACGTGAGTGTGTGGTTTTCATCATCATTTAATATATTGTCTAAGATATTTCAATATACGATGTAGAATCATCTAAGAATACAAAGCCGTTCAACAGGAAATAATTAAACGAGTACTCGTGAATACTCGGTTTAAAGTATATATTTATATATTAGCAGTTAAAGAAGCAGTGTATAGTTCGACAAAACGAAAATCGACGAATTGTTAAATCAAACGATGATCGTTTCGTTTTCGTTTCAACTCTAGTAAATGTGTTTTTTTTTCTTATTACATATATCTTTCTAGTTTTCTTATTGACGATTCGTTGGAATTTGTACAATAAACGTGCGGAACACTTTTACACAAAATATTGCCACCTCGAACGTGTTACAACTCAGCCTTGTAACAAGTTTTGGTTTACATGAAAGATTTCATATGTCCGTATTCCCAGTTTTTGTCGCCTCGCGTACAATATTACATATTACTATTATAACAACTCAAATTAAAATCGAAGTGTTATTGAAAAATATTTAGTTAAAAATATATATTATGTATATATAGAATTTGTGACCAAAAACACGGTATGTATAGTATATTATTTTTTTTGTTCATTTATATAGTCGTTTCCTTTTGTATATTATAGATATATTTTAAATAAAATATATGTATACTCATCCGCACTGCAGACTTTTTTTGTATTTTTGTGTCTCTAACTAAAAAACGGCATCCCCGCACCGTACGAGCTTTATCTCCACCTCTCCATCACAATCGTTTTGATAACGTTTCAAAAACCAAAACTTGCTGGACCCCGGCCAAATGTTCAGTTGGATACGCTATAGTTTTTATTTTGTTTGCTTATCTCTAACGAATCTTATAACTAAGAGACTGTTATTTAATGGCCAGATATATTGTTATATAGAACATATTTTCTTCTTATCTTTCTTTTTAACTCATTCTTCGTACTTTCTTTGATTTTTCGACTTTTTTTACGAGACTCTCGATCAAACTCTCGTAGATCATTCAAATTTTTCATATTTCAATCTTATTACAATACTTTAGTTCCATTTAGTTTGTAACGTCGAATATAAATTATCTAAGGCAGATGTTCTGAATTCTAATATATAAAATTTACATAGGTATAACAAAGAACGTAGAATCTTAAGAGAAAATAATAATGAAGAATACAATTGTACATATTCTCACAATTTGTATGATTTAAATACTTTTAAAAGATCAACTTAGAAAATTGTATTTAACTAACTAAACTCTTATTAATTCAAGAGTCTCAGATCATCTGCAAACACTTCTTTAATGTGTATTTTCAAAGTATAATGTAATGTAGATGATAAAAATTTTGTTCAGTATAATTAACTTGAGTGAACAATAATTCGTATCTCTAATTTTGCATTTAAATATTCTATAACAAATAACAATTAGCCTAAATAAATATGCGAATAGACTTAATCTTTTGTTTTTCGTAATTAATCATGGCAATAAGACGTCAGAAATTAAGGTCACGCCGTACCTTCAGTCACCTGCGTTTCTATAGTGAGATTGTGAGATTTAGAGATCATGGCCTAAACGATCCATTTCTGCTAAGATGAAATCGACATCTGCTTCCGTAACAGAAGCGCTCGATATGATATTCCTGAAGAAATTGGGTCTTCGATCGTCAGGTTGGTAACCGACCATTAAAGTACCAGATTCCATCATTCTTCCTTTCAAGATTGGACAGATCTGGAACGATAGATTTGACATTTTTTGGATTTTAGTGCTGTTTTTTGTATTTTGTTTATTATGCTGTAAAAATACTATTTCTCCTTGTTACATTATAAAGCAAAACACGGTATATTCCATTTAAAAATTGAAAGTCGTGTTGAAAATGTTGATTCGATTGAGCAGATAAGTACAACAAATATTATCAAAATAAAATGTCCCTTTTGGACTCTTTACTTTTAAAACGTCTATCTATTGATAGCTTTTGAAAGTGGCACAGTTTTTTAAGCCTTTTATCGTAGAGAATATTCTTTGAATTCTATTTGAAATCGATATTACCTCGATAGTTGTAATGAAAAATGATAATTAAAATCGTACTTACAGCTCCCAACATCTTTTCTCTCTCAGGCGTGTGGGGCATATTTCGTAGACGCGTCGGCAAGTACCAGAAGCAGCAGTTGACAAGCTCTGGCTCCAATATCAAGTAATATTTATCAGGCATCTGTTTAATTCGACATACCATGTATTCCGTTAACTCCATCAATCTATCCATGTGTTTCGCAAACCCTTCCGAACCCTAAAATAATATCAGAATATTTCGTATGTAGCAACGTTTTCTTTTTATATAATTTTGTTATGTAATTAAATCAATTACCTTTGCGCGCCATTGAAGCCATAATTTGAAAATGTCATTATGCCGACCGCACTGAATGACTTTGTCGCCTGTATCGTAATTTACATCATAAAGCTTGTCGGTCATGAATAAATATTCCGCTGACATTTGATTGCAGCTAATCAGAAGCCCCTGAAATTCAAATTCGAGTGTTTTATGTTAGATTTTTATTAGTTTTGAGGTAACAACTACTTTAAACTACATGGGTGAAATTAAATTTTCTTACATATTACGTTAAAAATTCAAAAATTTGTATACGATTATTTATAACAATTTTCCGAATATTTTCTGTAGTTCCAACAGCTTAAAGGAGAGGCTTTTTTCGACTTGGTTGAAAGTATTTGAAATGAAAAATATTGAATATTTGGTCTGACAGTCACTTTAATCGGTTTTAATATTAAAAGTTATTAAAAAGATAGTATTTCGATAGTATATATTACGCTTCTGTAATAAAAATATTAATTTTATATCCTTGAAAAGCTCGAACGTAGCCCCGGTCAATAAACGGTGTTAACACATGCGCAGGAAGTGGAAGTCGAGCTTGATATCGAGCTTTCAAAATGGCGGTTCTACTAATGCCAAAATTTTAACCAGTCAGAAGGTAATTTTAGATACTCTACAGAATATTATTATTAATACGACGTTACTTTTATAAAAAATTTATAGATTAACTACAATTCGTAATCACAACACAGTGTAAATATTATAACATGTTCGTCAATGTAAATATTAATATTATTATATAAACTGTAAGATTAAAAACAATATAGGATTTTCATTTTTATATATATTATTTACATTTTATAGTAAAATTGAATAAATTTAAGTTGAGCATACGATAGGTATAGTTTTATTTAAATAAACCATGAATATTATTTAGATTTTGATACATTCCTTCACGTAGAGCTAAATACATTTTGCATGACAATTTTTAGAAATTTAAAACAAAATTCAATTTTTAGTTTGGGTGCGCGTGAACTTTTTCCATTAAAATATCGAATTCCGACAGTAAATCTCATTTGCAACTACAATACAAACAGATATTACAGAATAATTTTAAAAGAATTTTTTAATTAAATTTATTTTAACTAAATAAATTTCTTCCGCGTGAAAATCGTCAATTATCTTTACTATTTGATATAACATCTCTCCCCTGATTTTAACGTGTAAGACAGTAAGTACGTATGTATGTAGATCGTCGACGTGCATCGAAAGCTTCAAATTCTTAGAATATCAGTCAAACATATCAGTTTGTAATTTGTGGATCCGTAAGTAATTCGCATTAGCTTAACAAGTATTTCTTTTCCCCGTAGTAACCATAAAATTGTACGCGAAATGAATTTAAAAATTATAAAATTAATCGTATCTTTAAAGTTCTGTATTAATCTACTGTATAGAAAAAGGCAATATATAAGAAAATAGTATAAAAATAAAGTGTCCGTTGTTCCCTGAAAAATTATACACGATTTAGCATAACCCAATAATCCTGTCGGCCGATTTCCAACGCATCACTGTCCTGATCAATTACTCACTCACGACGAGGAGAAAAAAAATCGAAACGCTCGCGTGAAATTCGGGCAAACCGTTTAACCGTATAAAGAAAAAAAAAGTGGTCCAACACGTGCGTCTACCCTCGCGTGGAAACTATAGAGAAAAAACACTCGGACGGCGCAGCCGGTGCGCGGAATTTTAATATCCCAGACAAGGGAGCTGGAGCAATAACTAGCGCGAGCCTACAAGAGGGGACGGCCCTTCGGCAGGCAGGGCAACATATGTTATCTCTTAGTTTAATTAAATTCCTTCGAAGTTTCCGTATCGAGGTAGGAATGCAACGAGTCCTACTTTCTTCGCGCTTTTTTCGCGATATTTCTAAAGGTTTTCGTTTATCGTTTTTTAGGGTACGTGATAATTCTTTTCAATGAGTGAAAATGTTATCTTATCAATTCAGAATAGTTAAGTAACCTCGAGAGCGATGGGAAGTTCTTACATAGTTGGATACTTTTCATCATTGCGCAATTGTTTATCTTTTTGATTGTCATATGATCAATGGTGAAAAAGTGAATGTATATAATGAGTAAGAAAATATGAATATGCTTTGAAAGCTGAAGTCTTCATCATTTCCACAGATATATCATTTTATAACTTTTGATTTTGTCTATTTACCGATATGTATGCACAATAGTGGTGTCAATACTTACATCTTCTTTGAAATGAATTGTTGAGCATTGCAATAGAGCGCCCATAAGTTTATGAGGATTCCAGGTTACAGAGTCAGCCCTTTAAAATAAATATTTGTAATAAATATTTATAAAACTCACAAAGTTTATTATTATTTCCATATTTTCGTATACTCTTCTATTTCATTCGTTATTTTCATTCTATTTATTTTGTAACGATGCAGAGACGATTGTATTTTCTTAAAAGTACTATCTTATATATAATTTATATATTATACCTATGGAACAAACTAATAAACGATATATCCTTAAAGTTAGCTTATTCGAAATATATATAAGATTTAGTTAATCAGTTTATCGGGTACGCTAAACGTGCGTCGTGAAATTCGCCGTGTACATGTAAATTCAAAAGAATAAACTAAGTTTGAATAAAAAAAAACACTCATGCAAAGCGTTTAAAAAAGTCAGTGGAATATAGTAGTGGGAGTCAAGATGAGCCAAACGACGAGAGAATAAAAGAGAGGTTTAACCGACTCAGCTGGTCGGCAATGTCTCTTTTATCCACTCGTTGCGTCCCTCGAGATACAACGCAGGGGCTAAAATATGAGATATCTTTGCCTGGTGGGGGGCTCCATCAATTCGAGAGCTATTAATATAGCCGCGAGATCGGATTTGTTCACCCTGTTTGAACGACACCTTCGTATGGTACCTATTCTACATACCCTGGGACAGGCATGCTCTCCCACTGCGGTAACCCTTTAATCCTCGGATCTGCATATCGTTACTACTTCGATTACAAAATTCAGGAGTTTAATTGCCGAGGCTGTTTAAACAGTTCATTTTTCACTTTTACTATGAATTTACTACTGTTCGAGATACATCGACAATTAATTTGTCTTTATACCTATGATAATTAAATTAAAATTATTATTTATGTAAATTTGGAATTTTTATTTAAATTGTTTATCACGTAGTCCCGATTATTTTTCGACATTTTTCGCTTTATCGCGGTTGCAGAAAGAAAGAAACGAACAAACATAAATGAACAAACGTGAAGAACCTGAAAATGATGTAATTCAACTGGGACACGAAATATTCCATAGTTTAACAATAACATTATTCTACAAATGGTAGAGATGTGTATAGACGTGTAGCTGTATATGCGCACATCCCAGTGTATCTGAACAACATCAACGCTACAAGAGCAGGCAAACATAGCGAACGGGCAGGCGTAGTGTCTGCGAGTGACGCGAATTACTACACGAACGGCTCTCAAGCGCTGAAAAGGGCCGGCGCCAGATGCTGGGGTACCGACATGTCACTCGCCATGTATCGATAACATTTGTCACGTAGACCTCGCGGATATTCTCCCGAGATGGGGATGCACGTTACGGAGATTATCCTCATATTCTATATACCAATACTTTTTCAAGTGATACACTCTGATATTCTCTCTCGTGCTGTACGGAGGTACAGAGCTTTCAAAGTGACGAACAACGTGGTTTTTAAATAAAATATCGGTCGTTCCTGGAAAAAAGGATAATCGATGGAATTTCACATATTAGAATCCACATAACTTAATTAGTCACCTTGGGCGAAATTATTTTAACTAAATTGAACTCCATAGATCAGCTATCGCACGGAAGAATGCAATACGTGAATAAATATATATGTACGTATGAAACAATTCAACCTCGACATTGCTCGATATCGACGTCCTCGAAAATTTAATAGCCTTACCCTAACCTGCATTCCTCGCCTTGCGCGCGTCTTCTCTCGCGTCTATAAAGCGCCCACGTGATTAATGCGATTCGCAGCTGGGGCTGGCGCACCCCTGCTCGCCAGCTCCAAAAGCCGAACCTTGTGTGTATATATACGCATATAATACATATATATATACGTATGGGCGAGAGGAGAGAAAGGGATGCTAATTACCCAAACCCAAAGTGAGTAAATGCGCGTGCCGGCCCTGATATTATTATATACGCGTATGCTATATATATATATATATATATACAAGATTTCTTTTCGTACGAGATTTTCTTTGCGCGATTCACCGGGATTAATGACGCGGAAGGAAACCACGTTTCAAACTTGAGGGAATTAAAATTTGGATTAACCGAGTATGCATATATATATTCGATTTCTTTGTTTGAATTCTTTTTAAATGCAGTCAAAATAATTGTAGTTTAAAAATTCAAACTTTCTTATTCTCTTAAGATCTAATTTACGTGAGACTTAATTGCAAAATTTGAAGCTCTCTTTATTGTTACTTTGTTTATAAAACATTAATGAATTTACTAATTATTCGATATTTTAATATAATATTTAATATATCGTATCTTAATAAATAATAAAGTTTAAATTTCATTAAAAATTGTAACTTTTCAATTATTAATCTTTTTATCGAAAACGAAAAATTTGCCTATTCCGTTAACAGAAGAAAAACTAAGAACGTAAAGGAACTCTTTGTATAAAAAAAAGTAAACAAGTGTATCCGAAAATAACAAAAGAGTAAACAAAAATGTAGCGAGCTCCTCTAGAACCCCATCAGCTCAACAACTACTGAAGGCAGACACTAGTTTAGGCATTTTTCCAAGTCGCGTAATCATCCTCCGGATCTCCCATTCGCGGGTACGAAATCTCGACGCTTTTTTCCCCCGTTACGTTTTAACAAAACAATCCGAAAAGCACAAGAAGAGCAAACGAGAGAGATAGAGAGAGAGAGAGAGAAAGAGAGAGAGATAGGAAGAGCGCGCGCGCAGCCCTTTGTACTTAAGTTTAATCCAGCATTGTCGAGCTACCGGTAGGGGCTTTATATCAAACTTGTGTGCGAAAGAGAGAGAGAGAGAGAGAGAGAGAGAGAGAGAGAGAGAGAGAATGCGAGGCCGCGTGACGCGTCAATAAGAGGAGAGTTCTGTTCTCGTAAATGCGCTCCAGGGAACGGATCCAGCTGTTGCTCTCTCGGACTTGTCCTTCGCTCCTTTTCGCTTGCCATTTTAATCAAGACCTTCGCAGGAAGGAAATCCTGTGTGGGGTGTGGTACCCGATTTTAAAATAAAGAGAAAAGAAGAAAAAAATATTACACGTGAGAGGCCGATACGAGAGAGTATTGTTTTACGCTTCGATGCGCTCTTCTTTCATCGACTTTGAGTCTGAAGTAGGAGAAAAAAAATGCGTTGGAGGTACACTTTGTACTTTATAGATTATGAGCTTTATGCTTTTTACTTATTGTTTTATTATTTATAAAATTGGAAATACGTTACGAGAGATACGTCGGAAGGCGCTCCAGGATTATTTTTCCTAATTGATGTGTAAATGCATTACGTAATTGATGCATCGATTATAAAATCATAAATTGAAAGAGTATTATTTTAAAGTTACTACGTTAATAATAAAATATTTCAAAACTATTCAAAGCGTATTGGTCATAAGTTTAAAAATATAATATTAATTAAAAGACAATTATTCAATACGCTGTACTTAAATCTACAATCTATACTCAAGGACACAGTAAATCAAAAACATGTCGAAAAAAAGAAATAAATAGAATCGATACCTCAACAGTTCGAGAGACATTGATAACAAAAAAAGAATCATCCTCGAAAGAAACATCGACAATCTTCGAGCGGGGGTGGAAAAGTGTAACTTCGAGGGGAGTTGGAAATGTTGCATATGGGGCTGTCTGGGTGAGATTAATCCGCGATTTGCATTCGAGCGCATCTGCGTACACCCCTAGGGTTATGTAGCCTTTTTCAATGTCTGCATCCCTGACCCCGATGCTGCGTACGTGCTTTTTTTCTTTTTTTCACTTTAAAATCGCATTTTTGTTGGACGAGTCTGGCTCTGATGGTTCGAGATTTTATTATACTATAGAAATGATATACGTAAGTCGATTCAAGTTGGAAGAAAATATCGACGTCTACTATAAGGAGATAGACGTATCTTGAATGTTTTTTCAATAAGACCGACTCGTATATCGATGAGAATTTAAAAGAGAACGTATTTCTGATAGAATTTATTTGATCTTGTATCTAAAAGTATTCTAAAAACATTTTATTTAGAATCAACTTTTGTTTTATGGTACCTTTGGAAAATGTAAATTAAAAAAGTTTGGTAAAATGAGTTGATCGATACTGAAAATTAATTCATATTCTGTGTACTTATTATCAAATGAATTTTACAAGGACTTTGAAAGGAATTACAAGATAAAACTAGGAAAAGTTGTTCAAAGTATAGAATTAATAGAGTTTTTTAAAAGGTCTTAAACAACATTTTAAGTCGCTTTGAAGTGCATCTATTAATCATTGTAAAGAGAGTTTGAAAATTCAAAGTTTGGTACTTTTTTCTTAACTGCGTAGGTAAAATCTGTGTAGTTATAAAGTTAGAATTTCATAATAAAATGAATAAATAAAATGCCTTTAAACCGTCCAAGATAAAAATGATTTGGCAAGGATATCGCGAAAACAGGAGTTTCATAAATAAAAAGTCAAGAGATAACTTGATAGTTTATACTACGACTTCTAAAGCATATAACCAAACGAGCAATGAACCTTCGCCGTGAATGTTACGTGTTAGATATACGTATGGAGGCTGAATCCATCAAAAACCCTTTCAAAATGTTACGCCACACTTAATTTAAACCGGGGATCGTAATAACATACCTTAACGCACATATATACGTTCGCAGGATGTTCTTAAACAAAAAACGGCTAAAATCCATCGGTCGAATCCGATTATAATCGTAATCGCTCGGTACATTTAAAAGAGCAACAACGTCCAAACTGAATGACGGCGTAATTCCCATCGGTGACTACATAACCTAGGCTTACAGCAGGAGCAAGAGATAGAGATGTATATATAGAGAGGGGCAACATACGCGTCAGGCCTAATCCTTAGTTTTATAGTTTATTGGGGCTTAGTTTGATGGAGTCGTACGAAAAACAGGCGCAGCTGAGAGAGAGAATGTGTAGCCTCCTCAAAATCAATACACGAGCTTTCGCCCGCGGGAAAATCGTGCAAGCTCTCCCGTAATGGATCGCTCGCATAAAAACCGCGATTACCCTCAGAGTGATGCTAATTTTCAAACCCCCTCGATGCTTATACTTCGCATCTCTCTCTCTCTCTTTTTTACACTTGGCATTTTAATTTTCGTTTTAAGAAGGTGACGATGCGAGTGGAAGTCCTTTATGTTGTTTATAGGATGAAGGAGCCCATTCTGCGCGGAAGAAATTTAAATAATCGCGCAGTTTGCGTCGGTCGTATTTTTTTCGGTAACTATTACGTTATTCATAAATTTTGGGCTTTGACCGAAAGGTTATAGTATATTTTCTAAAATGCCACTTTTACGTCGTATAAGAGATTCCAGGGTTTCGCGAGTTGCACAGAGTACGCATAACTAGATTTTGTGACAGAACATATAGGTTTTCGCAAACAAACACTGTTACCTAAGAGGTTCTTAACGCACATTTTTACCGTTTTATCCATACGATCGTCCCTTAATATTGAAATTCTTATATTATTTTGAAAATTTTGAAAATGAATTTTTGAGAAAGCAAAACTCACCGTTCGATGCCTGTCAATCTGGGATGTCGGTATTTCCTTGACAGTAGTAGTCCACCACCCCAAGCCGCCTGGCGAAAGAGAAATATAAATTTTGTGCATATTTGCAATCACTCAAACGGTAAACGAGGTAAACGATCGACTTATAAATCTAGGAAAGTACCCTATACGATCGAAAGCAATTGACGAGGGAATCGTGGACTTGGGTACGTAGGTTCTCACATTAATGATTTATGGTAAGGCATTCGTCGATACACTTAACCGTTTACACCCTACGAGCTCAGTGGCACAGATTGTCCTCGTTGAGGGAACGTTTAACATCGACGGCTCGTCATTCGAGTACTTTAATTTTTTAATAAATAATTATTTTCGTTTAAATGAAATTCGTTTAAAAATGGGCTTAAAATGAATACGAGAGTGCGAACGTTATTCAAACGCGTAACTTTTAATCAAATGATTTTTTCACCCGACATCACAATTGAAAAGATAAGAGTGTAAAGGCCTTTTTAATAAAAACAAAAAAATAAAAAAAAAAAAAAAGAAAAAGAAAAAGGCATCGAAAACAATCGTAAAGCCATCGAGTAACGAAAACGCATAAATCAATATAGTGATAGGGTAGCGAGTAACGAAATTGACAAGGCGTATTCTCTTCGAAGTTGAATGGAGACAAGCGTATAAGGAAATGACGAGCCGGTATCGGAGAACCGTCAACATTTCCATTACGAAGCATCGCACCGTGCGATACATTGTTATACCAGAAGCCTCCTCGTATATACCAAATAGTAAAAGAGAGAAATGGAAGATACACAGGTCACTCACGTCAACGTGAAGCCAGCAATTGTATTTCTGGCAGATATCGGCAATTTCCGTTATAGGATCGAACGCACCGATGACGGTCGTCCCAGCGGTAGCGTTCACAAAGAACGGAATGTGACCCTTGGCCTTGCGTTCCAGTATTAGCTCCTCCAGTCGCTGAGGTATCATACGGCCACGTTCGTCACTAGGTACCATCACGCAGTTGTCGGTCCCCAAACCACAAACTGACGCACACGACCTCACCGAATAGTGGCACTGTTACACACGTAAAATACATCCTTCTTTTTATCTATTACCTATCCGTTTCCTTTAATTAAATGGTCTACGATACGCGTTCACAGAAATGTACTTTGAAAAATAGTCTCCAAATTTTTGGATATTATCAGTCGCAAATGTAAAATCCGATTTATGTACAAAATATACATTATTTACAAATGCATCTAATTTTAAATCTTTATAGATGATTCATGTTTTTATATGAAATATATTTTATATTATTTTTAAAGTGATTGAAATTTAATTTAGAAAAAACTAATGATTTGCTAAGGTAACAATTTTTCTTTACACTTCAAGAACGGAAATCGAGAGGAAATGTTACATTTGCTTGAACGATTCTGATACTGCACGTGTAACGACAATTTAACAATATAAGTGATATTAGAGAGAAAAATATTACCTGATCGGAAGTGAACATGACGAGCTGTCCGCCGACGGCCGAAAGACCGCGTTCTTTATACTGAGGGAACATTTTGTGTCGAGCAGCGAGAAAAGCATAAAGGTTACTGATAGAACCCCCTGGAGCAAGGATCGAATCTCCAGCACCGTCTGGCCACCCGATAATCTCACGCATTTTGAGCAAGACGACACGCTCCATTAAAATAAAAACTGGAGCTATCTCATAAGTGAACATGTTCGTGTTGGCGGTGGCGGTCAGCCATTCTCCTGCCATAGATACTAAATCCAGACCGCATGACAACTGATTGAAGAAGTGGGGGTGACCTGAAATGTAAGAGTCCGTGGGTTGTCAATTATGGGCATTATTTGCTATTTTCACTTTAATAATTACGCGTAAGAACATGTAATCTCTCACTAGCTTGTAAGTAATTGGTGATTAAAAGCAATTTGTTCATATTTAATTTTGGTGTCAAGTTTGCGTGGTCCAATTTTAATAGTATTAAAACGTTTAGGATACGATTCATGGTAAAAATTACTAAAAGCACCGAATTGCAAAGTCGCTCACTGGTTTCAACTCGGCGCAGATGCTTCTGCGCATCTGGTCTAATCGATTTTCAGACGACATCGCGGTGAAAATAATATTTCTGCGTATACAAAATTCAACTAATTATTTTATCACTATTACATAATTTAGATAAGACCATTGATGCTTACTCCTAATAAATATTCAATATAATAAGATATTAATTAAAACAAATAATATTATCGATAAATTTTAATAGAAATGACATTGCTACTAGTATATCTAATCCTTCTGGACTTATATTTACTTTTAAAAATGTATGTGGAATTGTAAAAGAACTAATTAAATAGAAACAAATTCAAATAAATTATTTATTTATATAAATAAAATGCTTGTAACGTAATTTATTACTACAAACAAAAAGTGTGACGTTATTCGAAGGATTAAGCTTAATTAAAGTAATTTACGTTAATTACAGTATTAATGTGATTAGCATTTTAGATTAGTCAATTTGCGAAATTTAGTTTATTTTTTTTTGGTCGATTCGGCACGTGAAGTAGGAGATAAGAAATATTTGTAATAATCACATATGCATTGCGTTGTTAAGTAAATAAAATTGATGACGATCGATGCACGTCATAGGAAAATATTGTTTGATTTGTTTAGATAATGTTGCAATATTTAGTTAGCCTTTTTTGCTGAATAACTTGTTTTCAAATATTATATTTCTTATCTATAGTTTCTTATTATACTGTACATTTTTATGTTGCACGTATCTATTTACTTTTCGAATAATAAAAAGAAAATAAAAAAAAATATCATGGAAACAGAATGTAAGTCATTTCGTTAAACAAATAAAATATTTAGCGACATTTCGTTGAATATCCTCTACCAGAATAGTGTTTTGTTATCAATAAAATCAACATCAATCACCTTCGTTGACAAGAAAACATTTGGATAAATAATTGTTTACTAGAAGAAAATAAAAATGTATTTTATATATCGTTTTGAAAGTCTGTACTGACGCGTACTGCAACAACGTGTTTTCTCGTCAACAGTATATTAACAATTATAAATCAAAGGTCGAAAATTGACGTAAATTCAGCTTCGTGATACAGCCGAAAAAGAAAGGATTGCACTTTGGTAAAAACAGTGAGTTGCAATAAATCACCATCGCTTCTGATTTGGAAAGGCCCAGTAATTAATAGCCAGGGCAAGGGTGAGAATCGTGAAGGCGGTTCGAGTGTTTCAAGCCTTGTCATCCGGTTGGCTGAACATCACCCAAGGATCAGGCCTAATGCCCCTGTTTTTGAGGGAGAGTATAAGCTTTATAGCTATACAGCGCCACGACTTTTCCCTTATTTTTCGCATCGCTTTTTGTTTGGCAGAGAATAGCACTTGTGTAAACTTATAGTGCCACGAAAAACAGACGTCGAAGGATTTTATTTCAGAGGAATTTCTTTTTTTTACACGTGCCTACTGCCACGAGATTTTGGCAAACAACGCACTCAGGTACACACAGGCGTACGTGTGGAAATAGAAAATTTCGTTATAGGAAATTAAATTTAATTAAATTCAAATCATTTTTTCTTGTATAAATATGTGAGAAGCGGTGTTTAAACGGTGTTATGCGGGCCTTCATTGCTCAAATATTTGCACTGATTATTTAAGCGTATTTGTCAAAATTAGTATTAGATTAGATTCTTCATCTTTATTTGGTGAAAATATGTCGTGATTCATTTAGTTTTTTTTCTACATTGATAATGTATACATGTATATCATTTGTTATCGATGCATTTACGTCGTATTATTATATATATATATTCTACGATCATAAATAAAATATTGCGTAAATGTTATGTAAATTCGTGTAATTTATCTAAGCAGCTTACATAATTTTAAATGCTTCGAATGACAGGTGTAGAACGTAACCGATAAAATATAATAAAATTATTCAAAGGTATTTAAAGGAAAGTATAATCACTATCTTGATTAAAACTAGCTGTATCTTATCGGTGGATTTCAATGACTTTTAGGCAAAAGTGTCACTCTAAAATGTCAAATACGGCATTCGTTTGATTAAATTTTAATTTTAACTAAACAAAGTACAATCAACAATTACATAATGATTAATTAATAATCATTAAAAGGATCACTATCATTATAATAAAATACAATCTGTATGTATATTAATATAGTTTCGAGATAATTTTTTATTAACATTAGAAAGATAAAATTATTAGAATTCATCAAATAAAAATTCAAAGTGATAGTACATTAATTTGAAATATCTTGTTAAAAGCGGCTAATTATTGACATTTTTGATACTAAATCATATTTATGCGTATTCTAAGAGCTTTGTAATATAAGGAACGAAAGAGAATGATGGTAATGCCCATCAAGCTCAAAAAGTCATATCCAAAAGAGGAGATTAATCGCAGGCTCGGTGTGAATTCGATAGAAGTGTATTTTAATCTTCTAGAATTACAGTCTGATTGACGTGTAACGTTTGGGGTTCGCTGATCTCTCTTTGTCCCCTTTTCCTGAATTTTCGCGCATTACCCGAAAAATTTTCCACTCGAAGGTTCATTTTGAGTAAGAACATCTGGCAGTTTTGTTAAACTAGGAAAATTAGTGCACCGTAATAAAGTAGATATAATTATTGTTACGCCAGATTACGGTGGACGATTTCCTGAAGCAATATATTTCAGCCAGTTGTAACTGACGCGCAAGATTCCGATCGATAGAATATCGTCGTGGGTCGACACGAAATTCGGGAACGATAAAGTATAGATTATACATTGTTTGTTTGATTCGTCTATTTAGACAAGTTTTTCACTATGTTAATGCATTATGTAATCTTTGGGTACAAATATTTGGAGAGCAAGCCATTTTGGGATGTAATTTGTACAATATAGAGAGCAAGTAAACTTGACGTTATTAAGGTTAGTATTATCGGCTTAGTCTCGAGTCATTTCCGTAATAGAAACTTAATCACGGCACGGGTGGACGGGCAATCGAGTTACACTAAAAATGGCAAGTGTGCTTTTGATGCGAAAGTAACACACTATTTCTCAATATTAACTCTTTTTAAGTTATTGTTGCAAATTTAAGAGAAACGTTTATTTAATTTTAGCTGGTTAATCATCGTTTTTAAACTTATTACTGCCGAGTTTTTATACATTTTTTCCAGTACGAATGTTTGTCTTGGGGTCGTTAGATTTATAGCCTAGTTACCTACCACCAATTGGTGGCTATGGTACGTTTTAAGAGCATGTACGTTGATAATGTTTACTAAAAGAACCGATATATATGCATTTGACCTGATCCTGAGTTTAGAGATAATGTATATATGAATATGACAAAGGATAAAGACACGATTTCATAATATTACACATCTATATATATATTCATCAGAAAATGGCTGAATAATAAACATTAACCTATTTTGTACCAAGTTAAGATCCAATAAAAATCTTTACGACGATGTTAAAGTGTATCGTGCCTAATATTTAAAAATTGCACGTTGCATTTATTAGTATAGCTGTAACGAACAAGCTCAGATAGACATATTTAAGATAAGAAAAACCGCTAAAATTATCAAAATTAATGTGGAAAGTTGAAAAAATTAAAAATTCACATCAACAACGGTATATCCCATCAATTTGAAACGACCGTTCGTTACACGTGGCTTACCCTCGTGTACATATACCCAACCATAAAATATTTTCTTAAAAGATCCATCGTTGGTATTTCCAAATAACATAATCTCTCGACCAATAATCGCATATGCCGTTCATCCAAGCCATTAATCGGCAATCCATGGACATATCATAGACAAATCAAGAATCCTAGGGAGAGTTTCTAAAATTCCACCCTCAAAAGTCTAGAGAATCGTTTTCTCGATTCACCGAAGCATCTCACGATTCGTAAATCCTTGACGTCCGTCCGGTCGTCGCGCTGTTATTCGCAATTATCCCGAGGACGCAGACATCGAGCCTATATATAGAAAAAGAGGGAGAGGAAGGGTCCGCCCGCATTTTGCGCGTCATACGCGTCGCTGCGCGGGTAGATTGTTTGCTCAGCGGCTCTCAAACGTTAGGGTAGAAGCGAGATAAGCCACGAAAGACTTTTGCATTATGCAGATTTAACAGCCGACTAAGAGGATTTTATCCCGCTAAATTCATTTTCGAGATCACCTGCCTCGTGACTGATGTACCAACAGGTAAGTTTGATGAACCTCGAGAGATACACGATACGTCCGAGTTGAACGGTCCTTCTTCTACATCGGTATTCATAGTAGGTTCGAGGTACATTTTCTTGTTTTTTTCGACAAGTGCAGAATAATTATCCACGTTCTTCATTTAGTTTATTTTCTTGAAGGGGGCAAACTTCTTGCCAGGAGTGTTAGCGAGACTCTTTTTCACCAAGTTTTACAAATCGAACTGCAGCTTACTTTGCCTTAAGAATAAAATATATCACTAAGTGTACAAGGGGTGCTAAGAAAGAACTGTACAAGGAAATGTACGATTGGTGGAGAGAGAAGAAAAACCTGCTCGCTGCAGAGCTCGTACGATGATAAATTAGGGGGATTTAGATTCGTATGAAGAGAAGTATGCAACCGGGGCTTAACCTCACTGCGCTCGTACAATCAATCATGCACGTTGAGTATCAAAAAAAGAAGAACCGTTCAAATCCTGTAAAAGAAGTAGCAAAATCATGACTCAACGTTTATTCACTATTTAAGGTCATTTTTATTACCAATTTTAAAATCCCTCGTTTAGAATAACTTTTCTACCGATTGTTTTAATTCAAAGAAGACACCGAACCATCCTAATTTATTATTCTTTATATTTTTTGTATTTGAAGGGAGCTATTATTTTAGACATAATTTTCCATCAATCTCTTGTATTTTACTTACAGTTACACAAATATACCTACGCGTTCAACTGATTAAAGAAACCTAAACTTTAAGATTAATGTAAAACTTGTTTACCGATTAAAAGCACAGTAACAATGGGAAAGTAGCGAGATAAAAGAAGAAAAATCAATCTAAAGTTTGTATACGAAAGTTCAAAATCGTGCGTTACAGGCAGCTCGGCGATCCATGTCGAATCACCTCGGCACCCGATTGAAATTCCATTGACTCGTCGCATTTTTTGATCCTCGCGACAACCCCCTTGGAGAAACTCTCCCTTCGCAAGGGAGAAAATCGCGTAGAAATGGCTCTTAATTACACCGATCCCATTGAATTGCCCCCCTCTTTATAGAACGAAGGGGGGCCACGTGCGTCCGCAAAAGTGTTTCCCCTGTACACGTCGGAGATATCCACTTTGGGATTTTCCCGCAAATTCCTACGTGTTCTGTGAATAATTGGCCCTGCACCCGATGCACTGCACTGTAATTCTGGGCTTGCGCGATTTTCCATCCCGTCGAGCAAGTCATCCTTTCTATTTTTCCGAGACGCCGTTCGATTTTTTTAGGTACGTCAACGTTTATTGCGCTTTTTGACAGATGACTGCACTTGGATGTGATTCTCAAGGAACCTCGGCCGAGGGTGATGCCTTCTTTTTTATCGTCAACGTTATTGACAAATTTTTCCGAGCAGCACAGATTTTCCAATTAATTTTCTACCGTATTTAACTTTTAGAGATGTAGGGTAGTCTGATAGCGTGACATATTTTGTATCATAGTCAATAATACTTTACTTTTTTCTTTTGAAAATAAAAGATTTTTAATTTAACACACCTACTTGAAGATTTGTAAATAAATAAGAAACTTTACAATTTATAAAAACGTGTTAAAACAATAGTGGGTATCAATAATAATAAGATAAAAGATGTTGAATTCATAAATCCAACAGTCTAGTCAAACGTTCAATAGACATATACCGTACAAAGCCATTGAAAATAAAGTGTCACTCCTGAACACTAGCACCGGTTAAAAATACTACTTTTACATCCCCGTCATTTTTATCTATGACGTACATGTATATATATGTATGCCTATCCTAGGCCACAATCTTTACTCGTTTTAACGACAGTCTTACCACCCTCGCGAGGCGTGCGCTAAAATATCTCATCTCGCGGGGCTCGTCGGCTATGTATACGGGACGATTGTAATATCGGGAAATCGATAATCCGCTCGTGGGCGTTCGTATTGTACGCAAGAGATGAGAGATGAGGGAGGGGGATGACAAAGCTGGCAAAAAAACACACTCACGTATACGAAAATGTCTAAAAAAAAAAAGAAGTAGAATAACGAGGGGACAGCGATTTTTTCTGGGAAATGAAGCTTTTTTTAATTTGTTATACTTTTTCGTGATATATGGTGCTTATCTGACTGTAGTTTTGGTATCGAAATGATGGAAAGGAGACATACATTTTCAGATTATGAAGATTGTCATCGAGGTTGATTAAGAAATAGATTCGGTAAATTTTATTGATCATCTGAGCAAAATATTACTTTTTATTTATTACTGAAAGTTAGACTAAAATATAATTTAATTATATAGTTAGAAAAATATAAAAGTATACTTTTCATTACTTGAATTAAAAAATGAATTAAAAACTAATTTTTTTTAGTTATCCTAATGGAAAACCATAACAATAATGCAAAATTTAAATAATTGCAAACATAATGTACGTATAAAAATTATTATGACAGTAATGTTTGGCGTATTGGTAAAATGACAAAACCAACCGTATCGTGTAGTTACAACCTATAAAATATCTATTTTTAACCTAAAATCGTTAAAAATTGTCTTTAAGAAAAAAGTGTGATAATTTATTTAGAAATAATATAGATTTTTCGGGTAATTATTTCAAAGCAACCGATTAGAATCCGCAATTTACTGTGGTAGCAAAGAGATGTTGATAAAAAAATAACAAAAACGTTATCCAGAGATAATAATCTATGAATTCCAAGTGATTGAAGATTGAAGGATTGAAACAAAGAATGATCAAGGAAAAAATATGGTGGGCACAGGGAAGGACGAGGAGAATCGACCGCACGCGGGAAACCAAAGAGAGGGGCAGACGCGCGTAATCTAATAACGAGTTTTTGTCGGGCCGCGCGGGCGCGTATCGCGGCACGCGTATACTTGAATAGCATCGAAGGGTGTCGCCCTATACTGTATCGTCTCGCGGGTCTCTCCGAAAGCCACCCTCTTGGACCGAGTGCCGTCGTCGGTCGACTCGCCGGGTATTGTGCATTAGCATCCATTCAGCCTGGTAATCGAATCCCGCGAGAGATAGCCGAGTTCCGTGGTACGCGGGGGATTTGCGGTCGACTTCCGGCCTCTACCCAACCCTCCTTCCGAGGGTTTCGTCCGATATCTCGCCGTATTTCGAGCCGCAACTATTTTCATTTCCGATGCACTGCTCTTGCGGCTTTTCACCCGCACTTACACATTTCACGCCTTTGATTCCACCGGGCTTTTCTTTTCTACTTTTCTATCTGACAGGTATTTTCCGTTTTTATAACGCTTTCTTTTTTTTACTGGTTACTTACTCGTACCATTCAATTTTAGGTTTTTGACTCAAGGGGTTTTGAACCCAATTTTTAGTATATACATGTCAATGAATCGAAAAATTTCATTATAGGGGGGAGAAATAAAAAATTATACGAGGAAGTGAAAGTAAATTATTGATTCGTGGCTTTTTAAATTAAACATCTTTATCTAACCGAACAATGGATTATATTACGTCACAGACAGTTCGTTGTTCTTTTATTTTTAATCTATATATTAAACCATTTCTACGTAATATACGGCTATCAACTTTTATTCTGCAGTAATAAGAACCGCTAATGCAAAGTTATGATTTCTTCAAGATGCTATTTCGACTATCGAGAACGATCGATATTCAATAACGTAGCAAGATATATAGATATATTTTTTGTGTTTTTTTTGTCGTTATTCCCAACCCCAAGCTATTTATCACGATCTGTATGTATCTTTAGGGCTGGCCCGACGGATATAGAGAACGAGAATGAGAGTGTATCTCTAACCACCTTATCTCTACCCCAGTGCGCGTTCCTGCCGTATGCTAAATTGAATATGAAATTATGCAGCTTATCGCCCTGCCATACGGTTGGCTGACCAGATAATATAGCTTTGTAATGTATATTATTTTAAGAAAAGGAGTGACGTCGCGATGCAAGTTTCAAGGATTCGCTTAGTTGAGCGCTTAACTACCCTTTTAAGGACCTCAACTAATGGAATTTCTTGAGATTATTACCACCAACTTCTTAGTATAATCTACGTCGGTGTATATATGCGACTAAGAATTAAAATACGTTTTCAATTTTTTAAGATAATGATTACTAGCATAAGATAAGTAATTTTATAATTATTTCAATAACAGTTATAAAAAGAAAGGGCGAAGATTATATTTTACAAATTAACTATAATTTGACAAAAACAAGGTCCAGTTTTCCGCGATATTGAATGAAAGAAATAAACTTACCAGTCTTCACTTGATATTTGAGGGTCGTCGAGCAGTCAATTAGCAATTGTTGCAATGTCACACCTGTATCAGGAATTTCGAGATCCAGCAAACGCATCATATCGCTAGGATGATGAAACTCGAGGACCTTCGAGTTTCGATCGCTCTGTGCTTTAATATAATCGATGAGTATGTCGACGACTTTCATCAGGAACTCTTTAGTTGCCGGAAATCCTTCGGCATTTTGCGGCAGGATATCTACACGAAACGTGATATTGAATTTAATTATTCTTTAGCATCACCTCTTTTCGTCGTTAGAAACATCAAGATATAGATCTTTCAAGTGCCAATTGTTTGTATCCGCAAATCCGAGTATCGCGAATGTGCAGTCGGTAAAGTTATCGATACTAAAATTGCCACTCAAAACATCGTTACGTAGGATACTGGAGGAACTACTGGAGAAACAATGAGGAGCATTTCAAACTTTCATGCTAAATATCAATGCACATCGATTGTTCCTCACCGTGTTGCGATGTTTTCGTTGATTATCAGAATGGCTTCACCTCATCAAACAATTGAAAGTATAAACCTAAATTGACACACTCTCACTTGTTTGGTGGTGTGACACCATCGTACGTACTCTTCAAACTTTATTGCCGTTTAACCATAATAGCACAAAGTTATACATGCCCTTACAATGAAGAATATATGGGTATATAAACATGCATATTAATAGACACGACATTCACTCGAGAGAGAAAAAGAGAGAGAGAGAGAGAGAAATATATGGTCGAGATTGAGTTGTCTTTTATAAGAACACCAGCTATAAAGTATCTGTAATACAAGCTATACATCCTCGTTACTCCCCTTTTTTTCTATCATCCCTTGGGTATACGGGATATTTCGGTAAATCCAAAATATCTCCATTTACTTTCGAGGATTTCATTGTTATTTGGGAAAAATGTCGATCGCTATTTGCTAATTGTGACAACATCGACAATTATCAGTGGTTAAACATTGTAAATAAATGGGCACGTCAATGAAAGAGAGAAGGAAAAAAGGATCTGGATATACGTTAGGGCTTGATCAGCCAGTCGGACAGGGAAAATCCCTCGGGTTCCTTGGTAAGATCCGGCTAATCTCGCCCCATCAATCTAACGTCTCGAGTCCCGCACTTATGTTCCCCAGCGCTTATAGTTTTCACGAAAGGCAGATAAGGAGCGAAGCTTATTTAATGCTCTTTTTTTTCTTCTCTCTTGAGAGACCGACTCCTGGCAAAATTCTCACTTAATACGTCCCGAGTATCATTTCGATAGAATTTATAAACTTTTCTTTACTCGATCATTAATAACTCCTTTTCAAGAACCGATCGTGTTTTATTTATTCACTACGGAACTTTATCGTTTTGCAATTGATTTTCTTTAATTTCGACGAACGATACAAACTCCTCGGTGTGTAGTAACTTGGTGATGCAACTAATACAGTAAACCTCGGTTACGACTGCTTCGTACCAGCTGTGCCACGAATACCCTCGAGTTGACTTTAATCAAAGCTACGTCAGGGGAGCGTTTCCTAGGAATTAGCTTACCCAATTTATAAGTGAGATTATATACCGTGCACACAATTTATTGTTTTTCTGTGGCTAACCGTTCACTAATTAATTCTTTTTGCTCGCTCCTTTAAATTCTATTAATCTATATTTTCTTAGAGACGACTAACCAATTTAATTAACTAAATAATCGAATCTTATTATTTTTAAATTAAAATATACTAATGTACTTAAGCGGTGCATCATTTACGGGAATAAATTTGCTTATAAGTCAATTACCGTTATAAATTTAATGAAAATATTTTTCATCCGATCAATGCGATCGACTATCTTTCATCCTACACATTTTGCATTATTAGAAAAAAAAGTGTAAAAAAGAAAACAAGAAAATGCACGTTAGCGGTTGATAAGAGAATCAATTGAATATTAATAAGTATCTGTTGTAAGGAAACGATTTTTAAGCGAGTCCCTTGATACAGTGGCACGCACAAAGTCCTTATCGTCGCTCAACACATGCCAAAATGTAAATATACACTCGTGCCTAAGATGAACCCTTCCTTTTCTTTCCTGACACCCCTGCGGTGTTGTAATCTGTCCTTTCTGAGCTTTCAAACTCTTCAGACTAATTCTAAATCCTCAATTATTATGCACCCTTCGATTCTCTACTGTCAAAACTCATGGAATCTGTGTCGACATGCCGTCGACGTTTATTGATTTCAATTGGCAAGAAAAATCTTATCATCGATGTCTGCAAGGGAGAATGAAATTTTGTTTCTCCACAAAAATATTTAGGGATGCAGTAACATATTCTATGAATTGTAAATCAGTTGTTGTTTATTATTATTTGTTTTACTAAAATTAATACTCTTGATATAAAATATTTTCGATTCAAAATGTTTTAATTTGACGATATATTATATCGAATTATAGATTTTTCTTTTCTATTTTAAAAAAGTTAATACAGTGCTAATAATTTACCTGCGTAATGTACGTTGTATAAAAATAATATTAGTTTTCAAAGTTAAATACAGTGTTAATTGTTTATATAGGCTATTATAACTTTTGAATGTACAAATACTATTAACTATATAATTAGTTACGTTAATTTTAATGTTTATTTACTGCGATGTTGCACCTGCATAATGAATTAAACGTGATATTGTGGAAGTGTTAAACACAATGAGTTAGAATACAAACGAATAAAGAATTTTTTAGTGCGCCGTGTAAACATGTTTTGCGCATATTTGTTATTACATGATCTTAAATGTTGTAAAAATCATATTTCTTAAATTATTTATTTAATTTTAGGAGCACAGGTTTATTTTTACTTAAAACTAGGTAAAACGAATATTACAACCAAAGCTTTGGATCAATATTGTTAAGCATAATTGCTAATATTACAATTTACTTTGCAACGTCGATTTACAACACCCTTTTCAAGGTAACAAAGTTAACTTTACTACTTTACCAATGGTGTTGAACATAACAGTTAACATTTTACTAGTAAGATAAAATCAACAATTAATGTAAAATTTAGAGACATGATTGTTTCTTATCGCGTTTGCCATAATAACTTTACATATCACGTAAATACTAATCTATTTAATAACAAAGTTATATTTGTACGTATAAAATAGGTTATTTTATAAAATGAAAAATCACGGGAATTGTATATCAGTAATAATTTTTTAATTTTCTCAAATTATTGTATGTGTGCCTAATCTCGAATATTCATATAGATCATTTTCCACAAAATAAGAGGGATAAAAATGAAGGAAAACCAAAAAGTACATATAGGTGCCAACGACTAGTGAAGCTCCGATTACCCTACAACCGGTGGTCAATAAACGAAAATCATGCAACAGAAAAAATAGAAAGCCAAAATGGATATAAATAATAAATCATGCAAGAACAGACGAGTAGCTATGGCTCACCCGAATATTTGAGGTTGCAGTGCTCCTTGGAGAGCGAGTACGTGTTTTCGGAACTCATGAGTCTGGTAGGTGAGTGCGTTCTCGCAAAATTCTGAAACGCAAATATAAAACATATCCTTCCGCTTGAAATTCCGTCGATTGGACTTACATTTACAATATATAGTACAAGAAAACCTCTACTGTATATAGATATATGTGGAAATTCGAAAGCGCTCAAAACTCAAGAAGGTGAAAAAGGAGAAGTATATTCATATTTTATATATATATACAAAAAGTACAAAAAAGAGATTCAAAATAAGATGCTAGATTAGATAAGCGTAGTAGATATGAGAAAAAAGATAAACATGGCGGATATAGAGAGAGAGAGAGTAAAAGAGAGAGAGAGAGAGAGAGAGAGAGAGAAATAAAGAGAAAGAGAGAAAGAAATAAAGAGAGTAAGAGAGAAAGAATAAAGAATAAAAAATGCGAGAGATGGATATGCGTGGTCTTACATATAAGTATTCCTTGATCGCTGTGATTTTAGTGCCGATCATTTGCACATTGTCCATGTCTCTGCAGTGCCCCTCGCCTCAGATCCCTACAACAGTCAACAACAAAACAGTTCCGTTGTACAGTTCAGCACTATGTATTACAGTTTTTTACGCCAGTTTTTAGAGTGTTGCTTATAACAAAGAGGAGCACCGATGGAGCACGGCAGACTGAGCGACCAAGGAAACATTCCTTTTTTTTAGATTGTTCTTGAGCAACATTTCATCAACGTGTCGATATTGCGAAGATAAGCATGAACATGACGATGGAAGCGATGTTACATGATCACCTCGATCGATACATTTATTATTATTTACATTTATTACATCGATAATCTTTGACTTTTTCGAGCATGTACAGATTTAACATTGAATTGAAAAATAAATACTATATACATTGCAAATTTTCTTAATTATTTTAAATTGACACGGCACATTAATAGTATGAGATCGGTATACAAACAGAACTCTAAGAAAAAGGATTTTTTATTGTGTATACTGTTTTGTTGAAATCCTGTACCTTCAAAATTGCTAATCGATAAAGCAGACTAAAAAAGTGTGTATGATTCTAAGTGATATTTCAAAGACTCATATTAAAAAAGTTGGCAAGCCAGCCAAACTAGAATACGTAATATAACCTCACATTATACATTAAAAATGGTTTGGCAACAGCGTAATATTAAAATGGCGAATTTAAAGTTCAAGGATTCCAATTGTATCTACTAAGGGCGCATATCACTCTCGAGTGATTAGGAAAAGACGATTTATTTTACTCGAGTAGGTACTATTAAAATATATATATACATAAGAAAATTGTTTAATTTAGCCATTTGTAAAATATTTTAATTCAAGAGAATAATCTTGATTTAAATGTCTGCGCGAAACCGTTTTTTTTTAATGCTAATACCTAAGAGTAAGGTAGAGAAGGTGGGCGTGCAATTCAACTAACTTATCATCATGAGATGCAACTGCAACCTGGAAATGCTAATGTGAAACTGTAAACTCAGGGAGTTTCAAGGGATTTGTGGTGCAGCTCCAATTTGACGGTAGCTTTGGAACCCAAGATGCTTATCCATTTAAATTACGCTACCACCACTTTCTTAATTGAACCAGAAATTAACAAATACGAATTCCACCCTTAATTTGATATTGAAATTTTGTATTTTAATTAACGAATTAATCTACATTTACAGTTAATTTAGTTGGTAATATCAATGTTTTACATATTTATTTGACTAGTCAGATAAATTTCCTATACTCAGATTTCAATAAACAGATTTAATTTTAAAGGTACTGCGTTGCTCAGTGAAATAAGCGATGATAGTTATTTTTGCAAGGTAATACATTTAAATTTAGGTATGAAGACTGATACGATGATTGATTAAAAATAAACACTGAAAAGGAGATAGAAAAGAAGGTTAAAGAATTGCGAAAAATGACAGTGAATGAATGATCATAAAACTTTTTATAAAACCCACTCTGGGATCACGGATAAAATTTATTACCGTTTCTGAAACAATAAATATAAAATAAATTCATATGAAATTAACGTCACGAGTGAAAATACGTATGTGATACTCGAGTGCATCCAGTCGTATGTTTCATTCACGGACACACCCACATCAATACTGTCCCACATTTCGATTGGCTATCCGAATTTATCACTCAAAATTTATTCATCATACCGACATAGGTTATTATTTGCATAATTGTTTTTAACGTTAATATGAAACTATTGCACAGATTAAATACTCATTTTCTAACAATGTATTATAAACATTTTCCAATAAATATTGATAATACATTTATTAAAATTGAAAAGAGAATTGAAAATTTTATTGAATTTGAATATCTATTTGAACAAATAATAGTACGATGTAAAATTGTAAATAAATGTAACTTATTTACAGATTAATATAATTTGATTAACGTAATACCAGCCTATGCACAATACATTTATCTACAGTCAGGTACGTACAAAATGAAAAGGAGAGTACGTTTATTGCAATGTAGAAAAAAGTAAACAATATATATATTTTAAATTGAACTGACACGCAAATATAGAAAACCGTTCACTCACAGGCACGTTTAAATACGCAAGAAAATAACTGCACAATCACCAACACTGTCGAAATAAGAAAGAAAAAAATAGAATTCAAGAGCACGCGATAAATAAACCCCTTAAAGTCCCACGAGAAAATCTGCAAAACCACGAAATTTAAAGTAAAACTCCCAGAGAGGGTCTCTCTATAAAATCAAGAGAACTACGACTATCAAAATAAAAAATAAAACCTGAAAAAACCGTCAAGAAAAGAAAATAAAACTGAATGAAGAAGAGATCAAGCCTGACCTGTCGTGTCGCTAGTCTCCCGTCGTCCGCAGCAGCTCGCAGGTGATTCCCAGCCGTCTCTCCCGACGCAGTCGCCTTACTGCCGAACAAAGCGAAAAAAGACAGAGATACGGGTGTGTGTTTGTGTGTTGCGTGCGCGCCAGTGAGCCTGTGTGTGAGTGAGTGTGTGTGTGAGAGAGAGAGAGAGAGGCGGAAGAGGGAAAGGATGAAAAGAGACAGACGGGCAGAAGCGAGAGGGTGAGAGAGAGAGAGAGAGACAGAGAGAGAGAGATAGAGATAGAGAGAGAGAGGAGGAGAGACCGGAGGACTGGCTGGCGACGGGGCTCTGCGAGAGACAGCGAGCGAACGGGCTTTGGGGTGGTTTCGCGCGGGACTGCGAGAACCTCGCTCGGCTGACCCACTTTTGGCCCGCGGGGGAGGTAGGCGTGGCCTGACTTACAGGCGTGACTAGCTCCTACCAATGGCGTTGGGTCGCACCCCACTCCCCCGGCATGGGTGGATGGCGCTTCGACTGAGTCTTGCGTCAGTGTGACCAGCGTGGGTGGGCTTCCCGATCAATTACGGGAGATTGGCGAACGTTGACGTTGACCCAAAGCGCGCGCGGTTATCGCCTCCGCGTGGAATTCCGATTCGGGAGTGATGGTACTGACTTTATTTTGGGTTAAAAAAGCATTCCCTTGTCTACCTTACCGAGAATGGATATCTATTTGTTCGTTTATTTCTCTCTTTTTTTTTCTCCCTTTGTTTAAGTAGATGTTTAGAAAACTGTACAATCGACCAACATTATGAAAATTAAATGTCCACTTGAAAACAAATAAAAAACATTTCGATTAGAAAGTGGAAACATAGTTCTTATTATTTGCAACAAATATGCAGACGTTGTTTATCCTAAAAAATTAATTGACCATCAGTAAAGTAGAAGCTTAACGCTTGTACGTCGTACGTCATTACTCTAAACAAATTTAAAATAGTACAACAAACAATAAAATTAAAATATATTTTCTGTCAATATTATATTTTATTCAATATTCATGAACATAATAATAAATCCAAAAGGAAAATCTCTGCCCACTCAAGTATAGGCGTTAATTATAAATCAACGAAAATATGTAGGCGTACAAAATGTGCGATTCATTTAAGCTGTCTTTATTCCGTGTTGCATATTCATTCGTAATATTTTATTTCGAATATATTAAATATGTTAAAATTAAATATATGTATTTCTTTTTTTAAACAATTTTCATTTAAAAGTTATGAATATATAATTACTAATATTATTATATTTAACCATTCTTGCAGACAATTCTTTGTAAATTTATACCTAAAGCTAATATATGCATAAAACAAATATTTTAATAAGTACTTATTTTGACATTTTTATAATATAAAATGTTTATATTAGTAAATTATCGATTGTTGAGGGTCAACAATAAATAAATCAAATTTATTTGTTTGAGTGCACAACATTTCGTCTGCCAGGTTTGCAAAGCTCTTCAGGTGCTGAATATTAAATATAATGTCACAGTCCCAGCGAGCTTCGACGCAACAATTTATTTATTACTGACTCTTAACAATCGACAATTTACTAATACAACAATGCTGGGTGAAATTTACAAATTAAAATGTTTATACATTAGAAAATTTGTGAATATGTTAAACCTTAAAGACCATATTTATTTTAATTATTTAAAGAAGATTAGTTTTTTAAAACCGTTCTGTCAGGTTGTGTTAGTTCATAAGAGTTGTATCATAAGAAAGGAAATATTTTTCAATTTTGCTTAACAGACCGTAATTTAATTATTTGACATTGATTCAATAAACAACAATTATTTACTATAATATTAATAAAAAATAATATAATAAAAAGCTAAATTTAAGTTATTTTACGTGTTTAAATAATACGTACAAATTTTTAATTATACTAAAACACAATTTTTGAGTTGATGGGTGTATGTACATATCTGTAGTTAGCTCCAATGTTCTCTTAAAGTATATATGTATCAAAATTTTCATTACACATAATACAAATTTCGTAAGAAAACAGAAATGGACAGTAAAATAGAAAAAGAAATCATAAAATATCTTTGAAGGGCATTTTTTCTTATTAGGCAAGAAACAACTGTATGAACTATTTGCGAAAGTTTCAGTGGTAAATGAAAAAAGAGGTCAGTCTAATAAAACTAAACTTTCTTTATTTAGCCTTCGCTAAATCACATTTAATGAAAATTCCATTTTCTTTATTCATAAAAAATTGATCAGCTGTTTCCCGAATAATATTTATAAATTCGTCAAAGTAATCTATATAAAGATTCATAAAACATGTTTTACACAGGTTATGAAAATATTTCCTAGGATAATGAAATTTTTTATTGTGAATCGTTGAAAAAATGATGATAGTTACAAATATCAATAAAAAATGTAATATTTGTGAAGATAGTTAAAAATGTAGAATACAATTCGTAATGATAGTGAAACAAAACTAAGAATTAATTTCTTTAAGCGTATCTGAAATATATAACCCACTTCTAGGAGCCATATGTTTTTCCAAAATTATTGCACTGCTTCCCCTAAAACGAAAATGAGAAAACCTCCCCGACATTCTGAACAAAAGATATATATCCATCGTGAAAACGATGAAAAGAAAAATTAACCTAGAAACAAAAATGTATCTACGAAATTTGGCGTAACAATATCCGAAAAGTAAAAAGTAGATCTAAAGGAGTATATGTATATATATAATTTTTTTAATCTCGAAGAAGAAGAAAAAGTACGAAGAAGGGAAACTAATCTCCAACGACGATTTCCAACCTGTAACGGAATCTCATCTCCCGTATCAAGCGAGGCAGGAAAATCGTAGTCGGGTGTGCACGCCGGGGAAAGCCAGCGATACGTAAAAAGTCTCGAGGCACACGACAAGGCGCATAACGTCTCATTGGCCAACACCGTGAAAGATCCATCGGAGCGTATGTGGGCCACCGTGATTTATCCTCCCTTACGAAGAACTCTGAAGGTAAACATCGCGTGCTACTAACTGAGCGCATGCGTACACCTCTCGGAGGAGGGACGGAAAATGGACGACATCCAATCGGAGTGAGCTACTCGGAAGATGGCCGACCTCGACGATTTAATCAATACGCGCACTCGGCCTTCGCGAGGGTGAGGGACGCGGGTAATGTTTGTTCTTTCCTTGCTCTTCCTCGTTGCACCTCTCTCCCTCTCGTCCTCTCACCCTCTCACCCGCTCACCCTCTATCTCTTTTTTTAAGTCGGCGCGTGTCACTTGCTAGTTTTCATTAGACGAAGTGATAATGCGCAGGAGGGACGCTTATTTAGACACGAATACAGGGTTTTTTCTTGCCTCTTGGGGTGCACGTAATTGCCGGGTGTTCCTTGAGTGTTCAGTGTGTAAAAAATTTTAGTTTTGTTAATGGCAGAACTCGGTTAGGAGTCTGGTTGTAATGCTACCTCGTCTCCGGCTTATTCCTCTTTTTTCTTTTTAATTCGTTGTTGCATTACTTTATGGAAATTACTTGTTACTCTTGCATAAGTTATACTGAGACAACATGGGAGATTGACTACTTAACGCCCGACTGTATACAACAACAGAGTTTGATAACAGATGAAAACGTATAAGAAAAATATCTACTACCTGTCAAAATATTTGTACATAAATTTTTTATTTAATTATAGTAAACACCACTGGTTATATTTATATTAAAAAATAGAGAACATTGAAATGAAGCTACAGCTGCAGTATATAAAATATATACAAGGGTACTTACAATTTCTTTTTAATTCTTGTAAATTAAATGTAAAATACATACTGCTCTTTTAATTCTATTACATAATTTTTAAATAACCATTTATTCTGTATTTAGGTTGCGTAAATTTTAATTATATTCCTAGCATCTGACAAATGAGACATTTAAATGAATATATCTGGAGATTAATGATATTGAATACTAGTAATTTTCACAAAATTAAATTTACTATTATTAAGTAATAAATAAATACTTAAGTAAATTGTTCCTAAAATAATAATTTATCAATACCAGTCAGAGTTAATATTTTAGTAAACTTAATAAATAAAAAAGTATAAAGTCGAAAGTTTTAATTAGAAAAAAAAATTATATTGATAAAACATTTGATTTTTCGTTATCCTGTCGAAATAAGAACCTTCTCACAACTAAGGAAAAACTTTATTCGCGATAAGAAAAAAAAAGAAAATTATGAATCAATGCAAACTTTAACTAAATGAAATCCTTTAAAATAGAATTCCGCAAAGTTTAATGCAGTTAGAAACTTAGTACAAGAGCTAAACTATTCTCAGTACGCTGCTCGAATTTCCTATATGCAAGATTAATTCAATTCCCGTTGGGTCTATATAGGTATCTATGAAACATTGAAAAAAATGCATTTCTTAAATAATAAAAAGATAAGTGAAAGAAATGTTAAAAAATGTTGGTCCGAAAGTTGAGTAAAAAATAAAGGATCTCTTTCTCTGATACCCTAAGGCCACATCAACAGTGCGAAGCGAAAAGTTTTATCATTCCGCGCGAAGAAAAACGAGGAGCGAACGTGAACCAGCGGTTTTCCTTGTGGTTCGAGGCGTTTTCAGGAAAGTTCGAGGCTGTACGCTAGAATAGAGGCGATGATTTAATGCACCCGGAAATGGCTATCGATTTTCCTCCCAAAACTTTGTAAAACCGCGTGGGCATTAAACAACAAAAAAAGAACGAAAGGAAAAAAAAAGAATCCTGGTGTGCAATAAAATACGGATGAAAGGGAACGGGATGAGGGTTAAGAAGTTGGCCCGAGAGAGAAAATGTCCTTTAAACGCATTATCATTTAAAATGAAGCGTAAGATCCTCTTAAGCCGCGTTACACTAACACAATTTTACGCAGATGCGGGCTATAAACTTAAGTAATTTCAGGTAAAATAATTGTTTGATAGTAAAACTAGAGGGAACTAATATCCTCCGTGGAGAGGAAAAAAAATGGTTTTTTCGATGGCAGCTGGAATGTCCCTCATCTACGAGGTAATCGAAATCGTGACTAGAAAATAGAACTGACGCGTACCATTCGCAAATATTCTGATCCCTGGAATTTCGAAAAGAAATGTTTTTCTATTATAAAAGGATAGACTTAATCATTCTTGCGATTTATTCGTTCAGCGAAATAGTAGATTATTAACGATAATATCTGCCAATTTATCATACACATCTAAGTAGAAAATATTTTTAATCTCGAAGAAGAAGAAAAAGTACGAAGAAGGGAAACTAATCTCCAACGACGATTTCCAACCTGTAACGGAATCTCATCTCCCGTATCAAGCGAGGCAGGAAAATCGTAGTCGGGTGTGCACGCCGGGGAAAGCCAGCGATACGTAAAAAGTCTCGAGGCACACGACAAGGCGCATAACGTCTCATTGGCCAACACCGTGAAAGATCCATCGGAGCGTATGTGGGCCACCGTGATTTATCCTCCCTTACGAAGAACTCTGAAGGTAAACATCGCGTGCTACTAACTGAGGCGCATGCGTACACCTCTCGGAGGAGGGACGGAAAATGGACGACATCCAATCGGAGTGAGCTACTCGGAAGATGGCCGACCTCGACGATTTAATCAATACGCGCACTCGGCCTTCGCGAGGGTGAGGGACGCGGGTAATGTTTGTTCTTTCCTTGCTCTTCCTCGTTGCACCTCTCTCCCTCTCGTCCTCTCACCCTCTCACCCGCTCACCCTCTATCTCTTTTTTTAAGTCGGCGCGTGTCACTTGCTAGTTTTCATTAGACGAAGTGATAATGCGCAGGAGGGACGCTTATTTAGACACGAATACAGGTTTTTTTCTTGCCTCTTGGGGTGCACGTAATTGCCGGGTGTTCCTTGAGTGTTCAGTGTGTAAAAAATTTTAGTTTTGTTAATGGCAGAACTCGGTTAGGAGTCTGGTTGTAATGCTACCTCGTCTCCGGCTTATTCCTCTTTTTTCTTTTTAATTCGTTGTTGCATTACTTTATGGAAATTACTTGTTACTCTTGCATAAGTTATACTGAGACAACATGGGAGATTGACTACTTAACGCCCGACTGTATACAACAACAGAGTTTGATAACAGATGAAAACGTATAAGAAAAATATCTTCTACCTGTCAAAATATTTGTACATAAATTTTTTATTTAATTATAGTAAACACTACTGGTTATATTTATATTAAAAAATAGAGAACATTGAAATGAAGCTACAGCTGCAGTATATAAAATATATACAAGGGTACTTACAATTTCTTTTTAATTCTTGTAAATTAAATGTAAAATACATACTGCTCTTTTAATTCTATTACATAATTTTTAAATAACCATTTATTCTGTATTTAGGTTGCGTAAATTTTAATTATATTCCTAGCATCTGACAAATGAGACATTTAAATGAATATATCTGGAGATTAATGATATTGAATACTAGTAATTTTCACAAAATTAAATTTACTATTATTAAGTAATAAATAAATACTTAAGTAAATTGTTCCTAAAATAATAATTTATCAATACCAGTCAGAGTTAATATTTTAGTAAACTTAATAAATAAAAAAGTATAAAGTCGAAAGTTTTAATTAGAAAAAAAAATTATATTGATAAAACATTTGATTTTCGTTATCCTGTCGAAATAAGAACCTTCTCACAACTAAGGAAAAACTTTATTCGCGATAAGAAAAAAAAAAGAAAATTATGAATCAATGCAAACTTTAACTAAATGAAATCCTTTAAAATAGAATTCCGCAAAGTTTAATGCAGTTAGAAACTTAGTACAAGAGCTAAACTATTCTCAGTACGCTGCTCGAATTTCCTATATGCAAGATTAATTCAATTCCCGTTGGGTCTATATAGGTATCTATGAAACATTGAAAAAAATGCATTTCTTAAATAATAAAAAGATAAGTGAAAGAAATGTTAAAAAATGTTGGTCCGAAAGTTGAGTAAAAAATAAAGGATCTCTTTCTCTGATACCCTAAGGCCACATCAACAGTGCGAAGCGAAAAGTTTTATCATTCCGCGCGAAGAAAAACGAGGAGCGAACGTGAACCAGCGGTTTTCCTTGTGGTTCGAGGCGTTTTCAGGAAAGTTCGAGGCTGTACGCTAGAATAGAGGCGATGATTTAATGCACCCGGAAATGGCTATCGATTTTCCTCCCAAAACTTTGTAAAACCGCGTGGGCATTAAACAACAAAAAAAGAACGAAAGGAAAAAAAAAAGAATCCTGGTGTGCAATAAAATACGGATGAAAGGGAACGGGATGAGGGTTAAGAAGTTGGCCCGAGAGAGAAAATGTCCTTTAAACGCATTATCATTTAAAATGAAGCGTAAGATCCTCTTAAGCCGCGTTACACTAACACAATTTTACGCAGATGCGGGCTATAAACTTAAGTAATTTCAGGTAAAATAATTGTTTGATAGTAAAACTAGAGGGAACTAATATCCTCCGTGGAGAGGAAAAAAAATGGTTTTTTCGATGGCAGCTGGAATGTCCCTCATCTACGAGGTAATCGAAATCGTGACTAGAAAATAGAACTGACGCGTACCATTCGCAAATATTCTGATCCCTGGAATTTCGAAAAGAAATGTTTTTCTATTATAAAAGGATAGACTTAATCATTCTTGCGATTTATTCGTTCAGCGAAATAGTAGATTATTAACGATAATATCTGCCAATTTATCATACACATCTAAGTAGAAAATATTTTGGATCACGAAACTATAGTATGGGTAATGAAAAATTGAAGATACAAATACCTAAATCTATCAAAATGCAAGTAACATATCTGTATTTGGTTTCATTGAAATACTGTAGGTGGCTTGTTGGATACCGTCCAAGTAAAGGAATCCATTCGGTTGGCTCACCGCGTATCTGCCCTATCCTAAATCTTAATTTTGCGTTCCTTGAATACCACGCGATAACAATTATTTGCGATCAATCGATTATATTATTATCGTTTATTTATTTATTTATTATTAATCGGGCGCATATTTGAATTGTACAAATAATACAATAAGTAAATAAATAATTCTCTTAAATATACAGAGACTAGGGTTTTTCGAATGTAAAGTGTATATTTTCTAGATAAAATTAAAAATAAACATTATTAAAAGGTAAACATCTTCCATTATAGTAACATCGAGTTCTTTGAAATGCTAGATAACATTTCCAATAAAAATTAAATTATGCTTATCAATGACAATAGCGGTCCGTTTTATCATCCAAGATAAATATCCACTCGAAATCTTATATACTAAACTTTGATCATCGTTTCGTGCTTCACGACCTTATTCTCGGTATAGCTATATATTGTAATATTTATTAATAATATAAAGTTTCGATGTATTATTCATCCATTGCAATTTGTATTGACGCTTAATCGACCTTCGATGAGAATTAACACCCACTTATTATTGTCACTCTTAAAGTTTACTCCACCGTAAGTACGCATTGCGTTTAATAGATTTATATACTCGATAACTGGCATAAACAAGACAGTATTTTTTGTATTATCGATTCTACCTGTTGTTTCGTCTACCTTACAATCTGACAAGGAAACACAGAAAGTCAATTAAAGTAATTAGAACGCAGCTGTGCATTTTTTGCATTTCATTTATATAAACAAACATCTTGCTAAAAATGCTCTCAAGATAAATATCGCATGAATACCATTAAATAGATCGCGATTTATGAAATAATCTTATAATTCTAAACTTTTGAAATATATTACATATCTTGTATAGAAAACTTGATACGTATTGTGCAATTCAGCTAATACTTACATCATGCGAATAGTTATTCATTAGAATCAATTTTAAAAATTATTCAGATATCTCATATCAAAATTACGAAAAGTATTTTCTCACTCATAACTAGTCTGTCAGGGCTAATAATGGGGTCGAAAATGGGTGGGTCACTATAATAAAAATCAAAACATTTTATAAAATATTATTTGGATAAAAACTGACTATATCACCAAATATAACCAGTAAGTCTTGAATTAATGGTTAAGACATTGTTTCATTCGTTAATTTCAAAACATTCAGTTTTCTTAGAGAATTTTCTTCACATTTATACTACTTATTTTTGGGCGTTACACATTTTTCATTACTTTATGACATGTAAACTTTCTTAAAAGATGCTCTGTGCAAGCCGTCCTTGAAATTTTCCACATAATTATGTTACGAAAAGAATTTAATTTAAAGCTTACCTTAAAAGAGATTAAAATAACAAATATTTACGGATGTGATAAATATAAACAAACTTTGAAACGTAATAAGCAAATTGTTATTTTTTGATAATTATTTTTAAGTATAAATAGAAATAAACTAATAACTAGGAAATTAAATGTAATAATATATATAAATAAATGTAATTTAAGAAAATGAAAAAATTAAGAGAAAGTATTTTTAATTAAATTTATAATTCAGAATGTTGAAAAAAGTGCAGTAATGTGATAAACTTATATAAGTATATTTATATAAGGTCACCTATATTGATGAGAATGATTGTAAAAAATAAAGGATCTCTTTTCTGATATACCACTAAGCGAAAAGTTTTATCATTCCGCGCGAAGAAAAACGAGGAGCGAACGTGAACCAGCGGTTTTCCTTGTGGTTCGAGGCGTTTTCAGGAAAGTTCGAGGCTGTACGCTAGAATAGAGGCGATGATTTAATGCACCCGGAAATGGCTATCGATTTTCCTCCCAAAACTTTGTAAAACCGCGTGGGCATTAAACAACAAAAAAAGAACGAAAGGAAAAAAAAAGAATCCTGGTGTGCAATAAAATACGGATGAAAGGGAACGGGATGAGGGTTAAGAAGTTGGCCCGAGAGAGAAAATGTCCTTTAAACGCATCATTTAAAATGAAGCGTAAGATCCTCTTAAGCCGCGTTACACTAACACAATTTTACGCAGATGCGGGCTATAAACTTAAGTAATTTCAGGTAAAATAATTGTTTGATAGTAAAACTAGAGGGAACTAATATCCTCCGTGGAGAGGAAAAAAAATGGTTTTTTCGATGGCAGCTGGAATGTCCCTCATCTACGAGGTAATCGAAATCGTGACTAGAAAATAGAACTGACGCGTACCATTCGCAAATATTCTGATCCCTGGAATTTCGAAAAGAAATGTTTTTCTATTATAAAAGGATAGACTTAATCATTCTTGCGATTTATTCGTTCAGCGAAATAGTAGATTATTAACGATAATATCTGCCAATTTATCATACACATCTAAGTAGAAAATATTTTGGATCACGAAACTATAGTATGGGTAATGAAAAATTGAAGATACAAATACCTAAATCTATCAAAATGCAAGTAACATATCTGTATTTGGTTTCATTGAAATACTGTAGGTGGCTGTTGGATACCGTCAAGTAAAGGAATCCATTCGGTTGGCTCACCGCGTATCTGCCCTATCCTAAATCTTAATTTGCGTTCCTTGAATACCACGCGATAACAATTATTTGCGATCAATCGATTATATTATTATCGTTTATTTATTTATTTATTATTAATCGGGCGCATATTTGAATTGTACAAATAATACAATAAGTAAATAAATAATTCTCTTAAATATACAGAGACTAGGGTTTTTTCGAATGTAAAGTGTATATTTTCTAGATAAAATTAAAAATAAACATTATTAAAAGGTAAAACATCTTCCATTATAGTAACATCGAGTTCTTTGAAATGCTAGATAACATTTCCAATAAAAATTAAATTATGCTTATCAATGACAATAGCGGTCCGTTTTATCATCCAAGATAAATATCCACTCGAAATCTTATATACTAAACTTTGATCATCGTTTCGTGCTTCACGACCTTATTCTCGGTATAGCTATATATTGTAATATTTATTAATAATATAAAGTTTCGATGTATTATTCATCCATTGCAATTTGTATTGACGCTTAATCGACCTTCGATGAGAATTAACACCCACTTATTATTGTCACTCTTAAAGTTTACTCCACCGTAAGTACGCATTGCGTTTAATAGATTTATATACTCGATAACTGGCATAAACAAGACAGTATTTTTTGTATTATCGATTCTACCTGTTGTTTCGTCTACCTTACAATCTGACAAGGAAACACAGAAAGTCAATTAAAGTAATTAGAACGCAGCTGTGCATTTTTTGCATTTCATTTATATAAACAAACATCTTGCTAAAAATGCTCTCAAGATAAATATCGCATGAATACCATTAAATAGATCGCGATTTATGAAATAATCTTATAATTCTAAACTTTTGAAATATATTACATATCTTGTATAGAAAACTTGATACGTATTGTGCAATTCAGCTAATACTTACATCATGCGACTAGTTATTCATTAGAATCAATTTTAAAAATTATTCAGATATCTCATATCAAAATTACGAAAAGTATTTTCTCACTCATAACTAGTCTGTCAGGGCTAATAATGGGGTCGAAAATGGGTGGGTCACTATAATAAAAATCAAAACATTTTATAAAATACTATTTGGATAAAAACTGACTATATCACCAAATATAACCAGTAAGTCTTGAATTAATGGTTAAGACATTGTTTCATTCGTTAATTTCAAAACATTCAGTTTTCTTTAGAGAATTTTCTTCACATTTATACTACTTATTTTTGGGCGTTACACATTTTTCATTACTTTATGACATGTAAACTTTCTTAAAAGATGCTCTGTGCAAGCCGTCCTTGAAATTTTCCACATAATTATGTTACGAAAAGAATTTAATTTAAAGCTTACCTTAAAAGAGATTAAAATAACAAATATTTACGGATGTGATAAATATAAACAAAACTTTGAAACGTAATAAGCAAATTGTTATTTTTTGATAATTATTTTTAAGTATAAATAGAAATAAACTAATAACTAGGAAATTAAATGTAATAATATATATAAATAAATGTAATTTAAGAAAATGAAAAAATTAAGAGAAAGTATTTTTAATTAAATTTATAATTCAGAATGTTGAAAAAAGTGCAGTAATGTGATAAACTTATATAAGTATATTTATATAAGGTCACCTATATTGATGAGAATGATTGTCATATTTTTTCTGGTCCAAGATAAACTATGTTTGTTAAAATACACAGCAATAAACTTTCCGTTGAATGCATAATAACAATTGATTTACTGCCTTTAGCATTCTTCACCGAGGCACGGAAGAAAATTGGAAATTTTGAGATACAAATCACTTACTAAAAAGTACATTAGCTTATACACACATTTATATAGAAGCAAACTTGCGATACACTATCGATAAAATATTTTATTTATAATAGCTGTACGAATAATCCTGCAATAGATTAAAACTTTTTTTAATTTTTGAAAATTGTAGAAATCTGCAAAGGAAATAGTGTAAACAAAGTGGTGTAATTTGTATAGAAGAATTTCCATGTAACTAACAACAAACTCCTTGTCACGTTGAAATTCCATCGGATAAACCACACGCACCGGAAATACCTCAGTGTTACCGGTATTGATTTGCCATCACTTTCAGATGACGGTGGGTGTGCGAGGTCGGGCCTCCACCCCCGGGGACGCAACGTCCTAAGGGTAGTCACGAGCATGCGTGATAAGAGTCAAGCTGGTCCAGAGGTACAACCGACTCTGCCTGGCCTCGATCAGTCTGGCGTAGCCCTCGTACGGGCTAGGTTCTTGCACAAATCACATCGACAAACGATCTAAGGTACGGATTTGTATTATTATCATACATTTTTTACTTTTTTTATTTTTATTGGTTAATTTTAAAAATATTAAGTTCGTCCACATGATTTTCGGTGTAAAAATATTTTTTTAATATAAATTTCAAAGATTACCCAATTTATTTTTAAAATCTAAGTTCTAGTCAATTTTCATAAATAAATACTTGACTACCGTTTTTAATTGTATTTTTTTATGAAATACAATCAATAGTTCGATTCTATAATTTTTACGCTATACATTGTATTGATTAAATAATGTTTTACTACACGGAGAGAAATATCTCATAAAAATTGTAAGTAATTTCAGGGGAAATTTTACCATGAAGTCTTGTAAACGTGGGACGTTCTGCATTCATTGCAATTTTTACCATGAACTTCTTGTAATTTTTCCCCCGATATCTTAGTATAGGCAAAAGTAGCGCTTGGACCGTAAGAAAAAATTTGTTCGTACCGACTCTTCTAAGTTTCTCCCTCTCAAGATAACGCGCGCGCACGTGATTTAGAATGCAGAGGTTAAATGTATACGCCGAACCGATCGCCGGCCGGTGTACGTATACAGTGTCTATTCGATGCGGTTATATTCAACGAAATCCAGTTCTGTGTAAAACCTTGCTGCATATTTCTAACAACTTTTTACAGATATGTAAGTATTTTATATTCATGAGAAAATTGAAGTAATGTACAGTAAGGAGTAAGTAATGTACACTTCAGTTAAACTTTCTATTCAAAAGTTACATTGATATAAATAAATTATACACAAATCAATATGGTGAGAAAATACGTTTTACAAAGAGCTGCAACATTAATACGTAAAACTTTAATTTTATAGGAAAGGAGAGCTTGGCCGATCGGTCATTAAAATGTAAGTGTCGAATATTTCTACAGCGATACATTTCTAACCTATAATTTGTACCATTTCAATGCTGCATTGTTTATGTTCAGGATATTTACAATTTGTTGATGCAAAGTGCGGATGGCAAATCAATTTTGAAGCAGTATATAAATATATATATTCAATAAATAATACTTCATCAATGTGAATTATTTCTACACCCATTTACTATTTTAAAATAAATCTATAATTTTTAATAAATCTATTCATTATAAATTTGATTAATTAAAATTTTTTATTGCCTCAAAGTATTTGTTATTAATATATATGTACGTAATGAAACAATATAAATATTTATTATATCTATACTTGTTTATTAATTTGAAGTAAATGTTATAACTCTTAACGCTATTGATGTAGATTATGTTTCGCTTTAATTTTTTCGGTTAGGTAATTTTTACCAGGAAGTTCCTGGTAAAAATTACTGAAACGTCAAGACGTCCCACGTTTACAAGACTTCATGGTAAAATTTCCCCTGAAATTACTTACAATTTTTATGAGATATTTCTCTCCGTGTACTATATACATTTGACTGGTACAAGCTACCAATATTTTATTGTTCTCTTATATACGCTATTAAATGTACGAAGTGTGTAGTATTGTTATTGAAAAATGTATAACATAATACAGTATTTATATTTATTCGTAAGAAGTCAGTGTCTCAAAATGAAGCAATTTCATTAATCATAAACTACAAACTGCGTGCATCAATAATTTTTTAATTACTGTTAATAATAAATGAAACAATTTTTTAAAATTCGCTTTATTATTTAAACAGTGTACAAGTGACAGTCCAACTTCCAGAAGAAATGTTAATATTGGGCATGTCGGTGTATCAACAACGTGTTTCCACACTTTGGAGCAGCAAAAGAAAAAATGACAATGGTTCGAACATCGGAGTTACTTAAATGTAATGGAGTGCGCCATTTATCCACTCAGCACCCCGATTAACTTCTTAATTTATATTATTGTAAGCGACATAATTATTTTTAATATATAACGAGTAGGTTACAATACGGAGTAAATATCCTTTTTTACAAGAGTGGTGTACAAAATGGAAAAAGTGTGAGGAGTCTAAAAAACGCGGTAGCGCATGAATTTACATATCCCATAGCATTAGATCATGGATCCGGAATTCTCAAATCTGGAGCTCGAAACATAACATGTATTCGTTTCGGATTTAATTGCATTTGGGTAGTATTTCTTTAATACGTAAAAGCGCTTCGATAATATTTTATTGTTAAAGGAGGTTTGCTGTCTCGAGCACCTTTCGATTACTTATAGTTAACTACGTCGCTATATACTGGCAAAATGTTTTTCTGTATATATAAATTGTAAATGTATATAAGAGCGATTTACTTAATTTTCAATGAAGATACAGGGTGATTGTGTACATCATATACATGTATTATAAATTATTATGTGCAAAAAATTCAATTTGGCTATATTATTAAGGACGTTTGTTATATTGCTAATAAAATTATGAGAATATCTTCAATATAATTATCTATATAGTTAGATATAATTTGCTTCTAGGCTTAAGACTTATCCATTGTGCCAGGTTCACGTGACGTAGCTTCAATTGCAAATTTTATCAAATTATATTAATAATAATAAATTTTTTATTTTAACAAATTCATTTATTATAATAATAATTATTTTGTATCAAAAGGTGAAAATTATAATACTGTCTATAAGAATGTTAAAGAATTTGTATTAGGCGTCAAGTTAATTAAATAATTTGTTGTACTCCTCGTCAAAATAAATTTCTATACTACGACAGGGAACCGGCAAGTGTGAACTATGTGTATTATGCAACTAAACGACATGAATCCGGGCCGCGATATATAAGCGTGACGATAAATAATACTTTAAGTTCAGCGTTTGCAAGATTATTATTAAATCTATCTTGTATCTTAAGAAAAGAAAAGAAACCAACAAAATCAACGTCTTCCAAGTAATCTAAGAAGTCAGTGTCTCAAAATGAAGCAATTTCATTAATCATAAACTACAAACTGCGTGCATCAATAATTTTTTAATTACTGTTAATAATAAATGAAACAATTTTTTAAAATTCGCTTTATTATTTAAACAGTGTACAAGTGACAGTCCAACTTCCAGAAGAAATGTTAATATTGGGCATGTCGGTGTATCAACAACGTGTTTCCACACTTTGGAGCAGCAAAAGAAAAAATGACAATGGTTCGAACATCGGAGTTACTTAAATGTAATGGAGTGCGCCATTTATCCACTCAGCACCCCGATTAACTTCTTAATTTATATTATTGTAAGCGACATAATTATTTTTAATATATAACGAGTAGGTTACAATACGGAGTAAATATCCTTTTTTACAAGAGTGGTGTACAAAATGGAAAAAGTGTGAGGAGTCTAAAAAACGCGGTAGCGCATGAATTTACATATCCCATAGCATTAGATCATGGATCCGGAATTCTCAAATCTGGAGCTCGAAACATAACATGTATTCGTTTCGGATTTAATTGCATTTGGGTAGTATTTCTTTAATACGTAAAAGCGCTTCGATAATATTTTATTGTTAAAGGAGGTTTGCTGTCTCGAGCACCTTTCGATTACTTATAGTTAACTACGTCGCTATATACTGGCAAAATGTTTTTCTGTATATATAAATTGTAAATGTATATAAGAGCGATTTACCTTAATTTTCAATGAAGATACAGGGTGATTGTGTACATCATATACATGTATTATAAATTATTATGTGCAAAAAATTCAATTTGGCTATATTATTAAGGACGTTTGTTATATTGCTAATAAAATTATGAGAATATCTTCAATATAATATCTATATAGTTAGATATAATTTGCTTCTAGGCTTAAGACTTATCCATTGTGCCAGGTTCACGTGACGTAGCTTCAATTGCAATTTTATCAAATTATATTAATAATAATAAATTTTTTATTTTAACAACATTCATTTATTATAATAATAATTATTTTGTATCAAAAGGTGAAAATTATAATACTGTCTATAAGAATGTTAAAGAATTTGTATTAGGCGTCAAGTTAATTAAATAATTTTGTTGTACTCTCGTCAAAAATAAATTTCTATACTACGACAGGTGAACCCGGCAAGTGTGAACTATGTGTGTATTATGCAATAAACGACATTGAATCCGGGCGCGATGTGCAAAGTCGACGATCAATTATATAATTTGTCGTGCATTCGCGATATATAAGCGTGACGATAAATAATACTTTAAGTTCAGCGTTTGCAAGATTATTATTAAAATCTATCTTGTATCTTAAGAAAAGAAAAGAAAACCAACAAAATCAACGTCTTCCAAGTAATCTAATAAGTGAGAAAAACGCTCACGCGTTTGAACTAATCTAAGCAAATGTTTATTTAAAAATTTATCTATAAGAATAAACGAGCGTATGAAAGGGACGAATGAAAATGGAATCACATTGTTTTGTATCAAGAGAAATTGTTGAGAGAGTATGTAAGAAATGCATGATTTTGATTTACGGCAATCAATAAAAAGTTGTGACGCGACAATAAAATGTAGCTTATAGAAACGCGCTTTTGAGCGAATTATTTTAATTGCGTTTTGTTAAATTTTCGATTAATACATTTTAATACTAAGATATATTAAATTTAAGAAAAGTAAATACAAAAATATTAACTACCGCTGTTGCAGACAATAATTAATACGATAAGAGAATCATTGATATAATAATAAGTGACTTATAACAATTCTACACGTATTTCAACTTGTATATGAAATTTTAATATCGATCCCGAGAAACTACAAAATTTAATCTTAATAATTAAAAAACTGTTCTACATATAATTTTTGTATTGTTTCAAAACATAATTATATGGATTATGGTTTGTGTAACATAAATATAAATAAAAGACAGTAAATCAAAAAATCTTTATATATATCTTATATAAATATCTTTTGCGTTATCCGACGATAAAGTTCCTTTTCTGTTTACTAGCATTGTTAATAAAAACATAAATAAATAAATGCACCAAATATTATGTTGATTGGCAGTAAAAATTATTTTGAGTTTAATAAAACTTATTGCCCAACGTGAAGTAAATGATTATTAACGAGTTTGCATTTAGATGATTATTAGTAATGATTAGTTTATCGGACGGTGATTTTCTGAGCTAACCTTACTGACGTTATCAAGATCAGCGATTTAGTATGAAATATCGCAAATCGAACTTTTCGATAACAGGTTAATGTCATATATTAACGCCGATTACTCGTTCGCGTCAGTCGTAGCCTTTAATCCGTCAATTCATTAAACTCTTTCATTATCCAGAAGTAGTACAATTTCCAAGTATCGCTTTTAATTTGATAAGGTGAGTCTATTGCTATACATGTAATTTTTTGAATTAAGTAAAATGGTGATATTAGTTTTTAATTGCAATAAGTTTCATGTGTTTTAAAACTTAATTTCAATTTTTATAAACATTCAAAGCATCTTAAACATAGGATTTAAGTATTAAAATGCAAAAACCACAAATAATTCTTTCAAATTTAATATTTATTTTTATTTGCAGTTTTTCAAAAGTTTAAAAATCAAATACCTAATATAAATTTGAAATAATAGTTACAGTAAAAAATGATCTATTTCTTACTAATATTGTATAAAAATATAAACGTTTAATTTTAATAAAATAAAAAATGTTTATTATAAACTTTGTGAATATAATTATAATCTAAAATTTGAATTAATATAGATTCAAGTTAATTAAATAATTTTGTTGTACTCTCGTCAAAAATAAATTTCTATACTACGACAGGTGAACCCGGCAAGTGTGAACTATGTGTGTATTATGCAATAAACGACATTGAATCCGGGCGCGATGTGCAAAGTCGACGATCAATTAATATAATTTGTCGTGCATTCGCGATATATAAGCGTGACGATAAATAATACTTTAAGTTCAGCGTTTGCAAGATTATTATTAAATCTATCTTGTATCTTAAGAAAAGAAAAGAAACCAACAAAATCAACGTCTTCCAAGTAATCTAATAAGTGAGAAAAAACGCTCACGCGTTTGAACTAATCTAAGCAAATGTTTATTTAAAAATTTATCTATAAGAATAAACGAGCGTATGAAAGGGACGAATGAAAATGGAATCACATTGTTTTGTATCAAGAGAAATTGTTGAGAGAGTATGTAAAGAAATGCATGATTTTGATTTACGGCAATCAATAAAAAAGTTGTGACGCGACAATAAAATGTAGCTTATAGAAACGCGCTTTTGAGCGAATTATTTTAATTGCGTTTTGTTAAATTTTCGATTAATACATTTTAATACTAAGATATATTAAATTTAAGAAAAGTAAATACAAAAATATTAACTACCGCTGTTGCAGACAATAATTAATACGATAAGAGAATCATTGATATAATAATAAGTGACTTATAACAATTCTACACGTATTTCAACTTGTATATGAAATTTTAATATCGATCCCGAGAAACTACAAAATTTAATCTTAATAATTAAAAAATGTTCTACATATAATTTTTGTATTGTTTCAAAACATAATTATATGGATTATGGTTTGTGTAACATAAATATAAATAAAAGACAGTAAATCAAAAAATCTTTATATATATCTTTATATAAATATCTTTTGCGTTATCCGACGATAAAGTTCCTTTTCTGTTTACTAGCATTGTTAATAAAAACATAAATAAATAAATGCACCAAATATTATGTTGATTGGCAGTAAAAATTATTTTGAGTTTAATAAAACTTATTGCCCAACGTGAAGTAAATGATTATTAACGAGTTTGCATTTTAGATGATTATTAGTAATGATTAGTTTATCGGACGGTGATTTTCTGAGCTAACCTTACTGACGTTATCAAGATCAGCGATTTAGTATGAAATATCGCAAATCGAACTTTTCGATAACAGGTTAATGTCATATATTAACGCCGATTACTCGTTCGCGTCAGTCGTAGCCTTTAATCCGTCAATTCATTAAACTCTTTCATTATCCAGAAGTAGTACAATTTCCAAGTATCGCTTTTAATTTGATAAGGTGAGTCTATTGCTATACATGTAATTTTTTGAATTAAGTAAAATGGTGATATTAGTTTTTAATTGCAATAAGTTTCATGTGTTTTAAAACTTAATTTCAATTTTTATAAACATTCAAAGCATCTTAAACATAGGATTTAAGTATTAAAATGCAAAAACCACAAATAATTCTTTCAAATTTAATATTTATTTTTATTTGCAGTTTTTCAAAAGTTTAAAAATCAAATACCTAATATAAATTTGAAATAATAGTTACAGTAAAAAATGATCTATTTCTTACTAATATTGTATAAAAATATAAACGTTTAATTTTAATAAAATAAAAAATGTTTATTATAAACTTTGTGAATATAATTATAATCTAAAATTTGAATTAATATAGATTCAAGTTAATAAAAAATGTTCTAGGTAAATATATTCATAAATGCAAATTATTTTCGTGTATCACATCGTAAGGTTTGTTATAACAAGTGTTCGGATATCGTGCAAAAAAATACCGCAAATCGAAGGCGCCATTTGATTATCAATCATCTTTATGATTCTAGGCTTATTTGATTAAGAAAATCAAGCGTTCATTACGACAATGATATCCGCGGGAAAGCTCATTCTTGTGTCGATACACGAGCTGTGAACACCTAAGTATTTTTGAATAAATTTTGTTTCGCACGTGTTTTTAAAGATTCTATTAAATTCATAGTAATAAGTAGTGAAATTGAAATAAGGAAAAAGTGTTTGGTGAGTGAATAATTGTAATTCCATTAGCCAATGTTATTTTAAATAATAAAAATAGGATATTATATAATTATTTTAAAATTCTATAATTCATTTTTTATTACAGATCTATCTCATAATGCTACTTTTAAAAAATAAGATATATATAAAAAATTTATAAACATCTAAGTAAATGTTATAATCTTGGTTCTGACCTAAAGTAAAATAAATACCAAATTTTTCAAATTGTAAATCAGCTACGTTAATATTAGTTTAACATTTGGCATATCATTATAACATGTAAAATTACTTATCCTAATAAAAGAGTTACATTGAAAAGTAGGGGAGAAATATTACAACTTTTAGATAGAATTTAATTAAAAGTTACTGTTCTTATGATAGGTAATTAATAAAAGTACGCGCCTTGTATAATTAGTCGCATAGTTCTCTGTATAAAATTAATTTTCAACTGCGATATTATTTATATATTAATTTTGTACAGTAAGAATGCCATATTTTAACACAGTCAGTAGAATCCTTATCAAATCTTATAACTATAAATTAAAAAATTGTTTTTATTAATTTTCAGACGATGTCGAAGCAAATTTGTATTCTTCTCCTCGGTCTAGTTGTGGTCGCTACTGGACATAAAGCCAGGTAATATATTAATAACATATTATAATTTTAAAATATAAAATTTTGCTTTCTTTACTGTTCTAAAGTTAAAATTAGCTATTTTATACTAATTTTTTAAAAATTTACCATTGTTAGCAAAAAACTGGCAACATGTAACATTTTTTAACGACAATTGGCTATATATTACAAAACTTAAAGAATAAACCGTAATAATAATAATCTTCTTTTAATTATAATTGTGAAAGAAATTTTGTTTATATAATTTATTACATGGCGACATGAGTATTCAATTAACTATCAAGACATACTTATGAATCTTTTAAAAAAATGTTTGATCTCATATTGAAAAAGTCAATGATCAAAATTGATGAAACCACGTGAAGGTAAAAATGAAGAGCATGTATTTTTCCATTGACATTAACGTTAACCTCGCGACAGAATAAGAGTTTACGTATCGTGAAAAAGGCGCCAACTAATTATATACGGCTCTGTTTGCAGTTCGAGCTGTGCACACCTCTGCGGAACGGATTCTCCGATTATTTGTTCGGGGCCATGCGACGTCGATGCTTTGGTGATATCACGATTATACAATGATTACGGACGTGACCTCGTCGACACTTGTCTGACCCCCTGCGAGTGCAAAAACCATGAATTTGCTTACCAATCTGACAAACTTTGCGAAGTCATTCAAAGTTTAGCTATTGCCAAAGATTGCAAATGTGGTGCAGTTTGGAAAAAAAACTTAGCTAAGTGGAAAATTTCTCAACCTATCGAATTCGCAAGGAAGGACGTCGTTGAATACTTGGCTAACCGATCGGGTGCAAGGAAACTACAAAATCTTTTATTCAAAGCTGACCGAACGACTACTAATCCATGGGAAAATTGGTGCAAACACCAGTGCGCTGAAGGTCTAGGTGGTAGCGCTTGCTACTGCGATATTATTCCATAATTTTATATATCTTTTTTTGTCAGGCTAAATCTACCATCATTTTCTTAAATTTATTATGTCTACTAAAGAGTAAGGATACTCGCGACGAATTTTATGAAATATTCATCTTGTTTATATGTTTTTCTAAGCTTATATAAATATAAGAAAGAAATAATTATTCTCGTTTATAAAGTTTCTTTAAATTTAAACGAGAATATTTAATACATATTTCATTACTATAATCAATGTAAGGAATGTTAAAAAAAACTATTAGTACGATGTAACAACCAATCAAACTTTTACAAATCCATTACGCAAAATGACTGAAATTAATAATAATTATTGTAAAACAATTAATCAGTAATAATGATGTTCGAATTATAGAGAATAAATTACCGAGACGAAAATTTATTAAACGTAGTTTCATATTTACACGGTGATGAATTGTTTGCAAATTCATACAAATGTTTTAAAATACCAATTTGCGTTCAACAAATTTTCACTCGGTGACGCGCAACTACACAATTTTTAATAAGATGTATATTGTAAATCTCATATATGTATAATGATCGTAACGAACAATCATAGTGTAATAGTTATTAAGTTAGTAGATTTATATATAATCAGTTATTGATGAAGGTATATTATGTGTGTATGAAAGTTATCGACTGTTGGAAAAAAAGTAAGTTCATTACGAGTTGCCGATATGTTACCTACCTATGGGTATCCGACATACGCACAATTTATTAAATCTTGTTAACCAACAATATTAAACTATAAACATATTAAATAATTTTTATATCACATCAAAAGTATGAACAATTACATACATATAGTATCCACGGTCGATAACTAACACAGGTTTCACTATATTTTTTACCAGCAATAGAAGTAGAAAGCCATATTGATTATTTTGCTCAAAGACGCAACAGTTTCAGTATTAAAACGTACACTATCAAAGAAAAATAAGAAAATATACCGAATCTTTTTTAAGTAACTGCAAATAATAATAATTGTGTATCATTATCTCAATAATTTCTTCATAGTATGTAATATTGTTAGAATGTGAAATAATAAAATTGCTATACAAATAAAAAATTTTATACCATCAATTCGACACCCAGATGAAAAAAAAAGAACAAATTTAATAGTTCGTTAAACTTATAGAATTTACATACGGGCGATGTAACGAAAATACAAGTAGAAACTAGAGCAGCACGTAGAGTTTCCCATATAGGTAAAATAAATTTAACGTGTTTGGAATTATTAACACGCGTTTAACAATTTATTACCACCGCGACGCCGATTACTCAGGATATAAATTTAGTTTAAATTTTCCAGCAATTTAATTTCTCATATTTACACATGTGTCGAAAATATTAGTTAACTCGATATATGTATATACGAATAACAAAATCGAGCGTACCGCGATATGAAACATCTATTTTATTGTCATTTGATTAACTTCGGCGTATAGACATACACATAGAGATGAATATATATTTTCGAATAGATAAAATGTAGTTGCGCAAATGTCGATCACTGAAGTACAGGTTATAAATCAAATATATTGAATTGAAATGAAGTTAAAACAAACATTTAATCTTTTTGGAATAGTATCTTAATGATCATTAGACTGTTAAATTACATATACAATGTATATAATTAGGAATTGAGATTTTTTTAATTTCATCAACTATAATGAAATAACTAAATAAGATATCAATCTATTTTTAGACATTGAAATTGATTTAAAAAATAACGTAGATAATCCGCGTAGATATTATAATAAAAAAAAATACTTAAAAAAATGAAAAAACTTTGGAAATAATTATTATAAAAATATATACATACTTTTGTAAATAATATCAATTGTTTATGTACGTAACGTAAGAAATGTTTACACACGGAATTACGAGCAGAAAATTATGAAGGTATAATTTCCCACGGGATATGACAGTCTATCAAGAAAACTCAAAATTCTATTAGTCTCACTGATAGGTTCGCATCAGAGGCACTGATCGAGTTATTTGGTCATGCACGGTGTATCCCTTCGATGTCACACTTCTGGCTGCAATATAAAAGAGAAAGATTCTCCATGGGTTGTCAGTTCATAGTGTTTACTGCTCAAGAACAGTCGTGGTATACGCACCCGCCACCGGTGAACTTTCTCAAATACAAATAGGCAAGTATTCAACCCCAACTCTTTTGGAATACTTTGTATAAATTTTACTTTACAATTTTTATTTATAAAAAGTATTCTACTAAAAGTTGAGGTCGTATACTTGCCAACCTCTGCCTCGAATTTATTTCAATTTATCAGTTGTCTAGCTATTGTGTTTTTTTTTTGTTAAATTATTCCTTTAAATTATTAGAAAATTTGAATTATTTTTTGTAACAATAATTCTTAACCCAGCTTGCGCGATTTTATATTATTTTTCGACTCATTGAGAGTAATATTTTAGAATGCAATATGCGTATAGTCGGGATTCGTAAGTAAAACGCATACTGTGTATTTGACAGGGCCATTTATTCTCGGTCACTCTTTCGCTATAAAAGTACGGGATCGACCTGTAGCGCAGCATTTGTCGACTAGAGCAGCACGTAGAGTTTCCCATATAGGTAAAATAAATTTAACGTGTTTGGAATTATTAACACGCGTTTAACAATTTATTACCACCGCGACGCCGATTACTCAGGATATAAATTTAGTTTAAATTTTCCAGCAATTTAATTTCTCATATTTACACATGTGTCGAAAATATTAGTTAACTCGATATATGTATATACGAATAACAAAATCGAGCGTACCGCGATATGAAACATCTATTTTATTGTCATTTGATTAACTTCGGCGTATAGACATACACATAGAGATGAATATATATTTTCGAATAGATAAAATGTAGTTGCGCAAATGTCGATCACTGAAGTACAGGTTATAAATCAAATATATTGAATTGAAATGAAGTTAAAACAAACATTTAATCTTTTTGGAATAGTATCTTAATGATCATTAGACTGTTAAATTACATATACAATGTATATAATTAGGAATTGAGATTTTTTTAATTTCATCAACTATAATGAAATAACTAAATAAGATATCAATCTATTTTTAGACATTGAAATTGATTTAAAAAATAACGTAGATAATCCGCGTAGATATTATAATAAAAAAAAATACTTAAAAAAATGAAAAAACTTTGGAAATAATTATTATAAAAATATATACATACTTTTGTAAATAATATCAATTGTTTATGTACGTAACGTAAGAAATGTTTACACACGGAATTACGAGCAGAAAATTATGAAGGTATAATTTCCCACGGGATATGACAGTCTATCAAGAAAACTCAAAATTCTATTAGTCTCACTGATAGGTTCGCATCAGAGGCACTGATCGAGTTATTTGGTCATGCACGGTGTATCCCTTCGATGTCACACTTCTGGCTGCAATATAAAAGAGAAAGATTCTCCATGGGTTGTCAGTTCATAGTGTTTACTGCTCAAGAACAGTCGTGGTATACGCACCCGCCACCGGTGAACTTTCTCAAATACAAATAGGCAAGTATTCAACCCCAACTCTTTTTGGAATACTTTGTATAAATTTTACTTTACAATTTTTATTTATAAAAAGTATTCTACTAAAAGTTGAGGTCGTATACTTGCCAACCTCTGCCTCGAATTTATTTCAATTTATCAGTTGTCTAGCTATTGTGTTTTTTTTTTGTTAAATTATTCCTTTAAATTATTAGAAAATTTGAATTATTTTTTGTAACAATAATTCTTAACCCAGCTTGCGCGATTTTATATTATTTTTCGACTCATTGAGAGTAATATTTTAGAATGCAATATGCGTATAGTCGGGATTCGTAAGTAAAACGCATACTGTGTATTTGACAGGGCCATTTATTCTCGGTCACTCTTTCGCTATAAAAGTACGGGATCGACCTGTAGCGCAGCATTTGTCGACTTGTGGAGAACGTGAAAGCTCTTCTTCCGTCTACTTGAAACCAGGTAATGTTATATTTTAAAATGTAACACTCGACAAACATTTAGATTTAGTTTAGATCACTGGACTTTTTATAAAATAAATAAATAAAATAAAACAATATAAATATTTTTACTGGAAAATAGTTGTGACTATTAAAATTTAAAGATTAATAATAAATTTATTTAAAATTAATATGTTATTTTAAATATTAATTTTATATACTTTTAGTTATACTTACAGTTAACAATGTCTGGAGCTCGCGTTGTATTGGTACTTTTCGTAGTAATTGCCATTGCGATATTTAGCGTGGATGCTGCTTTCCGGAAACCACCATTCAATGGAAGCATCTTCGGCAAACGTGCTAATTCTGTTTCGGGTGTGTTACACTGTTATTCAAATGAAAATTAGTTTACAAATCTTATAATTTTTAGTTTTAAAAAAATAAAATTTTTTTGTGATTTTTTTCCAACAGATTGCGATGTTGCTAATCGCGCTATGGATGCTATTTGTGAAATAGCAAGAGACAACTGCAACGCCTGGTACACACATCTAGACTCCAACTGAAAATACACCGACTTTAACATCAATTAGATATAAAATGAACAAAAATAATAATAATTTCTATTTAATGCACCAACCCCTCGAGCTCTCTAATTAATGATAATCGTAACAATGCAATGTTAAGCTTGGATTAATAAAACAAATATTTCCTCATCATATTCCTTACCATTTATTTAAGGCGCTGCACTTTGATGATGTAACGATCTATGGATATAGGTTCTTATTAGTTAATAATAATACTATGTATGATTTGCTGTTGTTTTAATAAATATATATGGATTATTAATCAATATTTCAATTATTTTACCACTCCCAATAAGAATGTCAAAAATTATATTTCTTATTTTTATTTTCTACTTAAAATTTTATGATTTGTATTTAAAATAGAATTTTTAGAATACAATTTTTAATAATTAAACATCAGAATTATTTATATTTTTACGTTAATCTAATTCTAATATTAGTATAAATTGAAATAGTTTTTTTTAAATATAAAATCAACCTTTATATTAACATCTCTTTATTACATAAGATTAGCCACAACAAATTTTATTCAAAATTGTATACTACTGATAATACTTACACAAGTACTGATTAGCTGAATACATATAATCGTTTAAACTAAAAAATGAAAGTTGTCCAAATCGTAGGTGGAAAGTTATAACAAACATACATTTCAATACTCAATTTTTTAAATAACAATCGATGCTAGTACAGTATCTCTAAGGAAATCATTGTTGCGTCTTTAAACGCAAACTTCTTTACATTTATATAAAAGAAAAATCAATTTCCCATCATTCCATACTAATTTGTGAAGCTGTAAAAATATATTTATTTTATTCTAATTGAAAGTCCATTATATAATTAGAAAGCAAACTTTTCAATTATATATTTATAAATATTCTGTACTGAATACGGTTAACCAAGAATAAATCAATAAATAAATTACGTAAAGTTTTTAAAATGCATGACACGATATTGACATTAGGAAAGATAAGGGCTACAGGCGTACCCTGTTTTAAGTGAGAATACATAGTATGTGAAGAAAATATAAATAGAAAATGTTATTTCTGATTAAATAAATTAAAATAATACTGTTTAAAAATAACAATTGCATATTATGTCATTGCTCTTTTTAATACTCTCGTAATGATTATAATTCAAAGTGAAGTTTATCATTTAATCTATGATTATTTTTCTAATTTAAATAAATTAATTAAAGTATTATTATTGTTGTTAATTTATTTTTTAACGTATAAATTTATAAAGCTTTCATTTTGCTAAACATTAACTTTGAACAATATAAATACCCCTTTGACAATTCAATACAATCATAAAACACGAAATACGAGGCCTGTGGGATTTGAATAATGAACGTGAGTAAAATATATAATCACTCAAACGTTATAGTATATAAGGCTGAGCTTTTTCTCAGTCAAATTCAGTATTAATTTTGATCAAACAGAATGGTGAAACTAATAATTAAATATTGCTTTCTATCAGGTATAACTATATTATAACGTAAGCTTAACAATAAAAATATTTTTGTATAATCATTTGGTATTTTGCAGTTGCGTTAATTCTAGCACTTATAGCTATTTTCGGAGTAAAAAATGCTAACGCAGCCGATGAAGTGCCTGCGTTTTTCTTAAAAATTGCCAAAAATATTCCACGCATAGGACGAAGTGAAAAATACGACGATTTCTTTGATAAATCTGTAAAAGTTTAATTTCTTAATGATAGTTAAGTAGGTAAACTTATACATTATCCATTAAGTATTTTTCTGCTTTAGTCATATTCTAAGGAAGGATCATGGTACGGCAATGGTAATCCAGCAGTCGAAGTAACCAAAAGAAAAGTTGGATTCTCACCAGGTATATTAGAGTTTTAATATAATACCTAAAGTATTTTAGTTTGAAAAGGAAATAATAAGATAAAACAGCATATCAATTTTTGATTCATGTACTACTTAATAATTAACATTTGTAAAAGAAAGCGATACATATGGGTGGCAAAACTTTCCATTGGCAATTGAAGGACCTCCAGAATTATGGAGAACCCTAGCTGGTTATAGTCGTGATCCACTTTATAGAACAACAGATGAGTGAGTATATTATATATAAAATAACTATAAATAACAATTCAAAACTTACCAATTAATCATTTTAATTTTCAGCTTCAACAATGAATTATGGTCGCGCGATAAAAGAACAGGTGATCCGGAGTGAAGATCGGGAATCATAATAATTATTTATAAACTACTATAGTCATTGTTTAAAAAAATAATGTCATTAAATACGTGGTGATGGAAAAAATTGAATAATAAAAACGATCTTTATAATATACACATATATAATTTCTTCATAGTTATATATATACCTTTATCCCGTCACCTTAAATTTAATCTTTATGTTATTCTATCAAAAATTTTTGATAAAGTAAAAATATTTACAGCCTACTGTACATACTATGTACATACGTAAATACATCTAATGCAACCAAATTCGTGGCCGACTGTATGCGCGTGATTATATCGACTACTAGGATGTATAGAAACGCTACACATCCTAGTAAGATGTATAAAAATTCTCCATATCGTCGACCGTCCTTTTGAAAATCGAGACCAACGTCTTCGAAACTCCAGCAGAAGAAATTATACGAAAGTAAACACAAGCTGCGATTAAGTGCAGTGCATCTAATACCCGCGGTGTCGGATTGCCGAAACTCGATGTGTCGTTGATCGCGCGCGCCCGGGCCAACATACTCTTTTTCTATCGTTCATTCAAATTATCTATATTAGTTTACATTTATTTCTATTAATTTCTCCGACTCGTAAGACTCGCCACACGGGTTATAAGGTTGTAAAATCTTTTACGCACTACGGTACATCCGACGCGTTATCGCGATTAAAGGAAAAATATCATTGTGAATGGATATAGTAGTTGGGCCGCGGTCGCGAGCGCAGCGCGAATGATCGCACTAACGTGTCATATATACCAAAGTACATAAATAACTAATATGTCTTTTAGTGCGTTACGAAATTTTAATTATTAACGTTTAAATAATAGATTAAAAAATATTAATCTGCGGATCCAGTCAATTTAACTTAAAAACAGTTAAAATTGCTTTATGTGCCGCCGTCCCATTACATTGGTTCGACTATGGATGAATTATTGCAAGAGTGGGATTTAACAAATTTGATTACGCTATTTGAAAGTAGGCAAAAGTTCTATTTTATGTATACTTATAATATACGTGCATAACCTCATACGCTTCTATAACCTCACTTTTCACACAATTTTTCACGTCACTCAGATTAATATAACTCACATTTGCAACAAGTTGAAGTGAGTAATAATAATAATTTTTTATTCCAAAGCAATATTCATTTGCTTCATAATCAAATCCCAGTGTCTTTGTATCAAAGGATTACTTCTCTCAGTGTACTGCTTAAATTTTATTTAGAAAATAGTTTGTCGTTTTGAAATTAATCAAAGAATTAAGCATTTTACTAAATCAACTAAATAATGAATCAACTTAATGACGATGTTGGAAATATTTACCTTATCGACGCAAGTTAAGAAGACCTTGCTTCTCTGTACCAATTATTACTACCTGCGAGTACGAAAGGTTACTACCTTACCAACAGTTGGAAATGTTAACCGTGTCAAGTTGAGCATTACAGTGAAAGGTAGCAGCACTGGTAACCGCATAAAGACCCTAACGATTTTCCATTCTCTTCCTCTTGTAGACTCGCGCTCAATAAATTGTTGTAATTACAATAATTCTGGTGTTTAAGGCAAACCCTTTGTGTTTACGTCGTCGCCACGCCGGCCGACCGGCAATTTTAATTCATTACGTGCGCGGCAAGGGGGCAAGCGCGTGTTCACTCTCCTGCCACGCTGACCCAAATACCGTAAGATGCAATCGAAGATCGTTTCGCGTTTGACCGAGCACGTTAACTTCTCTATCGAAGCGTTTCGATTTGCATCTCTCCCATCCTTTTTCTTACTGACTTGTCATTTTTATGCGCTGCGGCAGCTTTTTCCACGTTTATTAAATAACGACATTTATGAGGCACCGCGCAAGGAACAAAAAAATCTTGCGCATATTTTTTTTCTTGCGCAAGGATGTGTGCAATTATACGTTTTTTTTACTGCTTATTCGGTGATGTTGCGCAATAAAACGTTATAACGTGTTGAACGCTGTGTTTTTATTTTCGCTTCAACATTTTTAGATCGATGTTGTTTTGATGGAGCGCCGCAGTTGTAATAACTATTCTCAATTTTATTTTTCAAATAAACCAATCATTCAAATTTTAAGTAAAAATCAGGAATTGCATTTTTATTTGTACGGAAGTATTGACTTTAATTGATATACGTAAATTTTAAATCTGTATGAAGAATTACATTATAATTAGATTTTCAAAGATGTTTATCTTACGCTGTATAAATCTCTGAATTGTTTAGAAAAACCTATATTACCCTCACGGCAGGCCGAATGACACTAATTCAATTTGACCTAAAAAGAATCGAAAAAAAAACAAAAAAAATCACAAAACGAAACATTTCCAATGCAGCTTTCTCTTAAGGGGGGAGACAGATTTTATAGTGACAGTAAAGTTTTGTGCCAATCTTCGAAACATTCTTACGGTCGGTCGCATCTAAATTTTAAAGTACACACTCTTTGCATATTACCGGACGCGTACATAGAGTAACTGCGATTCCCCGAAAAATCGTAAAGAAAAAAGGCCGGGAGACGATAAAAACGTATAATAATGATCGAGAGAAAACGTTGGAGAGACATTCAGGAGGCTAAATTTTCCAAAGGCTTAGTCGCGTATATAGCACCCAGGTGGATTTTTCTTTTATTGCCAATATTCCGTATAGCTCCAAGCCGCCGCATTACATAATAAAATAGAGTTCGCCATAGAGCCAGTAAAATCCCCAACAATTACAGAACGCGGAGAGACATACCGAGAGATATTTCAAATGTTACTACTGAATTTCAAAGCACATGCACGTATACGTATTTATATATACCGTGCGCCGTGTAAAATCTCGTAATTTTTAAATAGCTTCTCGGAATATGGCGAAAAGTCGAGGATAATTTTTTTAACGAAATTTTAGGATTTTGTACGGATACCTTTTACCGAGACTTTTTTTCATACACATACACCTTCTGGTGAGAAAAATCAATTTGACTTGAGAAGAAAATGAGTTATAATGGCATGTCATCAAGATTTTTATTGCACACACGAATTTTGTTCTTGTAGGTGTATATATTGGTGTGTGAAAAGATAATGTTACGTATTTATTAAGAAACTTTTAATAAATAATCTATTAGATTAATAAAGAAATATAATGATTTGGAGAAGGTGTTTGCAGTAAAAAAATCAAGTTTAGTCGAAAGTAAATCTTGGGTTTGTATACATTTATTATTGATCATACCATTTCTGATGAGATATTCTCATTGAAAAGATATATCATCAAACAATGTAAAAGAAATAAAAATAAGAAGCAGTATAACAACACCAATTTGAAACTAGAAGGTACAATTTACAATTTTTCGAACCGAATAATTCAAAGGAAGTTGTATAATTAAAAAATAAACAATATAGACATACAAAGAAAAGGAAAAAAAGTTGACGAATCGGGAATGATAAAAGTAGAGAAGCGAAAAAAGATACGGCAAACACAAACTCGTCGATCCCAGGGAGAGGAAGAGCAAGGTATAGAGGGAGGGTGAGAGAGGTGGAGAAGAAAGAGGAGGAGGAGGAGGAGGAGGGGGAGGAGGAAAGAAAGTAAAGAAAAAGTCTCGATGAGCGTACAGCTTAGGATGCCCCATATATATACTCGCGCATACCCCCGGCGCACCTAAAAAATTTTAAAGCTCGCATGTGCGAGTGCATATAGAGTAACGATCGGCTCGTGCACCGGCGGTCGTTAAAATTTTCCAGGAACCATTCGGTCTGTCCCTTACTGCGCGCTCCTCTCTTTCTCTTGCCCCGGAGCCGCACTCGCGCGCGCGCGGGAGCTCGCCAATTATTATTCCTTTCACATCGCGAGTTTCGTCCGCGTACATATACGTTCACCGGCGCAATTTTGAGAATTCACGGAAAAGTCCGTGTCATAAAAGAACCCACGGCTTTCCGCGCGCACTCACACACTCACACACTTACACGTGTGCTAGTGGATTCTCCATCTCTCTCGCACATAGCAATTTTGACGGAAACCGCGCGTAACGCCTATATGTATATGTCTTTCTTTTTATCTCTCTCTCTCTCTCTCTCTCTCTCTCTCTCTTCTGTGTCTTTTGACTTCTTTTTCTCATTGTGGAGGCGTTCGATGCTTGCGCAATCGATGCGTCCGATCTACTTACATTTTTGTATTTTTATGTAATTTTTGAAACATGTCGTTTTGTATTTTTGTGATATTTATTATTTATGAAACGAGGTGTTGATTGCTTTGTGAACAATATTTTCCGTAATAATTAATGTATTTTAATCCCTTGTCGAAATTAATAATTGTATCAAAAGAATGAATAAATATTGCACTTATAACTATAACAATATTACATTGTGGATAAAGTAAAGAAGTCCGCGCGCTTTTTCAACGACCTTATTTCGACGCTGCAAAATGGAAATTTTCTTCAAAATTACAGTTTGCACCTAGAAACTGTGTGTCACTTTCGCTCAGAAAATTTTTACAGAGACACCTTTGATACGCGAACTCGTACGATAAGGATCGACGCTAGTTTTTATGGATTTCCTTTTTTCCTCCTCGTAAATCGGACACATACATAAAAATACACAAAAGGCGTAAAAAAGGTAAAAAATAAAATAATAATAATACCCATATACGGTTGATTTAGTTTCTGACATACGGTAATCCAATAACGCGTTTCGTCCTTGCAACTTGAATGAATACAGATTTCAGCGCAGTTTCGCACATGAATACATGGTAGATGTATATATATGTATATATCGATTTTGCAAGGAATTTAATAGGCAATACCAATTTTAATGTACTCTAAAAATGAAAGAAATGACTTTGAATATAAAACGTCCAAAAATGAATTCATTTACGTAGCCGTAAAATCCATTATAAGTTTGCTCTACGTGGTATATTATGAAAGTATGCACAACAGTGAAACCTGAGCCCAAGACCTATGATTATGTTCATGATTATGCTTACAACATTTAATTTTGATATTTTATAAAACGAAAAAAAGTACTCCTAAAACAGCAAATAGATTTTCTTGCGCAGTTAAAATTGTTTAGAAGAAAAACCTTTAAGATCCGTAGTTAAACCGACGGATCTTTTTGTTGACAGTGTTTCCAAAATTTCATTAAACGACCAAAAGTTAGAAAATTATATCAATTTTTATACCGAGAGAGTCGTTAACTTTATTATTTAGAAAGAAAATTGCGCATTTTTCATTTCCTTTCGAATTTATCAACTTTCTTAGTAGGTTTTGATAGACCAGTTTAAATATGATATAATAAAAATATTAATATAATTTATAAAATTATTATATTATAACTTACATATATATATTTTTAGAAGAATATAGAAATAAATACGATTTAGATAACATAGCATTGAGACATCACTATTTTATTATATAATTTGAATTACAATATATAATAGATTTTAATTTTAGTAATTAATCTTTAATTTCTATTTAGAAGACTCACTGAAAAGAATGCAGTTGCGTTTGTCAAATATTAATTATTCAAATAAAATATTTTTTTAAAGTTTTGATTATAATAATAAATCAAATAACAATATAAACTCGCTTTTAAATTTACCATTACAAATGTATGCACGAATGATCTGTCGTTACAATGATACAAAAATACGATTTATTTACTGAGGCGTCTTTTAAGCCAACCATATTAGCCTCATCAAGGTAAGTGCCGCTGTCATTTAAAAATTATATTACAGAAACAGTATTAAATAAAATATTTGAATAAACTCTTCGATTTAAATTTTAATAAATTAAAAACGAATTGGGATTCACACAATATTATACATAACATTATTCATTTGCCTATAGGCGATATAGCAATTTTCTGTACTCTATCAATGATATTCTTTCCCTCTCGCAGTTGTACCAGCATGAAATTATTAACCCTTATGCGTAACTTGTACTTAATATATTTACAAACTTTAAAAACTACTGAATCGCTACTTTTTTTTACAAATGATATTCGCAGGTTAAAAACTAATAAAGATTATAAAGTCATAATTACAAAAGTTACACACACATTAGCATTACAATTCACAAAATACATCTCCCTACTATTCTGATAATCAACAGTATAAACTAAGTCATTCGCGTAAATTATATTAATAAAACCAAATTTTAAAGTTTTGTTCACAGTAATTGTTACAATAAATTTAATACTTTAGATATCATATAAGTACTATAAAAAAGTAAACAGTTTAAGTTTGGTTATAGACAAAAATATATATATTTCTTATTTCATCAGTCGTATGTAGTCCAGCGTAAACTCAGATTTCCTGGTTCTCAGACTCTAACTCGAAACAGAATGTTAAAGATGTCAATATAATATAATAATTTGGCTCCAAAAAAGATGTTTATTTAAAAAATGAATAAAATGAGGCTTTATTGACCCAAAATTTCTTGTATAGTCATTTATAATATTATGTTTCACTCATATCCCTTAAATATTTCAATTATCTCTCAAATACATCTAACTATACGTCAATCCGATTAAAATTCATTGAGTTAAAGAGCGATAATCAGGAACAACAATTGAATTATTGACACTGGATTATGGACAGTGGTACGACTGGAAACTATTTTTGGGTCTAATCAGCCTTAAATTACTTACTTTTTAGAGTATTTATACGACTGTTAATGTTTAAAATATTAAATTAATTTTAACAATTATTGTAAACAAAACATTAAAACTTATTTTTATTAGTTTTGACACTGGCGACAGGTAAACACGAACAGTCTAGTATTTTGTGAGGTGAGCAAATAACCGATTGTATGATAAAATGGAAACGAAAATTATAAAAAAACTTTGTATGACTATGAGTATTATTATTTGTATTGTATATTATATATGTGTTAAAAAAGAAGATACACGAGTATTAATTGCTAATGAACCAAGTAAGTTAAACTATACGTTTCTGTACCCGTCCAGAATCAGATTTCAGATCAAACTTTAATTTTCGTGTACTTACTAATACATGTTTCTTACCAATAATAAATCAAGTATATTATCATTATTGTAAATTAAAATAGACGACCTGCTAAAAAAATGCTATATTAAATAAGAAAAGTGTATAAATAGATTGTTCATCCAATTCGCGAAATCCAACTATTACCGCGGATAAAGCACACATTTCCCATCCAACGATTGCGTTGTATCTCGACGACACAGATTCCATAAAAGAGATGTTGAAAAAAGTAGGTATACGATAGCCAAGGCCGAAAAAGCTGTGTATGTAACGGAAGTACGTACGTGAGTACGCGCGCGCGTGTGTGTCTGTGTGTGTGTGTGTGTGTGTGTACACGTATGCGTACATCGATTTACGACAATGCTGTAGGCCGTTTAATAACCCCTATGGACAAACGGGAGGAGTCGTCGACGAGGGGGTAACGAGCGCGCATAATCACGTAATGTGGTTATCATCATGCCAATTGCGTAAATATTTGAGCCAATTTGCGGCATGCGATCAACGGCGATCGGCGAATTATTACAGGCAACTTGTTGTCGGTTCTCTCGTCCTCTCTCTCTCTCTCTCTCTCTCTCTCTCTCTCTCTCTCAGTATGTATATGTGTACGCGATCAGCGAGGACCGTGAAGCGTTTAATTCAGCACGCGATAAGACACAAAGAGTCTATCTGATTCGTTAAGCGTATAGTTGAAAGAAGGGGAGCTTTCTCGCTTAGGTTTTCTTTAAAAATGTTATCGAGATCGCGAATCGGTTGTCATTTAATGGCCGTGTAATCGTTATTAATTGCTGGTATTATATCGTTATATATTACCTTTTAATTAATTGCTCGAGATTTAACTTCCTTTTAATTTGTCTATTAACCTGGAATTCTCTTCTGTTTAAACGGAGATTTAATGTCTAAGAAAATCAGGTTCATTAGTTTGTTTAATAACTGTGTTTTATACTCCATTCTTTTTCTTTTACATTTCAATTCGAGATTATTTATTAAGTGTGTATACCTATTAATCTTGATCGCTATTACTTCGATTTATTAGCTGAATACATTTTGTAGTAGAAGTGATACTCCATTTTCACTCTAATTATTTAATTTCCACCATTGTATAGCTTTTTAATTAGCAGCTTTCATCACACTGGGAAATGATAAGTGAACGCCAACGGTTCATTAGTTATAAATTAAAATAAAATTGATAATCCTAATTTACATATGAAATGAACGGCGAGATAAAACACAATTAAACATTTAATCGTGATGGAACAAACAATTCATTTTAAATTGTACATTTATAATTAATATCTAATACACGTTTAAATAATTTCTTTTTAATTCTCTTTGTACGATATCTCCCGCAACATATTCAATTACAAATTCTAATACGCAAAATTTGTATTTTTTATTTCGCAACATCATTATTATACTTGGTATATAAATTCACGAGTGTTACGAAGAAAGTTCATTGAATATAGAATCATTACGTAGTAGAACATCATTAGAATATTGCATAGTACAAATTTGTGACTTTTATTTTAATATAATAAAATAAATTAAAGAATTCCCTGTATTATTTATTAAAAATAGCAACATGAAATTAATCATCAATATCTCTGTACAACTCACGTAGATATCAATTAGAATTTTATAACCCGCGTCGAAACTCATCATATGTAAAGACAAAACCTGAATCACGCGGCTGCTGTCCGCCTCTAATAATCGATGCGCACGGTCAATAAAGAAACGTTTTTTTTCAGTCCTTCTGAACGGGCTCCAAAAGTAGTCCGTAGTCATCTAAGTCGAGCCGCATTAAGCTTGCCGCATACAAAAGGAAGAGAGAACACCGGAAAGGAAAAAAGGGCGCGAGAAGGAGAGAAAAGTGAGGTGGCGCCTCTGATTCCCATGAGGTGAGCGTCTCGCCCATCTTAGGTAGGCAGATCAATTAGGCAAACCGACTATATATATATATATATGAATACGAGATTTTTTTCGACTCGCGTGGCAGGTCTTTACGTCGGTTTTTCTCGACGACGTAGTCATTCATCCAGTGCGTTCATTCATTTCTATGCGTCGCTAGACAGGCCTTTTTTTTTATTTTTTAGTAGTTTTTTCACCCAGTTATGGAAATGAATTGTGGATGAAAGTGTACGCGATTAACGGTAGGGATTAACTCGGAGATTTGAAAGCTCCAACTTATATTAAATTAGGAACGTTCTTTTCTCACATTCAATGTATATAAGAGGAATAAACTAAAAAATATTACTAAGTAAATATATGTATGTATAATTATTTTTTAATTTTAAAATAATCAAGTATTACTATAATACTCTTGCTATACGGTAATTTCGATGACGGTATTGTAAAATTTTCAAATAGATCGATCGAAACATCATGGAGAACATTACTCAATATAAGAAAGTCCGAAGAACGATTGGAGCAATAAAGACGTTGCAAGCATCGATGACGAAACTCTTTGGATGTATAGAATATATACCGTACGAAGAGTGACCGGGGATTGGTAAGCGTGTGAAAAGTAGGTGTAAGAATAGGCGGCCAGAAAAAGGGGAGAAACGAAGGTACATGCGTTCACACAAGAAGAAGCGGAGGCGCTTTGTCATGCCGTATAATGATGGCGGATCGCGACGCCCCGAGAAAGCGTCTCTCTTTCTCTCTCGTTCGGTCTGTTAGACTCTCTGGAGGTTAAAAACGATGTAGGGGAGAAAAACGAGGAGCAGAAATCCGCTACCGCTCGTCTCGTCTTGGTCCTTTTGATTTCGCGTCTGCCATTAGAGATGACGGGCGAGAGAGTCGCCCGAGGAGACCGAGAGACCGTCCGATAAAATCACAGTCGGCCCCGCAGCCGGGCAATTAATCGCTTCACGAAAAACGCAAATAAGGCCCGACGGTCTCGCGTGACTACGATCTCTGCATACGTTTATATTTTTCCTTCCTTTTTCCCTACTTCGATCCTTCTGTATACCGTATGCAGAGAAAGAGAGAGAGAGAAAGACCGAAGCGGGGAAATACAAGAGGGGACGATCATTTTCTCTCCTGTGGTTGCGTTTCTCTCGGTCTGCTTCTTGTCATGTAGCGCGTGGAAATGTTGCCTTCCTTCAATTTTGATCGTCAGGATAAATGTCTCCAGCTATGTACGAGTACTTGCAAAAGATACATACTTTGTAAAATTTATAAAAATCTGAATCTTTACAGATTACAATAAAATAAACATGATTATTGTAACCACTAATAAATATTTTTCACAATATGAATAATAAAAAAAATTATTTTGTTAAACGTATTGAAAATGTATTTAATTTTTCTCGTGCAAATGTAACAGTGCAAATGTCAAGGGCATAGTTAATAGAGAGTTTTGAAATTTTTAAACTCTATTTATTATGTTGTAATAAATATTAAATATTCTTTTTGATTATTTTCTGATTTTAAAAACACAAAATATTTAAAAAGAGGTCTAAAAAAGTAACTCATACAAAAATCTGCTTGCGGGATAAAAGTTGTCAAAGGGCCTTGGATTAGAAATTTTAATTTTATACAGCGGATAAATAGTATGTGTATAAAAATATCACTTCTTAAATAATATTTATTTTATTAATTTAAACAACTATTAAAAAAATTTATATTTTTTATTACATAAATATTTAAGAATTTTGTACATTTATAGTTTTAATCAGAAAAGACAGTTTAATTTTAAAATTTGTATACTTTAAGAATACACCTTAAGAAGTATGCAAAATTTTAGGAGGAGCTGTAATGAAAATTGTCCTGCAAGGGATGTTTTGAAATAATTAACTTTAAATAACTTTTTAATTTATTAAAGAATATACAAATACAGATTATCTTTCTCTGAAATTGGCTGGCCAAAAGTTTATAATACACCAAGTTTGTATAGTACATCACAAAATAAAGTTATTAATTAATTATTTACATAGTTTTTTCAGTCACTACACTGTTATATAGATAGATGCACTTTTTATCTTTCTAAATCATTTGTCTACATTGCTAAAAATAATTAGATTTTTAGAATGAAAATTGTTTTTCTACATATTATATAGAAGTTTTTAAAACAAAAAAATTGATTTTTTTATCAGTTTCGACCTTAATATACTCACAAAAAATGGTTAACATTTGTTAATATAGCTCTTTAAAACATAATATATGCAATTATCTTCAAATTTAATATTAAAATCTACAAAATTAGAACTGAATTTACTATATAATTGATATTGTATAATAACGTATAATGTTCACGCCTAAATCGATATTGTCCATATATTTTGTAGAGTTAAATGTGTTAATGACAATTACATTATGCTGTATCATAGTCTCTTATCATTTATAACATTTATATTTAAAACGAGAAGGAAAATCAGACATTATCTAAAGAGTAAACATATGATAAAAAAAATTATTTATAAAAAACTGTAGAAAAACTGTAAATTCTACATTACAGTAGCATACTATAACAACAAATAAAGATCATTATATATACCGCGGAAACGTCTCTTAATTAATGCAAATAAAAAATCTTTTTATTATAAATAGAATTGGTGTATTTTTTAAACTTGACATTTAGTTCTGTTCTATTTAAAATTTGTAGGTTGTAAATGTTACGTTAAAAACCCTGTGTATATAGTTATAATTAATAATTAAAGTTAGATTAATATTTCCATAGATAATGATAAACTCAATTGTTTAAAAGATAGTTGTCAGAAAAATGGATTAGCTATATCGTATACAGTAGCATCATCGATAATAATAAATAATCTCTATAATAAAAGATCAATAAACTCGAGGTAATGGATCAGCTGATTATCATATAGGTTTTTTTTGAAAATAGTATTTTATATAGACTATACATAAGTTTGAGTTATAGCATATATAGACCATACTCGTACGCGAATGAAAAATGTCCAACTGGTTTTATACGAGGATGGTTAATTTACAGGAGAAAAACGAGGCAATTTCGATGTTTGCGTTCAGTATATCACCTGCCATTAACACCTATGCTTCCTATCAAGATTATACAAAACGCAACTAATTTCCGTGGTGGGACGAAAAATTCGTAGTGTGTTCTCGTTTATATAGACATGCACACATAAAAATCTCCACATATATGTGTATATATAAATATAAATATTCACGCGTGATATGCGGTAGGTATTCACATTACGCATAGCCCATAGCACGTTTCCCTGACACTAAAAGGCATAATCTTGAATTTACGCTCGACCCAAATCAATAAAACCAGACATTAACGAGGCCATCGAATTACTTTCAGTGCCGTGGCGAAAGAAACGGTCTCTTTCGGGGCAAGCACTGCCCCTTTTTCGTTCCGAGGCTCGTCGTTCTGCCTAAAATGAAAGAGAACGAGGTAGAAAAGACGCCGCCGGTCCATCCTCGATACTTAACACTTGTATGTGTTTATATGCGCGAAAGCCGATATTGTTCAATATTCGGGATCTTCGATGTTGATCGAGTAATTTTGGTGAAAATGTCTAAACACGAGCTTACCATCACCAAAGGAGTAATCTTCTCGTGATTTATGGCATAACGCTTTTTATACACTACCATTATTTTCTTCTTTTGTTTACAAAGAATTGTCACCCATTTATTTTTTTTATCGTCCGAAAATGCGCGTGTACCGCGTTTCGTTCATCACAATGATATTGTTGATTGATATGCATTCATACATTTTAAGCAGCATTGTACAAGATTTTGGAGAATTATTATTCTTATTATTGTATTTAAAAAGAAATTGTATTATTCACCTAATAAACAAAATATATGTACGACCTCACACAGGGGTTACATATATTTAAATTAAAAAAATTAATTTGAAAAATAGAGGACAAGACCTTTGAACTATAAAATAGTTAAGATTGCAAAAGCGGAAATGAAACTAGTAAGGGGTGAAATCTATACCACTGTAAATCATCCTTCGCTCCAAGTACTTAAGGAGCGCCGAGGCCAGGCGTTAAATGAAATTAGCTCGGAGTTTGGTTAACTCGGACAGGTCGTTTAGCTGATCCTTTAGGTTATAAATTATTCTTCGGTGACTTGCGAGAAATGAGAAAGATCGTTAGAGATGAGTATCGTATTAAGTACACTTTCACGTCGATACATTTTAAATAGTTTTGCGTAATTTTTACGCTTTATCGACCAAATATTGTTACGAACTTCACAAAGATTTCAAGAAGCGACTCTGAAAGAGAACAACGTACATTTTTTTCAAGTTCATAATTAAGTATTGTTATAATTATTGGAGGGAAATAAAGTATAACTTAATGTAGATAACGTTATGTAGTATTTATATATGTATACAATTAATAATATTATAACTATAACGCAATTTTTGTATAAATAAATGCTTTATAGAATGATTAAGGAAAATGATTATGATATTAAATATATTGCTAGTTTTTATTTTATACACAAGCAGAACAAATATCCTAAAACATAGTGATAAGTCAAAAATCAAATTATCTACGGTAATGAAGCAGTCATTCTTCGTATACGGAAAAAATACGGGAAAGCTTATAATATAGTAAAAAAGTAATTGTACGTATTAATTTAGCGCCCGACCGAAACGGGGAAAATATAAAAGCAATTTCATCTAGCGCGTGCTTAGTTCATAATTTAGTATAGGTGACAGACACGGATGCGGGAAAGAAAGACCGTACGAGAGAAGTAGAGAAAGAGAGAGGGAGTGAGGCGTGAAGGTTCGGCGCCTGGCGCCCAACCGAAAGGGTGCTCGAAATTTTGGGGAAAAGGGTCGAGAGCTAAAGGGTATAATCGAAAATCGGAGCGTGAAAATGGGATGACCCTGTATCTCTCTTCTACCTTGACGTTATCTCGGATTCTGGAAGAGGAGATATTTTTCATTTTCCTTCGGACTCGAGGTTGATTTAGTGATGCCTAGAAGTCGACGAACTTTTGAGATTTTTCGGTTACTTTCCTCTAAAAATTTTCTAGCGTTTGAGGTAAACCAGTTTTCGAAGGGTTTATATAATATTTTCTTTTTTGTATATAAATAGGATTTAACATTGGAAACTTATATTTTATTTTGTTAATTCAATAACTAAATTATATTAATCATTTTTAGAGGTTTATATAAACAGAAACTTATCAATAATCTATTGACTATTATCAATAACATAAATTTCTAAAGTGCGTAAGTTTTAAAGAAATTAAAGATAATTAATTTATATAATGAATATATTTGTTGCTAAATAATATGAATTAAATATTTTTAGTTCTATAAGTAAATACGATTAGATTAAATAAATTCAATCTTTTTCTTATTGCTTCATTTGATAAATTGATGTTAAAATTAGCTTTTACTATTTATAGTATGTGTGAAAATTGAGTAATTTAAATCCAAAATACGTATAATAAGGCCTTGATGAATACACTGACTCTTCTATTATCTTTATAAATTTAAGCTCACCGATCATATGATTTACAATTTTTAATAACTGTTGTTAGAATTTTACTTTCCGATACAATTTTCACGCAATCTTCAAGACGATAATCCATAAATCTTATTAATTAATAGGGACACAATGAATTATGTAATGCATAACGAGGTTTCTCAAAGTTAATTATGTCTTCAAATTTCATCCGGTCTCAAAAAAAGGTAAAAAGGGAAAAAATCCCAGCAAAAAATCAATATTCCGTAGCAATTTTTTAAATATTACACGTATATACATATATGTATATATATATATATATAATTCCACCGTACGAACGCCTCTCTTTTTTTCTGAAAACGATCAAATAATTTCTCGAAGGATGATGTTTATATTCGTGGAACGATTGTAACAGCCGGTCGCGATTCCTAAATAACTCCGAAAAGAATAAGAAAAAAAAGGAAGAAGCAAAAAGGAAGAGAGTTTGGATTCATAGGGCCGCGAAGAGGTCGGAAGTAATTATAAACCCGACTCTTTAAATATTCTGCCGCTATATGGCTCGGCTTTGTTTTTCGGGGCGATGTATATACCTGCCGACTTGTTTCACAAACGAGCAGCCTAGACGAGAGCGAGAAAACTACAAAGCTACAGCGCCGCTACTCATCCTTATACTCTTTTATAACCTTCGAGAGAGATAGAGAGTAAGACCGAGAGAGCGTCGTATATTCTTTTTGCATCAAAACCACATTTGCGCAGTTTTTATTGGGTGCTAAAACCATTCAAGTCGCGCCGTTTCCTAATCTTGCGCGGATCGGTTTCGACGTGCCTCGTTAGAGTTGCACGAGATCTTTAGTTTATTGAATGACTTTGCTTATGCGGTTCGCTATATGTTTGTATATATATATACCTATATATATATATATATCCCTGAAATTATCGATGTTTTTTCGAAAAGATAGTTTATAATATGGTTTTGGGTACGCCTTGCCACGCGACAATTGATTACTTTTTTCACAGATTCTTGAGAATTCTTGTGGGTTGTTTAGGTTGGTTTTCAGATCGTTTTCAAGATTAACATCTCTCTCTTTTATGGGTAGTTAACAAAGTCACTTTTACTGTGCATAATTTTTAATCTTGATTCCCATAATTGTATACGGGTGTATATCTGTTATACTTCTTAAAATAGAAATGACCTTACTTCGATTTTGTTTTAACAAATAATGTTGTTACGCTCGATGTATACGTACATAATTATAGGTATATTTAAATAATTGAGTTATTTGTAAACAAATTAATAATTAATATACAAAATATTAGCTGATAATTAGGTAACTAAACGAGTATTTGGAAATTTAATTTTTTAAAATCGATGTTCAATTTATTATTTAAACAAAAAATTGAACGATAAATGCTTACACCTTTATTAACAATTTTATTATTTTTATTATTTAATTGAAGTAGTTGATAATACTGTAAATAAAAGAATGTAAAAACATTGAGTATCCTTTAAATTGAATATTTCAATTTTACCTGAAAAAGTGAAGTATACTTTGTGTAGAAGTCGAAGGCAACATTTTAGCTTAAAGCAAAAATCGATCTCGCAGAATTTTGGGGTGTTACAATTCCTCTTTCTTGGTAAACTCGAGCGAAGATTTGGCGTCGATTTGTAGACTGAGACGGAACGCCCATAAATCTGACGATCGATAGCTATTCGATACTTTGATGGCCTTGGATGAGAAATTATTAGGTTGTAATCATATGAAAAAACTTCCTTCATTTTTTATTTCAAGTATAAATACGATGAATCAAAACTAGGCTAAATATATTTTATTAACCCCTTCACAATTAATTTTTTGTATGTGCTTCATGAGAAAACACATACTAAACAATTTTCCGGTGAAAATCAATAGTTACACGAATAAAATGAGTGCAATCGAAAATAAAGTTATCATGTTTATTATGAAGTAATGTTTTACTTCTGCAAAACAAATAACAAAATAACTCGAAAGATCAGAGCAAGTGCTTGTTTAAATCAACTTATGTATTTAAATTAATAATCGTTGTTAAATTACATTTTAGTTTGTATACATTATTTATATTAATTTAATGTTAAAACACGTGTATGTAACTACGTAATAAGATTATCTGTATCTATGGCAATGAAAAATCACTGATAGGTACGTCGAGAATACGATATATAACTATATGAAACTCCGAAAAGACGACGCAACTTATTTTGATGTCTATCCAATCACGCATAGAAAGAAAAGAAAAGTACAGAAGTGGATAGAAAAAGTTTTCTTCTTCGAGGTTTTTTTGCACGGACGCGTCTACATACTTGCATAAATAGTGCGATAGCGACACTGAATTATACTATACTTTGGCCACATATACATCGCGTGTATTTCTCACAACGGATATAAGACGAAAAGCTAGACAGAAGAGATTTGCAGGTTTTTTCGCTTTGCGTGATTTCATCGACGAATGCAATACTGTATTTATGTGCACGTGTATGATTCACTATGGTGGTATTAGCCCACTATAGGTACTAAACTGACTATTTTAATACAGGCTATTCTTTCTAGTTCTATAGAGTTATACATATATGTGAAGTGTTCTAACTGTAATTACATTTACGTACTTTTATTCTACAGGTAATTTACACGACTAAAGATGGATACTCCGTTTAAAGTAAGAGGGTCATTAAGTTATCCTTGATCAAACAATGAATATGTGAGGATTAATTTGTACCAATACAAATGATAGTTAAGTTAACTTCTTTAACTCGGGCAGATCGATTAGAAAAAGTAGTAGCACAAAAGAATATTGCATGACCTGCAAAAAAAATGAAGAAAATAATAACAATTAATAATTTGACGAAATCGAATCGAATGTACTACCATATGCAAATATCGATTGGAAATACGCGAATAGTCAGTCCACGTATCATCTCTCCCACTCCCCTACGACAGCTATAAATAATGTAGATCCCCATATCCTCGACGAGAAGTCGTTTATTTTTCACCTATCTTGAAATCCGGGACACGCGAGCCTCGCGGGAAATTCCTAGCCGGCCCCTGCCTCTCGAAATGCGCCTAAAGGATAAAGATGCTCTCCTATAGGTGTGCATGCACTGATCTTTTCCACCTAGGATTTTCGGGGGGGCCTTGGGATACCGACTCGGGTTAGACGCTGGCGCCGCACGCGGCAGCCTTCAAAGGGATCTGCGGACCGTACGCCCATCTGTCTCCGCTCCGCCCCCCATGCGCGATCCTCTGCGTGCCACGCAACGGGAGGATGGGACTCCCAACCGTGTAGAAGGGAGACTCGAGTGTAAAGAGAGGTGCATCAACTATAATGCCTTGGCTCTTGCCTGAATCCTTTCCAAGTGTTCAATTCTACCGTTTTGCTTTTTTCTCCTCTTCTTTCAATGCTTTTTCATTCTAAGGAAGTACACTCTCCTGATGTAAGGTGTACACATTTTCGCTCTGGATTCACTCTCTTCTAAATACATTTATATACGATCCAACAATGGTATTACACCTATTTTGTTGTGGTAATTCACTAACTTTATAAATGTACCTATAATAAAAAATTCAAAATATCATCTTAAAAGTTAAAAATGTCACGTGGTACAATCGAATAAACGATTGGGAAAAGGAGATTGGATGAAAAATTGAAAACAATGGTACAGGTCACCGATATTTCTGACGAATCGGAAGATGGAAACATTGAGGATACGAGGCACATAATTAATAGAGTTTTAAGTGGTCAATCAGTGGCGTAAAATCGCTAGGCGCGACGGCAAAAGGATCCACCGCGAGTGCGAGCCTTTATATACATATACGTACACATGTATAAACGAAAATTTGCAAAATCATCGAAGCTACCGGGACTCGAAGCACCGAGTCATCGTGCTCTCCTCCTTCGCTTATATACGACTCACTTAGGTCATGCCGCTAATGAACCCCCGAGCAGTTTGAAAAGCCCGCCTCGGAAACGGAAGACGAGGCGCTAAGGTGCGCACGTGACGAGAGCCTCCGTGAGAAATTAATTCTCGAACTCGATGCTTTTCCTTTTATTTTACCTTTTATTTTTTACTTTGCTACTTCTTGTGAAAAATAAACCAACTGCATCTTAACAGTTCGTTAACTTAATCGCGAGCTTGTTTCAGAATTTCGGTTTATGGCTCGGTTTACTTTTATTTCCACGTAAAATTAAATAATAAGCTATACCCCTATATAGATTGGTGCTTTTATTAAACAAATCATATGTATATATTGAATATTAAAAAATATATGTAAAAACACTTATCAACATTTCGCATGATATAATATACAATCTTCTATTTGTTAACAACAAGCTTGATCAGAGAGTTGCCTTAAAGTATTTACTATTGTGCGAGAGTCAATGTATGCATGAAAAAAGATTAATTATCAGTTAAATATGTTCACTTATCATACGTAATTAACACTTCACACTCGATTATCAATCTTCCCAAATTGAAAATATTAATATATAATCTAGAACAGTTTAATAGTGTCGCTATACAATGTTCTTACTACCCTCCTCCCCCTCCCCCTGCCCATCTAGCAGTTTGCTCCGTTGAGCTTTCTGTGAAATGAATGCCATAGCGTTTAATTTCATCGGGTAGTCGTAACTAATTGGCCATAACCGCTAATGATCGCACGAGCAGTCATCGCTTGGGAGAAAACGAGGCGCAGCTAAACACACACGCGGACAGCTGACCTGTGACTCTCTTTCTCTCTCCCCCCCTTCTCTCACTCTCTCTCTCTCTTTCTCTCTTGATGATCACAAGACTTGTTTCCGCCACGACCTTCCTTGGCACGACCTTCGTAACCCTTCCTACTTACATTGCATCCTCTTCTCCGCTTAGCTAAAGATCATTTTTTACAACGCGTGCCCTTTTTCAGAGCTTAAACACCCGTGGAGCGACTCTAATTCTTTTAAAAGAAACTTTTAACCAGGGTTCAAGGGGCAAGGACGTTTGAGATTTGTATTGTAAGCTGATACGGGGTATACGCGCGACACGCGAGTCGTACTATGTATACTATTTATACGCACGTGAGATATTTCCAAATAATAGTACAATTTATTAAACACATATATTATCGTTATTACGTAATTTAACAATTACATTTTTGAAAGGTTGTATTTCGAGATGGAGAGTCTTGTGATGTACGATTCGTTTATTTTATTTGAAATCATATTTTTTGTTCTTTTCACTTGCGGTTTATCGGCTTCCCGTACTTTTCTGTTTAGTGCACAGGTATATACGCCACAAATTGGACGTACAGTTTAGGATGGAAGCTGCATTATACACCAGGGTTTTAATTTAGTGTCAAATACTTATTGTATTATATTGTTGTCATACTTCACGAATATTTAACTTGTGTAAGTATTTGGGCGTTACTAAATTACGATATATAAACAAATCGACTGAAATGTTTAAATGTGTCTTCAATCGCATATCCGTGAACCGCAAACCTGAAAATGAGGCTATGCAAACGCATCTCTCGTGAATCAGTAAAACAAAGATACGGCACAAGAAAAAAGAAGAAGAAGAAGAAGTAGGCGCTACGACCAGGGTGGCACAACTCACGTGGCTCTAATAAAATTCTGGAGTCGGTGGTCAGGTGCAATCGCGAGCGGGAAAACAGGGGATCTTTATTGGATCTGGGTGAGCGCCTTAGGCAGACATTACGAGCGCCGCGTCCGAAAACTCGGTCCGTCTCCTAGAAATCCCTCGGGCTGCGGCTAGACCAGAGAAAGAGAGCAAGGGGCCAATTATCCACCGACGACGAACGCCTTGGAGGATTAACCCTATCGAGTTGGACCCTTTTTATGTGCAGCCACCATCGGCGCTTCTTTATTTCGAGACACGATGTTTCGACGAGTCGACTGCTTTTTTTTTCTTTTTCCTTCTTTTTTATGTGGCTTAGTCACTCGAATGTTCATTTGTATATTTTCTTGGATTTGTTGATTTTATCTAACAGTTCGACTTTTACGAGTACATTTTAACTATTGTAACATTTAATAGTTTTAAACGTGCAATCATTTATATTTTTACTCCAGTCATTTCAAAATATTGAATAAAATGTTTTCAATTAATAAATTGACGATAAAACATTTATGAATATTGAAATTTACTGGTACGACAAATGTCGTTTTTATACTAGCCTAACAATCAAATCCGCGTAAACCAATCTGATGTATAACTAAAAATATTTGTTAATATGTTATATTAAAAATTGAATCATAGTAATCTTAACGGCATAGTCTATATCATCAGCGAATTCGTATCAAACTTTCTTAACGTTTGTAAAAAAAAACTCGAGTACAGGTAGGAATCAGTAGCACAAAGTCAATAAAATATAACGAAAAATTGCGCGGGACGAGTACACAAAAAATAAATTGTCGGTACAAAGCGCAAAATGCGTGTTATTATTCTCAGGTTTTTCCTGCACGGGAGCGCGCAAACAACCCCCGGTTACAGAGGGGAAGGAAGTACGTTCCATACAAAAGTAATGAGACCGGGAGGAGACATCGAGGCATGCCTCACCGTCGACTTGTCACGCGAGAAACTTGCCCAGCTGACACGTCGCTGGTTTTCCTTCCACCGTTTTTTTATCTTACTTGCAGGATTATCTGCGACCCATCGGTAATGAAAAAAATATTGAATTTTTTTTTTCTATATTTTTATTTGCTTTTTTCTCTCTGTAGTATTTTCTGATCACTATAACATTGCAAGATTTGTATTGTTTCTAAAACCGAGATTGACTAATTTTATAAACTAAGTCTATAAGCTAATTATATCAGGAAAATTTTATGATAATTTTATCATTCTAAAAAGTAATTTATAATGTAGAACATAAATGTGGTTCTTTATTATAATATTAATCCATTTAATTCTATTTAATTCTACAGACAGGAAGCTGAATATTAAAGTTGAATGTACTTTTTTTGTATTTTTATCGAGACTCACAGTTACGTAATAAATTGAATATAGGTTAGGATATGACTAACAATGTGTAATAAAAAATAACACGCACTCGATAAATGTAAAATTTATAAAATTTTATTAGATCGAACGTTAGGGTGTAGTGCACTTGTAAAAGTTATGTCCATTGTATATGCAAATTATGAATTTTTTACGCCCCAAAGAATAGTATGATGCAATATTTTAAAAACTTTCAATTATTGTTTATAACTTCTTGATAATAAGATTCGTCTCATTGAATTAACACATCATTTTCACTTCAGCATTTCAGTATGGAAATGGAGTAATGATAGATTAGATTAATGCATTACAAAAGGAATATATTGCTAAACTGGAATAAATATATTAAAACCTAGCTTCTTTAGATTATTCAAAGTGGAATTATAAAATCATTGACTGCCAATAAATTTATATAATAATAATCTCTGTAATGTAATTCATATTTGTATTAATATGCATTAGATTAAATTTATTTACACGATTTTGAAAAAAAGTAAATCTTAATACGTATAGGCTCGTATTTACTATACATAAGTCGTGAAAAGATCTAGGTGTAACATTCATAATTCAAATCAACGGATAAAAAAAAGTATCGAACTTTTTTAATTGGACGTTGTATACTGTGCGTGTGTGGTAAATCGATTAGTTGAGTTTTCTTATTTTCTAATGTGTATATCATAGCTGCCACGAGTGGGATTGAGAAAGATCCCTTGAAAGAGAATAATATAAAAACGGTAGGCGGATAGAAAAATTTTAAAAGGTCAACGTTCTTTAATTTATTATCATCTCTATCATTTGATATTCGTATTATTACGTAGATACCTGCACTATATTGAATTTATAGATTCTGTAACATCTTACAATGGTCTGAAACCCTTAATTTGTGTTTATCAATACATAATATTTATTTATATGCTGTTAAAATAATTCTCCATTACATGTTTATCAATTCAATTGACTCTATTGTATAAAATAAAAATTCTTTCCTAATGGAAATCAATACTTGTACAAAATTCCGTTTACCCAGACAGAATAAAAAAATGATCAAAACCACCAGACCTTTAGGATCATCCAAACTTAAAAAGAATCGTATACACCCTGAAACACGCGATCAAGGGCTACTTATACAATAGCGCGATCAGTTTTGAAAAAAACCGAAAACTCACGTGCGTGCACGTCAAAATTTGACGTACCGGGGCGGAAGGACACGACCTCGGTAAGGGTGTGACGAGTCGTACGTATATATATTATGGATATATTATATAGGTATATATGTAAGTCCCTTCGTCTTAGGATGAAAGGCCCCAAGGTACCGGCGGATGTTGCGCCGCCCGATTATTATAGACGGCGCCTACGATCCCGCGATCGCGTTTGTCCAATTGACCTTTCGAAGCCCTTTTTTCTTCAAATATATTAATATATATATAGAGAGAGAGAGAGAAAGCGTGTGGGTGGTGAAATTTTAGATTTAATGGATTTCGTGGTGATTCATTTATGATTTAAGGAATCGAACGATATATATATATATATATAGATCTATTATGTATAGCTATTAATTGACCGACCGTTCTGTATTATCATTTTTTAAGAAAATGAAACTGTTTAGAGAATGGAGATGTTTATCGTTTAGTAACTCGATTCATTTACAATAATATTATCCAATTGTAGGATTAAAAGTTTATTTTTCAATCAATTTTATACAATTTTTCGATTTATTGAGAGACTTGGTAAAAAAAAATGTAGCTGAAAGGAACCGTAGAGAACGATCGTGTGCATAATATGCTCTTATTTTTCAGCACACTTAAACCAAACAAAAAAGTAACCTGAAAGTCTATCGTTCAATTTTTAAATTTACAGGTAAAAAATATGACCGTTTTAGTATATGAGTATAATATACCTCCAGGCGAAAAGAAGAAAAAAAAATGGTCCCGCTTCGCGCAATAACAATTCCAATATTTTCGCTATAGGTGATATAAATCATAACGAAACGATAAACAATTTATGTAAACATTTTATTTCCCTATTTCTTATTCGGTCCGCATTCTTATCATATTTATGAAACATTATAACCCGAAATGCCAAGTGACTTTCCCGCGCGCGGGCGCGCATCAACAAAAAAGATTCATGCGCTCATAACCTGAGCGCGCGGATAGTAAAACTGGATAAAGTTCATAAGCAAGAACGAAACGGTGCGACGATAAACAAAATACATAAATAAAAGGCCCGATCGCGTGGTCGAAATAATTCATTCCGCTATATACATACATACATACACAATATGAAATTGGAATGCGGTAATTGGCATGTCAGCGCCCGCAGTTGTTTGATACAGTCAAATAACAATTGTCAGTGGTGTGCGCTACCAGAGTCAAATCTACATGAAGATTTCGTAACTCGATACCGTTCGTTATAGCGGTTCTTTTCTTCTATTTATATAATTTACCTCCAACACCTATATGTATTGATCAGTTTTAAATTATTCTTTTGCATTATAAATCCGGTGAATAAGATAAATAACACCAGTAAAAAGAAATTCGAATTTTATTACGAAATATTGTATTTATTTAGTCGTAGTTATATTTAAGATCAACCATTCGAATTCATATCCGAATTCATAATTTACGCTACTATATTTAGATTTTAAAATACACTACAATAGAGTGATTAGTGTATACATTTTCCTTATAATACATTATTATTTTTTGTACATCTATATATATTATACACATATAATTACACTCACATTTTCAATGAAAAGATAGTTATCGATTGCTAATTTGTACTGAATGATAATATGTTTATTTCAATATTTTTTTATAATTTATGATAAGATTATTATTTAAAATACTTATGTAAATTTAGAAAATAGAAAAAAATACTATTTAATTATGAAAACTTTTTCACACTAAAGTGTATATCGATGTATTGGTGCCAACGTTAAAAATATAATATTAAATTTATGTAAGCGTAATTTTTCGCAGAAAAAAGCTACACTAAAAATTAGCATTGTATTATGTGAAAGTACAGACTCAATTAGACGAAAAAAAATCGTATTCGCGGTTATTATAGAAATTTATATTCATTGTATGGTTATATTTTTATCAATGAATTATACCGAAATTCGATGAATTTTAAATAAACTAGAATATTCTATTTACTTTATAGTGACATTATTAAAATATCTAATAAACGCTTGAATTCATAAATTGTTGAAAATGTTTGTAATTAAATTGCAATAGCATTTCCTTAAAAGTAGATAAAAAAATAAATTTTAGTTTACGGATAAAACGGAAATAAAAGAAATGATTTGAAGCATTCCTCGAGAAGGATCGTAGATTGCATTTCCTAATTCCGTGATATATACACATAGATAGACCTCCCGAAGTTTATAGCCAATCCCTCTACAAGAGGTTGAGTTAGGTAACTCTGTCGATATTCCATGGTATGGGATACTTTCTCTTAGTTTCGGAAACCGTCTAAGCTTATACCGGCTCCGTTCAATCCTTTCCCCCAATTTTTCTCTCCCCGAGCGCATACTCAGCGGTGCCCGAAAAGCCAGGGAGACCGCCCGAAGCAGTGACAAGAGCGCGCAAGCGAGCAAGCAGTTCGGTATACCTCCGGATCGTAATTTTCGTACTTTACTGCCAGGCAGTAAAACGCGAGTGCGAGAGTGTGGGCGTCGCCCGCAAACATTGTGTTTGACTGGCGCTCTCCTCGGGCACCGACCAGCTCTTTTGGTCTAGTTTACTTTTTTCATTTTTTCATCTTCACTTTTTGGAGAGGAGGTGCCACCCTGATTTGTCATTGACTTACAGATATTTCTTTCTTCGTTTATGCACAGATTCCTCCGCATTACTTCAATTTACTATTTTAGGCTGGTTTTTTTTTCGTGACTGGGTGAAAACATTTTGTTTAATTAATAAAATAAAATGAATTTCTTTAGCCAAGATTTACAAGTACTCCACTGACTAGGAGAGGCCACGGCCTTCGAATCACAGATCTTAACCAAACTTGAGAATATGTTTTATAATATAAAAATATGCGGAAACCTAGATTTTTAGATCCTAACGCGTTAACTTACCCGAGTTATGACTAGCTAAAGCCAATTTTGTAAAACAAATGACTACCACTTTGATTGATTATAACTCGGAAACAAATAAAGATAGATAGTCAATGTAAAATCTAAAAGAAAGCTGGGATTAAATATATGTGATTTAAAAAAGAAGCTCAAATTTGGGTTATTAGGAGCTAAGCTATATAGAAAATAAGAAATTGATGAAATTTAGCCAAAAAGGTCAATATTTTTTTACTACTAAATTTTAGTTAAAATTCCAGCAATTTATTGTTTTCTCTATAACTTTGCTTCTAATTTACCGATTTGAGCTTCTTTTTTTCAAATCATATCTACTTGATCTCAAATTTATTCTAAAATATAGATTGAGTATCTAACTTTATTCGTTTTCAAGTTATAACCGATCAAAGTAGAAGTAATTTTTTTATAAAATGGGCTTTAGTTAACCATAACTTGGGTAAATCAACGCGTTAGGGTCTAAAAATCTGGTTTTTCCTCATACTTTTGTATTACAAAAAATATCGTAGAGTCTCGTTAAGATATGTGATCCGAAGGCCGTGGCATCTTCTAGTGAGAAAAGAGTTGTAGTAAAAATTACAATGTTGTCTAGTAATGCAATGACGGGCTCAAACAAGCCAAAAATTTACTGTAGTGCATAATAAAATGTACTAAAAAGCAATTAATTTTTACTACAATTCTGATAATATTTATTACAAGTTCAGTCAAATTTATTGTACCCTATGGTAAATTTTTAGATTCTGTCAGTCTGTGATCTCTGCATTAATAGACAACATTGTAATTTTTACTAATAACTTTTTTTGTCAGTATGCTAACAACTATCTTTTATTCTAAACTTTTGTATGCAATTTATATTTTGTATCCCAAAGAAACTGTTAATATTTAATAAATGTTTCCAAAGGCTTTTACTTACTAATAGTTAAAATTAATTTTAAAGCGGAGTTATCTATAATATATTATGGTAAAAAACCTTTAGTGCATACCTAACGCACCTAGTTTACAATTTTACACTAAAGATACAGCAGCTGTAACAAAAAATAGTAAAGCTTATTCCACAACTATGGTAAACATTTCCAAAAAATTTTTCATTACGCATTTTAGAAATCGTTCCTATGGACTGTTCCTTGAATATAGAACTTGAAAAATCCGAAAACAAAATTGTTATATTTGATGTTACAAAAATTAATAACGATACACAAAACGAACTATTTTTAAATACTAATATAATGACTTACAATTTTTAATAAAAGAAAAATAAATGGTCGTTGATTAATAGAATCTATAAGTCATGGATCATTAAAATAGTAATAACAAGAAAGGATCTGTACGAAATGTTCATAAGAATCCAATTACTCGAAAGAGTATAAAGCCAATGAGCGAGAAAAGTCGGTGAGGACTCGCGCATCATCGAGTTTGGGGAATTTCGCGGCGTCCTTGCTAGGCCGTCTAATTGAATGGCATTTTATTTAGCACACAGTTCCCTGCACTCTGGATAGCCGGTATTTACCTCAATTACGTAATTTAGCGTATACGAGGCTCTCGCGTATATTTGCCCTCGCGACAGTCTCTCTTTCTCTCGTTTGATGACACACGTGTCGGTGCCGTGCAATTAGACCTCATCCTTTTCGATATTTCGAAATACGTTGACTGTTCGTTGTATATCTCGGAAAATTCCCGTTGTAAATAAAAATGTTATGTCCATTCTATTGAATGATTTTTACTCACCGTATTTCACTATTTTTAATATGTTTCTTTGGAAATCGTTGAATGGAATCAATGGAACTTTAAAAATTTTTTTTGAAGATTATTTTACCCGCGATGATATATATATATATATATATATATATATATATATATATATATATATATTCGAAAATTAGTAGAGTTTATATTTTCTCGGAAAATAAACTTAAATAAAGGAAACAATTATTTATTATATAAAATAAATAGTATTTTACTTTCTCTCAAAGTCAGTGTGAAATACGAATCTGGATCGTTTAGCATTGATTATATTTGACAATAAATGTTAAACCAAAATTGGATCAAACTTATTATAATTTTATGATTGACAAAGATATTGTGTATATAGAAGAATAATATTAAATAGATAAAATCTATTTGTCGAAAGTAGTATTGATAATTGAATCAAATAAATTTATTTAATTTTGACCTTTGCCATCGACGACATCTTTCTTTATCAACAATGAATAAATATTTGTAATACATTATACGATCATAAATAAAAGTAATTAAAATAAAATAGAATATATATTTTTTATCGTTATAAACACATGCTCTCAATTTTAAGGTATAAAACTATGATTTTCGAATAAATGACTTTTTACTATTATACTAATGCATCTGAATATTTTACAAAGTATATTTATTTCTTTATTTTTATGTAACATCCTTTGATATTACATTTATTACAGTTCCCCGTTGTTTATATTAAAGTACGTGAATAATATAAGAATTTTTATTGTAATATGTTGATAATATACTTCCACAGGATGCTAAACATTATCGTCATTATGAGTTTCTACGCAAAGATTTGTATTTTTTATTCTATCTTTCATTTATTCCAGATCATCTAATAGTTGCTTTCTATTCATCTAGAAACTCTTGCTCGGCTGACATAACTTTTTTAATTTTTAGTATTTACCAGTAAGTTGTCGTCCATGCAATATTTATTAGCTAGGAAATTTTTGATATCGATTTTTGTGAATAAACGAGTTTTTTAGTTAATTAGCGAGTTTTCGATGGATCTTTTCCATCCTGTTCAAGTAACGCCTTTATTTAAATAAACTGCAATTATAATCATACAATATATTGCATTTTTACTTACTATTTGTCTCCGTTTCCAGCGTTTAATTAAATATTAGACTAAATGATAAAACAATTATTTTATTGACAGAGGATGATGTAATTTGATTTGATAATTTACCTTTTCCTTATAATTATTTCTATAACTAAATGAAAATATTAATATTATAGTATTCTAATAAACAATCTAATAAATTATCATTGAAGATTAAGCTATGTGAGAATTGAACGACGCATTTTTCAAAGACATTTGTTTGTACATTTTAAGATTTTATCATTTTCTCGAAATTTATGTAAGCAAAAAAATTTTATATTACTTGAATAAATGTAGATTGAAATATATCAGTATATTTGTCATTGAATTAACAAATAATTTTTTGTTATTTCATTAAGAATAATTTTGAATTAATTATTGTTATTTAGTTATATCGTGGTAAATTTTATTAGTCAATAATAAGTCAGTATATTTATCAGAAATGCATGATACTTAGGACATTAATCTTTAAATAATGAAAATAATCTGAAACATATTCTGGGTAATATAAATACATATGAATATATATACAATAGGAGAATATTCCGCAAAAATCATACCAGAATGATACATCACGGTCAGTGCGCACATACTTTGAGGCATCCTTTTTGGAAAAAGGATAAAAAAATAAAGAGAACGGGTATATACAGAGACGGCGTTGATGTGGCGTAATTGGCAGTTTGCGTCCCCGCGTCGTCTTTTTTGTCTATCGTATATGTATGCAACGTGTACTAGGTGAATACTTGGACTCTATCTCTCTCTTTCTCGTTGGCGAGGCGTGCCTCGCTAGGTTTCGCGTGCGGCTTGTCTTGTCCAGCTTCCTGTTCCCACGCGTTGAAAAAGAGGAGAGACTTGTACCCGGTGACTCGACTTAAGCCCAAGGCCGTAGAGACGCATGACTCGGTTCGAAGGAAGTCCGCGGAAAAGTGCCCAAGAAAGTCCTCGAGGGCAAGTTCCCGCGAATTCTCTCTTTTCTCTGTACCCTTTGTTTTCTACCCTTTTTCCACCTCTTTACACAAAATGTCAAGTTTGACGATTCAGAATATATTATAGAGGGTTAAAATAACTACGTGTATTATAAAATTACTGGTATATTCTATATGAATTTGGTTCAAGTGACCGAGTCTAGTAAATTATTTCTTATGTAAAAATAAAAATAAATGAGCAATTTCACCAGAAATCTGGAGAGCAAAGTAAGAATAAAGAAAGATGTAGATCTCGAAAATTTTAAGGACAATATTAAATAAGATCAACGTGCGAAATTCCAAGTCCGCGGTATAGAAAAATGTTTCTCGGTGTAAAAACCAAGTCTTTACTTACTGGGGAAAACGGTTTTCGAGTTGGACAGGTACCGAATAGCGTTCCCAGCTGTCCCGGTTCGGCCTCGTTCTCTCTAACTCTTATTTACCGACGTGTCATTGATTCAAGTGGCCCACTTTGTCCTGGACTTAACGTCGGCTTTGGGACGCAACGCAATAATCGAGCAATGGCCAACTTGTTGACTCTACCGCTCTTATCTGATGCTGGGCTCTGAGCATTAGGGCTATATCTCGCACCACCAGTAGCAGATACCGATCGAAAGACGTGCGACTTACTACTTTGACTGGTAAACTAAATAAGGGAAATAACGCAAGCTCATTTATACCTAATTCGTTTTGTCATCAATTTCGGGTGAGAAATATTTTAAAATACTCTATCGGTATACTTTACAAACGATTTTTATTTTCAATGTTCCTTTATTAAAATATACATTTTTTTACGCTCAATGAATTGTATATATGTATGCCGTATCGTACGCAATGCCTGATTAGTATCCAATATATTAATCATTTTTTAATATAAACAATAACAATAATTATTTTTAAATGAAAAAATTTGAACACACTTATACAGTAATAGACAGAGTTAAAAAATCATATATCATGTAAAAATATTAAATTTATTACCAACTTTTTTATATGTATAGTTGTGATCAGAAATAAGATATGTTACCGTATTTTAAGTTAAACAGCTAAATTATAGCTCGAAAATTATTTTGCAAGTCTAAAAATAAATTATTTGTTAATGGTGTTATTGAATAAATAATAATAAAAAATGTATAATATTGTACACTATGGATTACTGGTTCTTTATAGCCTAAATTTTATTCAACGATTATAATTCAATTATACTATTTTATACTTAAATCAATATAAATATTAATGTTGTACATAATATTATATAATATTTCTAGTACTGCAGATTATACAGTTTTATTACAGGTAATAAATATATATATATAAACAGAAAAAAATCAAACAAAAAAGATGATAAAAATTTTATAATTTTATATCACCTTAAAGATTGTGATTGTAGGAATACTAGAAAACTATATATGATTCAGGTTTGCGATTACATAAAGACCGTAGAATAGATGGTACTTCCTGAAAAGAAATTTCATACAAAATCGCAGTAAAAATATAATAATTTATAATTTGGTAAATTAAAAAATTTTAAATTCAAAATAATTGCGTGTAGACTTTAAATCTTAAATGTCAAGTTTTAATAAGAACGAATCATGACTTTATAAAAGCACATTAGAACGATCCGTTTAAGATATTTTAAATTAAAAACTGTCAATGTTGAAATAAAAAGTATAAACAAAAAATATTATATTCACTTGAATAATAATGATGTTAATCTTTATCACCGCAGCTCATAAAATAAATATTTAATTAATTGGACGTATCTACACTTATAATACTATAATATTCCCTGTGCTTAAGGGTTTAACATCGAATCGCAAATTACAGATGTAAAAGTGACTAGATTACATAAAAGGAATAACGCAACAGAGTTCCAAGAAAATGTCGTATACCTCGTGCAGCTTAATTTCTTTGTTATTATAGACGTGTCGACTTATTCGAAAAAAAAACGGATGTAACCATAAAAGAGACCGAAGGGATGGGATACGAGTAACTTTCAATCGATTTCCTGGCGGTGCATTCGAAAGACAGTTATTTTAAAGCAATATCAACACGCAGCCGGAACATTTTATTAAACTCTTAAATTAATTGTCCGCAAAGTAATAACAATCAAGCATAATACCGTTTACTACTCCATACTAAAATTTTTAACGCAACCTATATTTTTCCAATCACTTAGTAAATAGACTTTAAAGTTACAGTTTGTGAAACACCTGTTAAAATTAACCTTGATACTCGATCTCTATACTTTGGGATGCAAACGACACGACACGCGTTTTTGTACAAATTAATTTTTTTAATTGTTATTAAACGGATTTACTGAATTAAATGTGTTTATAACGCGCAGCCTATAGTTGAATTAGTTGAGCCATACATATATACTTTCGTTAACTGATTGACATGTTGTATAAAATACACGTACAGACACGTACACATACATGTACTTTTCAAAGGATGAATGATATAAATATATATGAAAAAGATATGCAAGTTCAAGTTTAATGAAAATCAAGATGGGAAGATTGAGATCATTGACGGTGTATCGATAATGTGTGAAAAGGTATGTCGGATCATATTTCATAATTCATGTAAGGTTAATTGGATTTCGGTGATGATCGGAGTATTGACGATAAACTTCCTCGAAAATTTAGTTGAAGAAACGTATTACCACTCGGATGAATCCCGCCTCTAGTAGTCGTAGTGCACCGGCAAGGGCAAGAAAGCGATCAGAAGAAGAAAAAGAAAGGAGTGATCGAGAGAGTAAAAGCAGAAAAGGCTCTCGGCGCCTAACCACGGGTTCGTATCAGCTTCCGGAATCGTGTGCGCGCGCAGAATCCAACGGGTAGACCATACGAACCCGCTCCCGAGTAAAAAGGACAGTCCGAGATAGAGAGAGAGCGAGAGAGAGAGAGAGAGAGAGAGAGTGTGAGTGAGGAGGAGAGCGGGGGAGAGAGCGCGAGCTCGCGCCTCGGGCCTCGGACGGACGGAGAAGGAGCGACCGGTGGCCAGGGAGGGGAGGGAGACGGTGCGTCCGCGAGGAGGGGGGAAGTGGGTTAGCGGGTATACCGCCCACCGAGCGCCATGATGCAGCTCCGGGAGCGAATCCCGGGTCCGAGGTAGGGTGGGTTAGCCGCTCGGGCACCAATCGACCGGGTCCCCCCGTCGGTCGGGGGCGTGGCACCGGGGGAACGCCACCTGGCGGCGCGGGTGGCAACTGAGGCGCCGGGCTCGGGGAGAGGCTCGGGCTTCATTATGTATCATTATACCGGTCCACGCCGCGCGGTGTGCGTCGCCAGTTAACTGCTAAGGCGCGCGCGCGCGCACCCCCCGCGTCATTATCGTTCATCACCGTATCAAACTGCGAGTGAGTGCGGGATGGTTCGCGCGTGGCGACCTCGCGATGGCGCGTAGCTGACCCGCGTAGCGACAAGTGCGAGTATAACCCGGACTGAGTGCGCGTACACGGAGGACTAGTCGTTTTTGGTGTTGTGAGTGATATGAGCGATTGCAGGACCGGGTGATCCGATCGGTCGAATCTCATTGTCCCCCTGTTCCCCGGCCCCACCCCCCCTCGATCCACGTCCTCGTCCTCGTCCCCCTCCCACCCCCCTTAGCCCGCCGCTTGCCCCCTTTGGGGAGGCGAGTCAGCCGGACAGGTGAGCCGGTCGTGTTCCTAAGGTGGATCTGCGGGGCGCCACGACGACGCTCAACTTCACGGACCTGGGGAGCCCATTCGGGGCGGGCGACCCCTGTCCGTCGAGCACCCCGACCCCGAACAGCATGTCGGGTGGCGGTGGCCCGTCGGCCGCCGGGAACGGGGGCGCACCGAGCGCCACCCCCGGGCCGGGCGGGAGCGCGGGCTCGGATCTCGAGCAGCACCTCCACCACACGATGGGCTCGGTGACACCGGGACCAGGAGGCAACGGGGCCGACAGCGCCTCGAGCACCCCTGTCTCCCAGAGCGGCAAGTCCGCGTTCATCGAGCTCCAGCACAACAACCTCTACAACCCGAGTGGACTCAGGGCCGCGGGATACCAGCACAACGTACCCGGAGCTCACCAGTTCTCGCAGCACGTGACGGGATTGCCAGGACACCAGGGCTCCCAGCCCTCCACGGGGAACCAACAACACGGACCCGAGACGGGATTTCCCAGCCCGAGGAGTGCGCTCGCGGGGTACCCCTTTGCTCCGATGCACCAGCACAACGCGTACAGCTATCACCTGAGCTCGTACGCGCCCCAGTGTCCGTCGCCGCCCAAGGACGGCGAATACCCGAACTGTACGTATCGCGAACGTGTGTATTTCACCCCGTACTCGGGTGCTCATTTAGTGCTGTGCGATCACCCCAGTGCTTTTGCCCTACTCTCGTATCTAGTGATACCCGGTTGCTTTTTAGACTAGCATTCTACACCTCTACTTATTATATAAATAATTCCATCGTTTCTGTAACTCGAGTGCACTTATCCAATTTCTCTATTTTTATTAACATCCATCTTGATCTTCTTGATTATCAGATCTTACAACGCGGCAGTGTGCTTGAACGATCATTTTCCGATGCCTCTTTGATGCATTCGTTCTACATTAATTTTAATAGACGAGCTTGTCATAATATTGTGATCATTGGATCTACATTAGAATAAAAAAATTTCAAAATGTCTGTGTCACACGTTTAAGACTATAGTGTTAAGTCACATTACCTAATTTTAAAGTAATGTTTGCATTCTGTTTAACGATCTTACATACTTTAAAATACTTTTTCTGTTGAAACCAAGTTTGTACACTTAATTTTGTAACAGAGTTCATTCTTAATAATCTCGTTGTTCGTAATTATTATCACATTCCTTATAAACGGGTGAAATATGAAAACAAAATGCATCTAAGGACTAGGTAAATACACAATGATTAAGCATTTCAATCGCAAAAGATCTGATAACATAATACGATTATTCCTACTTTTACACGAGATACAAAGAATACAAAAATTACGTATAAAAATAGTAAGTAAAGAACGGAATTTAATAATTAAAATAAAGGCCAAAGTGTCTTGCAGTTCAGCTCTTTGTCACGATTGTTTTTGAATAGTCAGTTTCATTGATCGTACAAGTTACAAAAGCGCGCCTAAATTCAATAGAGAACAACATAAATTGCGCCCAAGACTTTGTAAAACCTTCCACGTATCCTTAAAATGCACTAAAAAAGAAGTTATTCTTGGTAATCTTGATTATAAAGTGAAACAGCATTAGTATTAGAAATAGTTTTAATCGTGATAATGTTTGCAGTATTCGTTAACGAAAATATTCGCATGCGTAGTTCCGCGCCGTGTTCCACAATTACTCGCAAGAAAATAATAAATTATGAAAAATATTTTTAATGAGACAAAGTAGAAGTGGCACGAGAAAAGTTTACCACGATTCTCATCTAATTACAATGCTTTATACGAGATAAAAACGCGTACAAATTTTTGTAGATTCCAATCTTGGACAATGGAAATCATCGATACGTAAGTGATATATCATCTTCGCTGAATTTACATAAATTTTTTATGTCTAATACAACACGCGTAACCGTTGTAATAATAAAATTATATGCGTATATTAAACAGTAACTTTTCTTGTTGTATTTTCGATTAACTCAATATACTCCAATAACATAGTTGATAAAACAATGCGTTACAATAATCAAGTTCCAAAGTTTCAGTAAAATCTATGATTCAAAGTATCGATACTTTCTTAGTTGTAAGGCCATGAAGTTCAGGTGCATTTTTTCCCAGTTTGAAACGTCGTTTTCTAGGGGTCAATTCTTACTGACACGCGTAAAAACTGCTGTTCGCTGGCTATACCGTCGAAGAAAAAGTTACCGAGTAGTTTGAGATTTATGTTTCTATTTGAAGTGTACTTTGTTACGCGTAATTATGAGAAGCAATACCACCACAAATTCGTACTAAAATGTTTTCGAGCGTGAATGTATAATTTAGCATCGTTTAATTTAGACTACTTCATTTAAGATAAATAATTAATAATATGTTAATTGATTAAAAGTTAAAAAAAAATTTAGTAGCAATTTTATTTAAATTTACGTTAACATATCTGACAGGTTATAATTATATATATATATATATTTACTTGCGATTATACCGTTTATTAAATAATAATAATAATCGTGGGAGTAAAATAAATAATAATAACAAAATAAAATAAACGAGAAGTCAAGTGAACGCGAGCTAATTTTACATTAATGCGAAGAAAAATTTCCGAGTTAGAAACTCCATTGCAAATCGATCGTTCGTAAAGAAACTGACGCGATATCGTTTTGAGGTCGTTCAACAAACCTAATAGTAGATAACGTGCAGAGAGAAAAAAGGAGGTTGACATTTTCAAGTTAACCCAAGTTCCGGGGAAGAATTTCGCGACAGTCGCATGACGACAGCGTGTCTGATGGTGCCACGGCATTCGCCGGCGGGGATCGATACGCGCCCCTAACTCTATTAAGAAACCGGCCCACGCAATAAAACCTGCATAATTGCGACCGCGATTCTTATTGCCGCCGCGTCCTCTTTATAAATCTTTTTGAAATCGTAAATTTTCGTCACTTTTTAAATCTCCAGGTCAATTTTTATCTTTTCTTTCGAGGGGAGAAGGCGTGAAGGTTCTTGCTACCGACTTACTTTACTATATTATGTAACCTTTTTTTCTTTCGTGTAGAAGAATACTTTATTTTAGTAATATTAAAACGGTAATCGATCTTGAAAATTGTTTTTTCTTTCCTAAATTTTATATATTTTAAATTATTTCTTAGTACTTACTCAACGTATGTTAAAAACTATTTTATAAAATTATGTCAGACTACGGAGCACAGCTAATGTAAAATTCACTCGAAACTCACAAAAAATATTGAAGCATAAATTTTATAAAATGATGTCCTGTCACATTGAAAAATATGGTTCCACGATATTGTCGCCGTATTATTAAAAATATTGACGTGTTAACTTATTTATCATTATTAGTATTGGTCCAATCTACGATACACTTGTAGTGACGCGATAAAAAAAAGCGTACCAGACAAGAAGTCGATCCGGTAGCTGCAGTACCTATTCATCGACAGTTTAAACGGTGAATCATGTTCCTCGATATTGAACTACACGATTCGGCGAAACGATTGTAAAATAAAACCGCGGGCTTTAGACTCATTTAAATTTCAGTCAACGTAACTCCCTCATCGTGACATTTTCAAATTGCTTCTCCATGCGGTTTTCCATACATGACTCACGGTTATCCGTCGGTTCGCCACCCTTTGGCGATACACGCGACTTTAAATTCGCCAAGGTCGCAAGGCTATAATCAGCCTTAGTGGAGGGGAAATGTATTTTCTGAAAAAAAAAGAAAATATATAACGAAGAAAGTTTCAACAACTTTGCGCTTGACCCTTTGTGGCTGACTATCAATGATAATGCGAGTTGCAACTAACATGGTTCTAGTATGAATTCTTGATGACAAAAGGGTTGGAAATTTCATCGGTGTAGTTTTCCCTGCTCTTGCAATCATCCAGTCATTTTGTGGTTTCGAGTTCATCGACTGCAACCCCATCGTGATCATTAGCCCCTTACCTATCTTTTTTTTTCTTCTTTTAACGCTTCTTCCTTTTAATGCTCGTTTCAAGTTTGTTCGGCAACTCTTAATGGGAAGCATATAAACACAGACGCGCAAGAAAATCCGTAATAGTCATCCATTACTATTTTATTGAGTAATTCGTGGCTAAACTTTTTCATCGGATAAGAAATTAGACAACCCCAAACTTGATTGATCCACTTTCTTTCGGTCTCGTGCGCGTAAAAAAATTGCACTTGGACTTTCTTCGATGCAGTTTTTTTTTACACTATCTGCATTTTTTCAGTTCCAATGACAAATTGTGGGTTATTATTCTCTAATCAAAAGAGTTATCGTGTTTGGTCGCAATACGACGTAATTGAGATGAAATGATTTGTGGATGAAATATTCATCGGTCGCTTGTTACTCAATGATATTTTCCGAAAGTTAGCGTAATAAACGTATCAACAAAAAATAGTGTCATTATTTTAAATGGTTTCGTGCCAATTAGACGTAAGTGGAGGTTAAAGACCGCTAAATAATATGGTTTATATTGGATCGTTATCTAAAGATAACTAAAGCAGAAGCTAATTTTTATACAATACTTCTTGATATTGTTGTTTTTATTGTGTTCGTATAAACAAGACTTTTTCTTTTACGTATATATAAATATTTCTTTTTCTTCTTTTTTCCTTCGATATGCATGTTTCATGACTTGTTATATATAGGCATTCATACATTAGTATTTAAGAACTCAATAAATTGTTGAGGATATCGACGTAACTTAATATATTCATTAGCGGTGGTCGAATATTTAGACATAGTTATAAATATGTTTAAACCTAAGAAAAATTTAATGTTGTCAAAATTAATAATTGGAAATTACTTAATCTCTAGTTGGATTAACTTATTAGTACAAGGTGAAATGAGGTAAAAGAGAAGCGATATATAGTCAACAATCGGCGCGCTTCAGGTTCGATCGACGAAAAGGTCCTTGTTTACATAAGAACATCTCGTTCGTTCTTTATCAAAAAATCAAAGAGGCGCGCGCGCGTAGAGGTTTAATAGCCCAATTAGTACCTCAGGGGGCCGAAATATTTCCGAATGCAGTCGCGGAGATACACACCGACATTAGTCAGCGAGCGGTCAGGTGCCGAGGGTAAATTAATCCAGGACAGACAGATAAATGGTTGTTTTCACAAGGATTAGACCTGGCTCCTGGGCTTTTTTTTCCTTCCTCTCACAAAAACCTTCGCGTTTCCTTCGGTCAGATGCGACCGTCGGATAAGCGGTTTTCATCCCTCAAGCGAAAACCTGCTCTATCTTTAAGCAGCTGCATGCGGGCGCGAGGAGCTACCGACATGACTTTCCGTGTTGTCCTTTATACACCGATGGATATGTAAGATTATCCAGGAATCGTTTGTCCTCTACAAGTGATTCTTTAACTCCCAAGATTGGTATCGTCCTTCGATTGATATTTCACCGTTGTAAACGATCGTTCGATCATTAATTATTTCGACTCATTTTACGAGTAAATAACTTTTCAAAGAATCATTATATTTTTTTAATATATTTTGCGAAAATAATTATTAGTGCCAATACGTCTACGTTATGGAAAAAAATCTATTAGACACCGACCATTCATAAAATCTACCGGATCTCAAAGCGAATTATAATGAAAAAAGAGAATAATGGATTAGGTAATACCCAAGCACAACTCTTGACGTATATCTCACCCGGCAATAATACCCGGTAAAGTTAATGACGATGGCATCTAACGACATACGATCTTAAGGAAAGTCGTAACCGCAAAATCGACAAGTGCTATTTTGATTGATACGCGTAGGTGAGAATAGGGAGGGAGGGAGGGGGGAGGGGGATAAACTCGAGGTTTCTGATAGTCGAGAGGGCTTTAATCGCGATGCATAAATCCACCGAGGCCATTATAGGTGGCGTGTTAAGGTTCATCAATTAGTTAAGTTTGTTTAACCCGGCGTCACTTCGGTAGTGCAAACTCATTTATTGCCGCCTTTTCGTGCGAGGATTAAGCGATCAGTTTGTTTGTTTGTTTTAGTAATTTCGTCGGTTGACTAACTATCTTTACCTATTACATACACGTCTATTTCGGTGGTTTAATTAAACAATGCTGTTTCACATTAATTATTACTGCTTATTGTTCGATTCGCGGGTTTACTACACATACAGTTTTGCCGTATAAGCTTACTACTTGAATTAACGAGATCAACTCGAGTAAAAAATGATTCACGTTCATAATAATGATACTGCGTTTGTTAACTTTGATAAAATGACTCACATAAGTAGTCAACCTTTTTGATGTGCACGTTTTCCCCTCGTCAACGTGCTTGGATATGTCATTCGAAGTATTTTACAAACATTCGTTAGAATTCTATGAAATGCGTGCTAATGAAATAGATTTTAATTAGCAAATTACGTCAAATTCTCGGTCAGTAATACGATGATTCAATTATTTAATTATAAAATAAAGTATAATAATTTTTAATATACATTGAGCAAATGATATTGTGGAAGGTCAATAAACCTAATTTATTATAATTATTACTTTCGTTACATTCTTTTACTAAAATTCTTTTCGATAACTTCCATTCGAAAATTCGTGTGCGTATACCATAGATGAATTAACGTGAAGAAACAATGTTGTACACAAATAAAACTAAACAAAGTTTCAAAGCAAAATAACTTTTTTAAGTACAGTTTAGTAAGTCTTATTATTACTCAATTTATGTATACGATTACCATGCTAAAGGAAATTGAAAAAATATTTTATTAGCTTTGGCAAAGAAGAAAGTTCATTTGTATAGTATATATTTTGTCAGAATACAGTAGGTTAAATAATTCGGTACGATTTATTTCGTTAAGGCTATAAATAAATTCATATACATATAATTAAAAAGTTTGCATAATAATTTTTGTAATAAGTAAAAGGTCTGTGTATTTCCAAACAACATCTTAACATCGATATAGAATTTTTTGTAAATTATTGATAAATTTAAAGAAAAAATTTCGTTGTGTCATCAATTACACTATTTTAATTAATTTTGAGAGCGTTTGTTTCAACACGAGATAAATTGTGCACAAATTAAAGCGCATTTTAGTTTGATAACTACAAATTTACGTAGAGTGAGAAAATGAAATTGTATTACGATGTGCAACTTAGTGTTACAAGACACCGCAAGAGGTGGAAGAAAAAAAAACGTTAGGCTAAGATATGTTGGAGATAGTATATAGTTAAAATCAGGGTGGTACGTGTTCACAGACCTCTCGCCGCTGGACAACAAGGGTGGCATCGTAGACGAGTTGGGCGGTGGAGGCGGTGGCTCCCTGAGGAATGGAAAAGGCAAGAAAATGCGCAAACCGAGGACGATCTACAGCAGTCTGCAGCTGCAGCAGCTTAACAGGCGGTTCCAGAGAACGCAGTACCTCGCATTACCCGAACGAGCCGAACTCGCGGCGAGTCTCGGACTTACGCAAACGCAGGTTCGTTTTTATCATTGTTCTTTTATTTTCATTTGATTCATTGTAATTATAACGCTATTCGATTTATTCGACATACGCCGATAATACTTGTTAATCGTTACACTATATGTATATATATTCCAACTGTTATTTTCCAATGGATTAATCAAAATTCATTTCGACCGGTAATTTCCTAAAAGTAGAAATATGAATCCAAAGAGCAGTATATAACGAAACATAAAATTAAATTACAAAACATATTACGACATATTTCAAACACCCTCGACGAGTCATATTGCAATTGAAACCTCCCATAGGGTTGGTCGTGTATAGTCTATACAGCCTAGGAAGAACGCACGAACGTACAACGCGAAGGTCGCGGAGGGGTAACCGGATCTTAGGAGACACATCTGTCACTTTTAAATAATCATACGCGAAATTCGCCACGCCCTGGACAAGCCGAGTCGTTGTCCAGTTCGTCGTGGTTTCCGGTTCGCAATTTATGGACCAACGTTGGCAATTATAACAACGTCCAGCCACTGATTGGAGTCAGCGCGTCGTTGGTGACTAAACCGTGCGCCGCGACAGGAAACTCGAGCAAATTGCCAGAAATTTCTTCCTTTACCCTCGTTCATTTGATTTTCTGAGGAATTTCAGACTAGCAAGCATTGGTCGATTCATCGTGCGGAAACTGTTTATTTGTCCAATGAAACTTTAACTTTTATGGCTTTTTTTTAATATACACCGGCGAGATTTGTAATATAAAGTTTTTTGCATCATTCTATTGATTTACGGGGTGATCCAATTGCCATTTAATTTGGTTAATTAAGTTGCATTATGTACGTTTCTCGTTGACTAACATTTATTACAATTGATTTTTTGTATTCAAGTTATAGTTATACATGTAGATTTAAAATAGCATTCCTCGATTCATCTTCATTCTCGACACCAAAAATATTTGTTACGTGGAATTACGAAGTTTGGGTAAAAATGATCTACCCTAAAGCAACCAATGTAAATTTCACTCGAGTCGAAAAAAGAGGCAAACGCTTATACCGAGCTATCACAAAAAGTTTTACGATCCCCGCGCGCTCCTCGGAAATTGCCGAGCATATTGCGCGTTATAATTGTTCGATATGGCGATTGCGGGGGCCACCGAACCACATAATTTCATTAGTATACCCGGGCCGAAGTGATTGTCCCACGGGTTTGTGGCTGCTTCTTGCCCGTGTTTGTAATTAGAGGTTTCTGCGGGGCAATTAAAAAATTAGACCGGCGAAACGGCCGATTATTGTTTGTAAGAAAATTTACGAGGAAAGTTAGGTACATGCGCACGTACGGAAAGAAAAACGACACTGGTTAGCTTGATTTTCAATGGGATCGTGTAATTCGAGTTGTTTACGTGCCAAGGTCCGCTTTTTGGATGCTTCGTTGGAAAGTAAGGGCATGGAATGCTACATTTTTTATATATCGCTGATCATTTTTTGCGTTTGATCTTATGCAACGGTAATTATTATTGAGATGTAGCTTTAATGATTTTTAGTTACGACGTGTAAACGAAAGCTAATAAAAAGATGTTTGATTTTTTTATTTTAAAATTTATACTAAATATAAATCACAAGTTGTTATAAAATAATTAAATGCAGTGGATTGTTAAAAATTAACGAACAAATTAAACTAACGCGAAAAAGTTTTTAAATGTTAAAATAAACAAATTGTCGGAGACAAAAATAAAAGGAATTCGGCGAAAAACGGCAAAAAGTGAAAATTGTCGCAGATAAGATCTTGGGTAGGCTCGTTTTTCGAAAGTCCAATCGAGCGGAAAAACCGGAGCGAAATAAAGACCGAAGTATTGTTCCTTCTCCGAGTCTCTCGGCTGACCCACTCGGCGCGCGGTGAAGGGCGGATGGTTCACCGATCGCGTATTTATCACCTGGTGAGTATACGCAACGTCTGATCGTGCTTCTCGATAGCCAAGTGTGCTACCAACGTAATCCTTCGGGCGGCTTTTCTCTACTTCCATTCCAGAGCTACTTGGTACGAGTATATAGATATACATACCTATAGTCGAAACTTTCGGTTTCAATTTCAGTCAAGGAGAGATGCGTTTCTAGTAAATAATGTAATATTCTTTCTTATTTTCACCTTTTATTTATCGGGATTCTTCCTTAATTAAAGCTAATCTTATATATTTAGGATGAAAGGTATACATAAAACATTAAATGTTAACATACTGTTTATTGTAAATATACCAAATACAATTTTTAAAAAAATGTAATGAAAAACAATTGTATTCAGTAAGACGACGAATAATGGAAACTTTACTAACTTGTTACAATACACTATTGTGCATTAAAAATTTTCCAAACGTATGTAATACTTGCAAAAGCATCGTAGTTTTTGCTACGGAGCTGGCACAAGAATTACTCGAATCACTTAAAACTCACTTGGCAATTTAAAGAAGGAAAGTCCGAACAGTTCGTATATCGATTCGAATTTTCTAGGAAAAGCATCGGCTCACCCTTCCTTTGAAATTATATTTCTCATAAGCCGATCGCAACTTTAGCCTCGTAGAGATACACGAAATGTTCAGCTTTCTCTCTATACATCTCGGGTATGACATATTTCAAGAGTTACTTTAGACGCGCATATATTCACGAGGTTGATTCACCCTCTTCAGATAATCTTTTTCTTTTTAATCAAGGGTGTTTCATGAAAATCCTTTTGAAACATAGGTGTACATACATATAATAATAGATACATACACGCACTTGCATACATACACACTATTTAATATATATATGGAACTGCCAGCGTGGTGCGTGTCCACGGTTTTCTCTTGAAATATTCACATGCTCGGTTATTATATGCACAGGTACACATACACACAAGTGGTATCGAGCCTATCGCCACCTCGTTTTACGTAACGGAACAAATTCGACTTTAAAATGCGAGAAACACGAGTTGGGGTGAAATTTCGCGAGCGTTTGCGGGGATATAGCGATTGGTTTTGAGAAACTTTGTGGTCGCGACTGCGGTAAAGTGGGAAATAAAAAAAAATTAATATTCCGATGTTTAAGTATGAATTTATTTATTTCTCCACGGAGAATTTTAAAATGATGTCGGTGAAAATTGTTAGATGGGAAAAAAATCTTGGTGTACCGCGTAATTGTACGGTGTGATATCTCATGGTAAAGAGATATCGAATAGCTTTTCAGTTCATAATATTGAAAGTTGTGTGCATGCTTGTTTCTATACCTTCGTTTATATAAAATTCAGTTATATTATTTCAACGTGTACTCGTGAGAGTAAAAATATTGAAGTTAAACGCGTTTCGATAGAAAATTGTTGTAAAAAATTATTCGCAATAAATAATATTAACGAACGTATTTCTAAAATAACATAGTTGTTCACTTTTTCGCAAGGGCGCTCACGTATATCTCCGAGCGTATACGAGAGATAGTCGCAGCCCGATAAAACCGACTCGTCAATGCCGTCCGCTGGAAAAACTGGACGGCTAATCGCTATATTCTTTTTCTTTGTGCTCACTTTTTTTCATTATATTCACACACAGCGTTATTCGACGAACGATTCTTCCAACGAAATTTTGACTCGAGATCCCGATCATTTTATTTAATTTTTTTTTTCGTTGGTTGTATGTAAAAAAGAACGCCTTGACCGATATTAATGCTTGTGCCCTCGAAATCGATAAGAGTCAACCACGTACGCTTTTCGATTATTTACCGCAAGCTCGCTTAACGGTTTTACGTGGGTCGACTCTTTGCGATATGATATTCTGTAGCGCACAACTTGTTAAATGGGTGAAAATTATTATTTCCTTATCAATCGCGTACTAAAAACTGTCTGTATAATAATAAAAAATTGAATTTTTGTTTTATAAAGTATTTCTAGTTTTACTATCATTTATATGGATTTTTCCATAGAACCACTATATTGGTTAACGTAATATTGCATGTTAATGTAAGGATAAAAGCAATTGCCTTAACATGGTAATAATATAACATTAAACAAGTATTCATTTAAATATAGATACACTTCCGAAAAACATCTAACTTTTCTATTTACTTTTGTCCCTTAGCCTTAAGTATTTAACCAAAAATTACGTTTTAATTTCTAACTTCTAAGTTATTATCTAACTCTTGATAGTTTGTCTACTAGCATTAACCAAATTACTATCGAGACCTTGTCCGTGAATCCTCTACCGCTATTACAGTTACACGCCAACGTCTGATTACTGATCCTCTGGTAATTTTGTCGCGCAACCGCGCATTAGTGACCCTTAAAGGATTCCCCGTTTCTATAGTAGTCCGTTCAATATTTCATCGTCATTTACTTCTTAACTGGTATAATAGAGATTTTCTTGTTAAGCTCAAAGCAAACATTATAAAACATTAGTTTAGTTATAGTTAGATTGGTTACTATTTTTCTTTTTATACGTTGCTCAGTTAATTTAGATTATTTTCTTTGATAAATGGGTTCTTTTTACGTTTACGAGAATTGCATTATACGAAAGTTTTAACAAATAGTGTTTCCAAACATAAACAGGTATCGATTAATAAAATCTTATTGCGTAATATTAATTTGACGATATGTGTAATTAAATATCTGAATTTGTTATGTTTACATTTTGTTATTTTTTCAAACAAAGATTAAAGTACGTGTTCGCAAATCGATCCGGTTCGCAATAATAAATCGTTAATCAATCGACTGGAAGTCTTAAAGAAAAATCACGACAACGTGCAACAAAACACAAAGTAAATTGAGTAATAGAAAACTTAATTCAAATATCAAACTATAATAGGACAAATACAAATTCGAAATTTGTCGAGTTGGGCGTAAAGGTGTCCGAACCGTTAATGTCGGTCTATATAAAGGAAAAAAAGAAAGTTGCTCGCAGTTAAACGAGTCCTGTTCCTTGAATACGCGAATGTACACGTTATAAACATTCTGGGAAAGTGGCCTATTATCAGTCGCGCGTAATACATAAAAATAATACGAGTTCGGAAGAGCCAAGCTTATTGTATTATATATCAGACCGCATGTATCGTTGCCGTCGCGCGACTGGACAAATGGAAAAGTTTTGCGCGATGGCACGCGATCTTTTTGGCCGATCGACTCACTCTGCTTTCGTGTTTAGTCAGTTCGTTTTATGGAACGTATTACTGTGCGTTTGTTACTTCTTTGTCTTTTTTTTTACTCGTAGTGTCGAATTTGAGTCTTGTCGTTCAAAGCTGCTTCGATGATTCTCTGCTATCTTTACATAAAAATAGAAGTTTACGCTCGGTGTATGATAGATACTTGCATACTTTTTGTTGCTAAGAGAGACTGTCAATTTTGCTATAAAAATCTGTTAGATACAGCGTGTATGAAAGTATATTTATAGAATACTGCAGTAAGTATTTAGCATTTTTAGTGACGGACTGTTAACGAACATCAGAAAGAAATAAATGAATATTTTCGTTAAACCGTAGCAATAAACAAAATTCGTATTTCCCCGTACAGAGAGTAATTCCAGAACCACCGATTTTCCTTCATCCTTATTTTTTGTATTTGGTGGAGCGAGGTGAGCGCGCGCTCGCGACGCTGATTATGCTCCCGGAAAAACGTAGGACTACTACAGAGAGGCATTATGCAAACGAGGTAGAAACTTGCGCGCACAAAACCCAAAGTCCTAAAAGTTCAATTGATTTATGCACTCGGCGCGCGAGAAGGATAGGGCAAGCTTCTCGGTGAAAATCTCGGAAACTCGTCCGCGGGCGTCGTTTTCTCTCGCGCGCTCGCGCGCTCGCGTTTGGTTATATGCGCGAGAGCGAGCCAAGAGAGCCGAATGGGTCAGCCGGGCGCTCGGGGTACACATTATTTCAATGTTGGCAGTAATGCCTGTTATTAAGCGATGATAATGATTGGTATTATCGCGGGTAGGGAGCGCCGCTCTCTGGCCGACTGGTAGCTACGGATATAAATCATCCTTACTTCCTTCTTGGCAACTCGCGTATATACGTGAAAGAGAAGGAGAGATCTCCATGCCAAGAAGCTGTAAATAACAGCCGAGTTCCGAGACTCTCTCTCTACTCTACTCCCCACCCCTCACCGTAGCCTCCTCTTCCTCGTCCTCGGCCCCTCCGCCCCTCCACCCCATCCCCCACCCCCACCCCCACCGTCGTCGTATGCCTCCCTTACTGCGACGGGGGAAGGACTGAGGATACTATAGTACACCTTCCAAGCGAACGAGTCCATCCAGGAGGTGGGGAGGACGGGGGAGGTGCATATCGATCGCTAACAGATTTATCTGTATCGCCACTCGACCGTCTACGTGATGTACGATGAAAATTTGCTTGACTTGCATGCAGTAGATACCATTCTTATGAGCTAATCGTGATTCGCGGATACGAGGGAACTTGATCTCTTTGAGTTATGATTTTATATACGTATATCTTTAAGTACATTTGTTTCGTAATGTTTAACGTTCAAATTGCTGATTGTCAACGGTGTATTTGTAATGCAGTCGCGAATTTTTATTTATATTCACTTTATTCGAGATATTTTTTCTTAAATATATAAATAATTAATGAACAACAACCTTCTAAATTTTAAACATACATTAAATATATATAAATATTAATGTATTTGTACTTCCTAATATAAATTATAATTCAAAATTGATTTTAATAGCCAAGCATAATTAATTTTTTTATCAACAATTTGATGTATGTGATTTGTTTGCATTGCAAAACCAATCCGTTAAATATAGCAGTAATACCAAACAAAAATAATAAATTTACTCAACTTTTTATTATAAAAACCAAATTGACGCGAATGCAAAAGAATTTCGTACTATGACATCAAAGTATGATAAAATGAAATTAATTTTGTACTTATAATTTGTGTCAAGTATAACAAGAACAAATCTAGTTTTTACATTTTCAACAAGTTTTTACATTGCATGTGTAAATTGTAATTAAAGTGATTATTCTTTTTTAGAGCACTACTCATTTGAATTAGCAGTGAATATACTAACTCTATGGAAACAAACTTTTTCTGTTAAATAGCACATTTTATTTCAATTTAACTATTAGCTATATATAGAAAATTTTTTGTAATCGTTGAAAAAAAAAAGGTTGGGTGCAGTGAAAATAGTCTAGTAAAATGTCTGACACATTAGAAACCTATAGGAGTAAGATACAACCGATACAAATTACAACAATCATTAATAAAGGAGAACAGAAGAGCGTGTTCTAACGATCTAACACGCAACAAACGTCGGTCGAACCGCCGGGGGATGAAGTTCGCTCCTCGAGAGAAGAAAATCTCACTTCCCCTCCTCTCTCCACGCATCTCGTTAAGTCGGGCGTGTTAACGAGTACGTATACGAGAAAACCTGTGATTTTTGCGTATATGTAAAAAAGTTCCCGACAACCTATTCCCACGGCTAGAATACCACAAACGTGTCATTATTTCGATTAGCTTAACTCTATTCCGTGGATTAATAAGCGATTCGTCGTCCTTTCGGTAGAGTTGTAATGCAAGTGTCGATGCTATATTATATACACGGCTATCGGATACTCGAAATGCATTTACTCAATGAACTGAATTTCATTGCGGACGCTTCAGGCGTCATGATCTGGATTATTTTGATTGTCGATTATTGTGAGTTATCGAAGTACGTACAATGAAGAGGTGAACATTGTTAACTCATTTTCGTCTAACGCAATGTACGATCCCCTCATTTATTATCTATCTTATATATGTCACTATTTAAGACTTTTTCTTGCATACAATTTTATATACTTTTTTCTCAAAATCTTTACGCTTGAATAGACGATATTAAAATTTAATAATGCCATCCAACATTACAGAGTAAAATGTTACGATCATTCAAATGCAAACTGAAATTTTCCGACAGTCGAAAGTTCAATTTTCCGCACCGCCGGAATAACCAGAACGAATGCATACTGCTACGAAGAGTCGAGATAGGCAAATGCCTACACGGGCGAATGAAAACCGTCCGAGACCAGCCGGTAAATATATGTGTATGTATATACATACATACATACATACATGCGGACACACATACACATACACATTCACATACTAAGAGAGAAAACGAAAAAGACCCGAGCGCGCGCGTACACACATACACACGCACACACCCACACTTACAGATGCACACACAGAGAGACGTATATACTCAAAGAACGTCGTAACGGTAAGAGGGCGAGGGTAAGGTGGAACGCCCACGCGTATCTCGATCTAATAAATTCAACATTTCGCCGGTAAATCCGGGACCTTCGAGGCCGAGAGGCAAAAACCAGACGGGGGCCTTCTCTCTTCCTGAACCCTTCAACCGCGCGCGAGGAGATAGTCTTTCGCATACATTTATTCATAAGCCCGCGCCGCCGACGCCGTCGACGCCGCCACTGCTGAATTTCCTGAAGTTTCAGAGATCACGTGAGAGTTTAGAAAACTTTAGTTTAGACCGCTGACTAATAACGAGGTAAAAAGATCGAACGATGCGCTCTCGATTACGTAAACGATCGTCCTTTCGAGCTCTATATTTACTTAGTACAGATCGTTTCTCACAAACTAAAAGTACACTTTTTTTCTTTATTTCCTTTCAAAATACATACGTATATAACTGCGCTTCTTTCCCCCTTTTTTTTATCTTGCGCGCTTCCCCGGGAAGTGATTACGTTTGAGCGCGAGCGCGAATCAATAAGTCGCATTTTTACGCCAAGTGCATTTAAGTAGCTGCATCGATGAATACGCAAGCATCCGTGACGCAAACCGATTTACCTGTAGTAAATTGTTAATATTCAGGAAAGTGAATGAAAATTGACCTGGAAATTTGTATTCCTAAATACTTGGTTGTACTCCCGTTCAGTTTGAATTAAATACCAATGACAATTTCTCAGTTACAGATTTTTGTTGCAACTAACATTTCTTCGAGTTATCGATATTTTAAGTTTCAAATATATGGATATAAACAGGTTCTAATAACGCTAGTAACATTCAGACAATTTTTGTTATTCTATTTTAAGTTGTTTTATTACAATAATAATATAGGAATAACTGATATTCTAAATTCAAATAATAAATGCAGAGTACATCAATTTACTGATCGAAACATATACCTATCGTTTACCAAACTCCGGTTGCAGAGGTCCGCGTATACGCGAATCCAGATCATTACGTCAATACCAACTGAACTTCTCGAAATGATTCGCATCGCGAGTTTTTCGAAAAGTCTCCCCCTACACCGGATAAAAAGTCACGATTCATTCGCAAGAGCTCACGTTCCGCGAAAAAGACCACGTGTCGAGGTGAAACCTTACGGTCGATCCGGTGGTCCGATATATGAGCGCGAGGGCACAGAACCGCTTTGGTATATGTACAAAAACGCCCGGGAATCTGCAAAAATGAACAATTATAGGAATCCAGAGTAGAATACCGGTGCGGAGGCGCATATAAGCGCGGGCTCGTTTGAAGTGTGTTTTCGGGGCCTCTCGTTTTCTTACCTTCCTTTCTTCGACTCGCCCGCCTTTCTCTCTTCTGGCCCATCCATCTTTCCTTCTCTTTCTCTTACTCTCCTCTCTCTCTCTCTCTCTCTCTCACTCTCTCTATCTTTCTTTCTCGGTGCATCTGATTTCGAATCTTTCATACACGCTTGTCCCGGAGCGCATTTTTACGCGGTTAAATTCTCTGTTTGAACTCGTTTTTTCAAATCAATTAAAATAAACCGTTTCGATAATTTTCCGTTTTTATTCACTAACAATTGATACATACGTTGGAAGTAATATGTATAGACATAGCGATAGATACTTCAGGTTATTGCATGTTTTTATGCGCATTTATTATTAATATTTTAAACAATGTTTAATTGAAAAATGAATCCGTAATTCTTCGAGCTAATGCACGATATTGCACTTTAATTAATAAACATTCTATACTCTAGGAAAATAATTTCATTATCCTCAAAATTGAGGTTGCGAAGCCTTTCGATTGAAATTTAAATTGTTATCTCATTTTATGAAGAAAAAAATCTGGTACACTTTCAAAAATAGATACTTATTACACTTTAAGTGAAAAGAAATAACTTGAAGGTATAACGAAATGAAGTTACTTGAACGAAGGTACCTGATAAAACTGCGCGCACGCCATAATTATTTTTTATATAATATATCGAATTTCGTCGATCATTAAAAGCTTATTAAGATTTATTTAACGATTTCTCAAGCTCACTCCAGGTTTGGTAAAAGTATTAAATTATGTAGTAGCTACGGTGAATATATACATTAATTGCGCATTGGTACACACCCGTCATTAATTATTGTTGATATGTAATTTATAGTACTTTTATTTTTAAACTGTGAAGAGAGTTGTTGATTTACATAATTGATGTATTAACATTTAAAGACACGCGCAAACCGATGTAAATTGTATCTGTACAAAAAACAATTTAATTGACTCTTGTAAGTTGCAACCGTGTAACATGTTGACAACTTACGAGTGAACTTTACAGAAGAGACTCTCCCTGCACTCTGATTTAGAAGAATTTCAAATGCTCCTCGCAAATAATATCAGGATAACGTTGCTTCCATTTAGATTGTATATCTATAAAACTAATATATATATCTATTTGATGTAGAATTTGATAAATTTTGACGAAATAGCAAACTGATGTATTGACAAAATATAATATTTATTTTCACCGGTGTGTATGAAATTAGAACTATTCTATTTAAATAGAACTCAAATAAGAAATTTTTCACAAAAAGTTGAGAGACGATCTTTTAAAGCAAAAGAAAACTAAAGAAATTGCCAGTGCGTATATTACGCATCAGAAGAGTATGCCTCTTTTGAAACTCGTTCCACACGTGAGATTATTCACGCGCCTATTTAATTGCATCGCTCCACCCGATAATCGATAAATTATCTATTTAATTTATCGGTAACCGGTGGAAAATTCACCTCGTCTCCCGGAAGGAGTTGACTCGAAAATAAAAAGAAATGAGCACGATGACAAAAAGGGGGACACGAGGAAAAAAGGTGATACAGTAGCGGGACGTCGCGAAAGGAACGCGCACCGTAAGAGAAAGAGAAAGAGAAAGAGAGGGAGAGGAGGACGATTACCGATTCGCCTCTCGCCGCATATTTCGCGTTCTACAGAGGCCTGTACAAGAACCCGAGGTTTCTTTGCACAGTGCCGCGGCTCTCAACTCCTCTTCCCTCGACTGACAAATTTTCATATATCCACGAATACGGGAGCGAATAAACATGCGTATAATGTTTTATTCAGTGGAACGAAAATCGGGCGCGATTGTTACACCCAGAAAAAGAGAAAGGGAATAGGGAAGAAGAGTGTGCGTACGTATCCACGACGGAGGATACGAATGTAAAATTCGCATAGAGGGGGAGGATCCATTTCAAGTCCGGTTCATTACGTATTCAACGAGCGCTTGCGCCAGTTGTCACAGCTGACACATCGTGCGTCAACCTGCGCGATCGGAAAAAGGAGCTGCGGGAAAGGGACGACTCAATCGTGCATCGGTGGATCGGCAGGAATCGATTCCGCGCGATGTCTTACTCGATCGTTTGTATGCATAAGTCGATCCTCTGGGAACTGTCAATTAAGACTTGGATGCTCGTGGATTTTGCTCGAGGTAAACAAAAAACATTTTTCTACTTTTTTACCTCATCTCCAGGGTAATAATTCCAAGTATGAGAGATTACGATTGTTTGGAGGAAATATTATTTACAATCAATCTGTGCAGACCGTTAAATTTCAATTTGCAATGTTCATACTGTTCAATAACGCGTCGCGCCAATGTTAAAAACACGATTTTTGTAAAATCGTCGGTAGTACAAAGCTCTACAAGCTTTCTAATGCGTAAACAATGAAAAAAATCCACCATCATCATGTTAATTAAAGTTTCGTAACGCGTATTATTAAACGTTCAATTAACATAGATTTCGAGTAGATTACTAATTTATTCTAATAACGTCGTTGTAAACCTAGGGACAAAATAACTTTTTGTCTTTTCCTCGGTTTTTTTGGTGTGTATGTGTGTATAAAGGATTATTAACCCTAGGGAATTTAAATCGCATTAGCCTACATACATATACACAGAGTCGGTGTATATGGAAAGGTCAAGAAAGCGAACCTTTTCCCTCCCTGCCCCTTAACCGTTAAAAGTATTAAAGACAGCTTAACCGCCGTGCACTCGGGTCCCGAGTGATTAATTGCGCGTTTAAACGCATACACAAACACAAGCTTAAACGCGTGTCTACAACTTTTTACTCACTTGATAAATCCGTAATGTAAACGACAACCGCGACTCGTTTGTTTCCATACCAAGGAGTTGGACGATAGAACATCGACGTGTTATTATCGTTCCACGTGTGTATATACGTACCCTTTTTACATCGGCTTAGTTACACCATGCGATATAATGCTGTACAAACACTTTAATACTTTTTATATTACCTTTTGTTGTTTTATAGGGAATATATAAATATATAAATATAATTTTTCTATCTCATTATAATTATAAAAATCCGCGCTCTTATTTATATTACAAAACGATCTACTTATCATTAATAACTATATAAATTCTTCGTATCCCACTAATTATCAGAAGATTTTTCCTTCAACATTGTAAAAAGTACACGTATATACTCGCACCTTGTACGTTTATGGTGAATTCGCGACGAATCGAAAAAAGATAAATGAACGTCGGTGTAAAAATAAATCACAAGATGAAAAAAGACATTTTATAATTAGAAAAAAATAAATGAAACATTGACCGTTAATCAAAACGTGCTTCTATATACCGAAGCTACCCAAAATTTCATGCTCAAACAACAAGGATGTTTAATTCAACCTCAAAGGTTCATTCGTTCGCGTACTAATCTACCTCGCTCTCTTTGCTTTCTTATATTATTCCAACCTCTTCCCTTTCTCTCTGGATTCTCATTTACTATTTCGTAAAAGATGTAACGCGTTGATGCCAGAAAGAGAAAGAGAGAGAGAGAGAGAGAGAGATAGAGAGAGAGAGAGAGAGAGAGAGAGAGAGAGAGAGAAGTTCCACGCTATCTCTCTAAGAAGGTGGAGGTCGGAGTGGATCGCCTTGGAGCCCAAAAGGCGCGTGCCCCGCCCACCGTCTCGTCGTCTTGGAGAGCTCTGCGATCCTGAGGCCCTTTCGTTTTCTCCAGCTCGCTCTCTCGCTCTCTCTCTTTCTCTCTCTCTTTTTCTCTGTACGCCGCACGCGGATGAATTTTATTTGCCTCGGAAATTATTGTTTGAACAGTCGAGCAGTGGATTAGCTGTTAAAAACTGCCCTCGTGTGCTTCTGTCCTCTTTTTCCTTAGGTGATTGCTTCATTTTCGATAATTAAAACTGGTTCGTGTAGAGGTTGATTGGATTATTTATTGGGTGAAAGCGGTGGGAAAATGTTGATTCTTCACTTCTAACGTTTCGTTCGTTTCGGCCGGTACAAATATTTCATTTCGATAACTAAGAGTTTCGATTAAAATTTCGGTGGGAAGATTATATTTTTCGTGTCTTCCTTCACTTGAGCATCATTTGATATTAAGTGCAATGTACTATTTTTTTCATCGCGAATGTAATTTGCACGTAATCAATACGAAAATTGAGGTGAATTTCAATTTATATGTGAACGGTTTAACGATCAATACTTATCACGCTTATCTTAAATTAAACAAAAGTTTCAAAACAACAAATAAACCTTTAGTCTGGATAAAAGCTGTATTTAGAAAAATCGGCGCAATATTTAAGGACACGTTTACAACAATTTAAGACTAAATCCCAAATGATCGTATATATACGTTGTAATAAGAACGTCGTCGATCAAGCTATGTAATAGAATTTCAAGCACAAAGACCTGCACGAAAGCCGGCAACGAGGAAACTCGCAAATCCTGCGCTGAAGAAAATGATAAAGCGGCAAATAATTACACGTACCGTCGGTCAGGTTTGCGTGAAAGTTGCCAGGGCTTCGCTCGTTTCTGTATACGTAAATATATACGTGTACATACATATATAAATATATGTATATGTATATATACGCTGCAGACGTTTACACGTATATACGTCGGGTGGACGTATGTATCCATCGCGTGGAATGAACGACAAGTATGGTTCTGATATATTCAAGGCCCTCGGATCGGATGCTGGCCCGCGCTATTGTCAACCTTTTCCTCGGTCCTTTGTTTAATCTCCATCTATGGCTATCCGATTACAATTCTCAGGTATACTCTCATTGATCTCAGGAGTGTGTCTAACCCCAATTTTGGTCTGCCGGTGCGATTACCAGTCTAAATAATAAATTAAACTATTAGCTGAGCGTGCGGGCATTTTCTGTCAAATATATGGCAATTACCCGGTTTAGATATGTACATACAATTTTAACGTTTGTAATTGATGATGGATTTTATGTACCTACACATTCTACACGTGATTTGTGATTTTAATTTATATATTATTTTCATTTTATTATAACCCAATACGTGTTTCATTCCAATCACGATTTTATCTATTATTATTTATTTACGTTATCGTATACATTTGGTCGATAATGAAGATATTTATACAATTGTTTAAATGTAACGACGTTGTTACGGATTATTGATTTCATGCGCCGTCAATTAATTTGTTGCAACGCAGTGACTCGAATAATGAACGAAATGAAAGAAAAACGCTGATTGCCGGTCGGACGTTCAATTTTGTCATCGCAAAAAGGATTGTCACTTTTTACGAGCAAGATTATCGATCGATCTTACTTTATCTTAGCGTATGTACAAATTCATTCGAGTATCGGTGATGTATATATGTACGCGTTATGTTACATAAAAGATGATCGAATACATTACCCACTCGCATTTAATTTGTTATTACAAAAGAGCTATAGTACAATTAATTTATCGAAACATTGGAATTTCTAACATTTTTTTCTCACGATTTGCATTGAAGTCGATCTCTTTCCTGTATTCAAAATATCGTAGAATTTAATAAATGTATTAACGTAAATCAAAATGTAACCGTATGATTTAAAGAAACCGCCAAAAAGAATAGATATATCCTACGGTTTAATTTTGGTATATGTCGAACTGCCGGTCCCCTCGAAATCTCAAAATTGACTCGAAAATTGAACGCGATCAAGTCGACTCGCCTGGAGGTAAAGATGAATAGAGTATACAACGTTGCGCAATCCAAACGTCTCTATGCACATCCATCGTTGAGTGATTCAACATACTTATACGTATATACCTCGCATCGTCTTCGTTGTCGTCACAGCTTCACAGTTTCTCAACGAAGCAAGATTGCCTTTTTATCTATTTGTTGCCTTAGGTGGTAAAGAAATAATTTTTTACATACGTGCTAGTAAATTAAGATGATAATATTGTACTTTCCTGTATCTAACATTTATACATTTTTTATTATACATTTTTAATACTGAATGTGAAATTTATAATTTTACGTTAAATCCAAAATACTAAATAATTTATATATAATATCGAATTTTTACAACTATAAAGTTTCTTGTGAAGTAATCGAGTGGTGATACTCTTTTCGTAGAACCACCGACTTTTAATTTATTGGTACATAAAATTAAATAATTATCAATCTTCATTACTGTTCTCCCTTGTAATCTATGTGTATCATCATCGAGTGAAGCGTGGTAATAAAAAAAAATTGTCGGGATGCACGAGTCAAACTACGAGGAGAGCATCCCTGTTACGTTGTGGAGGTAGATATATATATACATAGAGAGAGAGAGAGTGAGAGAGGCTCTCAAGGCTTTGGCTACCGGCATCGCATACGTGCGTACCATAGTCTGAATATCGGCGATGCAACGACCGCGAGAAAAGAAAAGACCAGCCCAAGGAGGGAAGAGAGGGACGGTTACAAAGGCAGGATGCCGCGCGAGCGCCGACCTCAAACCTGAGCGGCCGCGCGCGCTTCGCTGACCTAACCTCACTCACTGCGCCCGCTCCTCACCTGTGCTTATACCGACGTATATTCGTTTATACCTCAACTCTATTGTAAGACAAGCGCATGCGTGAACTTTTGTTATTTGCCGTTTTCTATATACGTGCGGTATCCTACGCACTTCCTGACCAAATGTTCGCGGATAACTTGATGAAGAAGACCACGATGCGCTTTTTCGTTTATTGGAAAATTTCTTCATTTTGTGGCTTTCATTGTGCCGCCTCTACTGGCCACTGGTTGACTGACCTTCTCTACCCTTCGTCAATCGAATTTCGTCTATTTCACAAAATCACTAGATTTTTAAGCTTTTTATAACTTTGGCACACAATTTTTCGATTCGATATAAAAATATTTCACAGTTTTATCAACTGCTCAACAACACAATTTATATAAACAGTCGGCAAAGAATTAAGTGATTATTTACACTTATATTAATCCATATACACATAGTATACCCTTGCAACGAAACATCCATAATTCATACTTATATTTACTTTAATTGTTAATTACTTTCCATAAATTAGATCTTAACAAATTTAACGAGTTTCTTACCCGCGTTATCTAATATTTCTTGATCAAACAATTATTATAAATACGTAAATATGTACTAAAGGTAATGAAAAGTAAAATAGATATAAGGAAATATACGAATGTATTATCAATGATTCGCCATTGTGGAATCGTTATATAGGAATTTAGGGTATAATGTACTTTCGCGACTGTTTTCGAAGGGAGATTTTTATTTACTGATAAAAGGTGCAATTAATCTCCTGATGGCCTGAGCACGCAAGAATTCTGAATGTTGATTAGACTACGTAATACACCGTTAATTAATTTTCTTAATAAATTTCTTCATTATAATTCTAAATTAAATTCTTTATGAAATTATATGAGTTCGGTTTATTAGATCTCTTTAGTAATCGCGAATCTGAGGAGTTTAAGAAACATAAAATATAGCACGTGAATGAAATTTATGTATGCTCTGCATGATGTTTTACCTCGAATGTAATAAGATTTTAATCTTTGTTACAAAATCATTACCTTTTTTTCTAGTGCATTGTATACATGTATTATTGCACAATCTCTCATGATAATGCGCACATATATTTACGTGACTGTGTCAAGATATACGTTAAATTGTTAATTAAATATACATAATATTCGTACCTTCGAGTAATAACACGGTGTTTTCATTTTTAAATTAAATTCATGTTTCGATAGATCGCGATAATGTGCGCTTACTCGAAGGGAATTAAAGATTTTGTACACGACACACGATCATATTTTGTTATAGGTGTATCACACGGTTAGTACTAACGATTTCGTATTTTTTTTCTGTTGCAGGTAAGATTATCTTCTTTACGCAACGTTAACTGGTCGACTGGTGCTAGCGGTAAGTCAACTGGAGTACAACGGTTAATAATAGTAAGATATAATTCATTACTAGTTGTATTAATGACACCCGTATACATAGTCCTATTATCAATTATACTTACACTGTACATCAATTAGAGTCTGAAAATTGATTACCTTTGAACTGGCATAAATAATGTAGTTTAGATTGTTTCAAACGAGTTCTTAATTTTGGTCATAATTTTTGATATCGCAAAGTCACTAACGTACTCTATAGAGTATCAATTGAAACCACAGCGTCGAGTGCGGAAGACTAAAGAAATAAAAGAAAAGAAAAGAAAAGAAAAGAAGAGAAAAGGAAAGGAAAGGAAAGGAAAGGACGATCGGCAGTGCATAAAATACTGTTGTGAAAGGTGAATAATCCCCTGACCGATGCATCCCTAATCTAAAATAATTCAAAAGAGGCCGAGCATCACCTGGGTGACTTAACCTGCCAGTGGTCAGAAGCACATATACCCATCCTCTGCAGGTCTCGTCAGAGAAAAACGCACAACGGAAAGGGGAGTCAGACAGAGGAGGAGTCACTCTGGAAACTTTTCGTGCACGTCGCCTCGCTTCCGGATGAACGCGTCAGTCTGTCTTTGGAGAGCCTGTCATTATGTATATGCACACACGTACACACGTACACACGTACACATACCTACGTCGAGAGAGAGAGAGAGAGAGAGAGAGAGAGAGAGAGAGAGAGAGAGAGAGCGAGAGAACGAGTGATATGCCTCTCCCAGCGCCGTATGTTTCTACGGTTCCGCTAGGGCCCCTACCTTTAGATTTCTTGCTCCGCGCGCAACCTGTCGCGCGCGAACGAACGGACGAAAAACTGGACACGACGAAAATTATCGTTTCGCTGATGGCAGAGACAGCCGAGAAGCGCCGTGTGAGGGACGAGCCCAGCATTGACCTCGAAAACCACTCTCTCCCTCCACCGCACACCATATAACTCCCCACCTTCCCCCTTATAAAAGGAGCGAACGTGCGCGCGAGTTGCGCGATCGGCTGTTGTATCTATATATATATATATATATACACACATCAGGGCTTCTATATATGCTATAAAACTGCCTTTATTACGGGGAATATACGCTCGCTCGCACATACACACGCTACACTCGTATGCGCGGGGCTCGACTCTTTCGTTGACTCTTTTTTTATGTACACGATGGGGGAACCGTTGGCGCATCCACTCGAACGTATCGTACACTACCCGAAATCGAGCAACATTAGTGTAAAACTCATCGATTTGTATGCTGGCAGGACGGGGCGTAATTCTGATATCGTTTATTCACTTACGACCATTCGATATTCAATTATTCAACTTTTCATACCCGAAAACCTTAAATTCGCCCACGCGTTGAAATTATTCATTTTTCAATAACAACGTTAGCTTTGGTGAATATATATAAATGTTTACTGTCAACCGCTTAATCAACATTCGCTCGTGTACGTTGATAATATTCATATAGTCACACTTACATAGAGACACAACACAACGAACCATAAACATTGTAACATCAGAGTCTCAAGACTCTCCGAGATTCCCACGCGCAAAAGTTGAACAAAGCAAAATCCGCCACGCACACACACCGAAAACAATCATCAATGAGACGCGCCGAGAGTCTTTTCAAAGACGCCGTGCCGCAAGAAATCCAAAGATATACTCCTTGGCGTGTGCCACGCGAGGCGTTGGAAAGATTATCGAGAGAAATACACACACACACACACACACGCAGACGTGTGGATAATACACACATACAGACGCATATATAATAAATATTTATGCGGGTTTCTCCTAAACGTACAAGGTGTAGGCGAGAGCGAAAAGAAGAAGCGACCGGTTATGTCCCTGCGACTATACGTTAACGGGAAGTTTAATCGTTCTGTACGTCGGGTCAGTCGGGCATCAGCCGAGGTCAATTAGTGCCGTTCAACACTCAACTTTTTCGAGAGGCCCTTACCTGCCTCACCGACTCTCTACGAATGTTCTCACACGAGCCGCGCGGTGTCAATGTATCCGCGATGATTTATCGCGCGCTTCCGGCCTCTTTACGGAAAAAACACGTCCCCGCTTCGGTGCCTACTTCTTCTTTCTTTTTTTTTTCATTAAAAAAAAATTATGAAAGCTTGAGATTAGCGAACGTAGAAACTTTTTTTTATAATAAGATTTTTTATATGCTGGTGTTTGTTCTTTGCGGATAATGGATTTCCAACTCTTGGGGAACGTTTGACGAGATTAATGTGTAGTGTATATATAGGTATATATGTATACCTTCTCTATTGGTACAATCAATTTGTTTGAGTAATTACTTAAACTTAGCTGTAATATAGCAATAAACCTTCGTATATATACCTATCATTCAAAAACCAATTCGACGACGAATTCTATTAAAAAAGAACCTGAATTTTTAGTCAAAAATAAGCCGTTTTATATTAGGCTAGTATATTTACGACCAATTCTCAATCCCATTTATACAACCTCCTCGAAATTTCTTGGGAGTTTTTCGAGATTCGCCCGAAACGATGTTTCGCAAGAGTTTATATCTTTTTCACACCCCCCCGAGCGTTTAACCTCGCAGTCTCTCTATCTTTATCTTACTTCAAGAAAGAGAGACTGGCACGCGTCTCGAGCAACATCTCTTCCCATTAGCATATATATTAATTGCTTCTCACGCGGCTCTACGATATCGCGCTACGTTTATTAAGTGCTCCGGGCTCTCGCACAAAAAAGAATCAATTTTTTTTTCTGC